>JAKFHT010000699.1:0-51192 GCA_023783455.1 Erythrocebus patas | reverse complement strand
TGAATTAACAGAACACAGAGCAGTTTCTCAGAAAGCTTCTTTCCAGTTTTGAACGGAAGATATTTCCTTTTTCACCATAGCCCTCTATGGGCTTCCAAATATCGCTTGCCAACTCTATAAGAACAGCCTTAGCGAAAGGCTTCTTGAAGGAAAGATGTAACTCTGTGAGATGAATTAGCAGAACACAGAGCAGTTTCTCAGAAAGCTTCTTTCAAGTTTTGAACGGAAGATATTTCCGTTTCACCATAGGCCTCTAGGGGCTTTCAAATATCACTCTGCCAATTCCATAAGAACAGCCGTGCGAAAGGCTTCTTGAAGGGAAAGATGTAACTCTGTGAGATGAATTAAGAGATTCCACAAGAACAGACTTAGGAAAGGCTTCTTGAAGGGAAAGATGTAACTCTGTGAGATGCACTAACAGAACACAGAGCAGTTTCTAAGAAAGCTTCTTTCCAGTTTTGAACGGAAGAATACTTTTCCTTTTTCACCATAGCCCTCTATGGGCTTCCAAATATCCCTTTGCCAGTTCCACAAGAACAGCCATTAGCGAAAGGCTTCTTGAAGGAAAGATGTAACTCTGTGAGATGAATTAACAGAACACAGAGCAGTTTCTCAGAAAACTTCTTTCCAGTTTTGAGCGGAAAATATTTCCTTTTCACCATAGCCTCTATGGGCTTCCAAATATCCCTGCCAATTCCACAAGAACAGCCTTCATAGCGAAAAGGCTTCTTGAAGGGAAAGATGTAACTCTGTGAGATGAATTAACAGAACACAGAGCAGTTTCTCAAAGCTTCTTTCCAGTTTTGAAGGAAGATATTTCCTTTTCAGCCATAGCCCACTATGGGCTTCCAAATATCCCTTTGCCAATTCCACAAGAACAGCCTTAGCGAAAGGATTCTTGAAGGAAAGATGTAACTCTGTGAGATGAATTAACAGAACACAGAGCAGTTTCTCAAGCTTCTTTCCAGTTTTGAGCGGAAGATATTTCCTTTTTCACCATAGCCCTCTATGGGCTTCCAAATATCCTTTGCCAATTCCACAAGAACAGCCTTAGCGAAAGGCTTCTTGAAGGGAGATGTAACTCTGTGAGATGAATTAACAGAACACAGGAGCAGTTTCTCGAAAGCTTCTTTCCAGTTTTGAACGGAAGATATTTCCTTTTCACCATAGCCCTGTGGGCTTCCAAATATACCTTTACCAGTTCCACAAAAACAGCCATAGCGATAGGCTTTTTGAAGGGAAAGATGTAACTCTGTGAGATGAATTAACAGAACACAGAGCAGTTTCTCAAGCTTCTTTCCAGTTTTGAGCGGAAGATATTTCCTTTTCACCATAGCCTCTGGGCTTCCAAATATACCTTTGCCAATTCCACAAAAGAACAGCCATAGCGATAGGCTTTGAAGGGAAAGATGTAACTCTGTGAGATGAATTAACAGAACACAGAGCAGTTTCTCAGAAAGCTTCTTTCCAGTTTTGAGCGGAAGATATTTCCTTTTTCACCATAGCCCTCTATGGGCTTCCAAATATCCTTTGCCAGTTCCACAAGAACAGCCATAGCGATAGAAGCTTCTTGAGAAGGAAAAGATGTAACTCTGTGAGATGAATTAACAGAACACAGAGCAGTTTCTCAGAAAGCTTATTTCCAGTTTTGAGCGGAAGATATTTCCTTTTTCACCATAGCCCTCTATGGGCTTCCAAATATCCCTTTGCCAAGTTCCACAAGAACAGCCTTAGCGAAAGCTTCTTGAAGGGAAAGATGTAACTCTGTGAGATGAATTAACAGAACACAGAGCAGTTTCTCAGAAAGCTTCTTTCCAGTTTTAACGGAAGATATTTCCTTTTTCACCATAGCCCTCTATGGGCTTCCAAATATCCCTTTGCCACTTCCACAAGAACAGCCATTAGCGAAAAGGCTTCTTGAGCGGAGATGTAACTCTGTGAAATGAATTAACAAAACACAGAGCAGTTTCTCAGAAAGCTTCTTTCCAGTTTTGAACGGAAGATATTTCCTTTTTCACCATAGCCCTCTATGGGCTTCCAAATATCCTTTGCCACTTCCCCAAGAACAGCCTTAGCGAAAGGCTTCTTGAAGGGAAAGATGTAACTCTGTGAGATGAATTAACAGAACACAGAGCAGTTTCTCAGAAAGCTTCTTTCCATTTTGAGCGGAAGATATTTCCTTTTTTTCACCATAGCCCTCTATGGGCTTCCAAATATCCTTTGCCAATTCCACAAGAACAGCCTTAGCGAAAGGCTTCTCAAGGAAAGATGTAACTCTGTGAGATGAATTAACAGAACACAGTGCAGTTTCTCAGAAAGCTTCTTTCCCGTTTGAACGGAAGATATTTCCTTTTTCACCATAGCCCTCTATGGGCTTCCAAATATCCTTTGCCAATTCCACAAGAACAGCCTTAGCGAAAGGCTGTGAAGGAAAGATGTAACTCTGTGAGATGAATTAACAGAACACAGAGCAGTTTCACAAAGCTTCTTTCCAGTTTTGAATGGAAGATATTTCCTTTTTCACCATAGCCCTCTATGGGCTTCCAAATATACCTTTGCCAGTTCCACAAGAACAGCATAGCGATAGCTTCTTGAAGGGAAAGATGTAACTCTGTGAGATGAATTAACAGGAACTCAGAGCACTTTCTCAGTAAAGCTTCTTTCCAGTTTTGAGCGGAAGATATTTCCTTTTTCACCATAGCCCTCTAAGGGCTTCCAAATATCCTTGCCAATTCCACAAGAAGAGCCTTAGCGAAGCTTTCTTGAAGGGAAAGATGTAACTCTGTGAGATGAATTAGCAGAACACAGAGCAGTTTCTCAGAAAGCTTCTTTCAGTTTTGAACGGAAGATATTTCCTTTTCATCATAGCCCTCTAAGGGCTTCCAAATATACCTTGCCAGTTCCACAAGAAGAGCCTTAGCGAAAGGCTTCTTGAAGGAAAGATGTAACTCTGTGAGATGAATTAACAGAAAACAGAGCAGTTTCTCAGAAAGCTTCTTTCCAGTTTTGAGCGGAAGATATTTCCTTTTTCACCATAGCCCTCTATGGGCTTCCAAATATCACTCTACCAGTTCCACAAGAACAGGCCTTAGCGAAAGGCTTCTGAAGGAAAGATGTAACTCTGTGAGATGAATTAACAGAACACAGAGCAGTTTCTCAGAAAGCTTCTTTCCAGTTTTGAGCGAAGATATTTCCTTTTTCACCGTAGCCCTCTATGGGCTTCCAAATATCCTTTACCAATTCCACACAAGAACAGCCTGAGCGAAGGCTTCTTGAAGGAAAGATGTAACTCTGTGAGATGAATTAACAGAACACAGGGCAGTTTCTCAGAAAGCTTCTTTCCGGTTTTGAACGGAAGATATTTCCTTTTCACCATAGCCCTCTATGGGCTTCCAAATATCCTTTGCCAATTCCACAAGAACAGCCTGTGAAGCAGGTTTATTGAAGGAAAGATGTAACTCTGTGAGTTGAATTAACAGAAAACAGAAGGGTTTCTCAAGCTTCTTTCCAGTTTTGAGCGGAAGATATTTCCTTTTCACCATAGCCCTCTATGGGCTTCCAAATATCCTTTGCCAATTCCACAAGAACAGCCTTAGCGAAAGGCTTGTGAAGGAAAGATGTAACTCTGTGAGATGAATTAACACAAACAGAAGGGTTTCTCAGAAAGCTTCTTTCCGGTTTTGAGCGGAAGATATTTCCTTTTCACCATAGCCTCTATGGGCTTCCAAATATCCTTTGCAATTCCACAAGAACAGCCTTAGCGAAAGGCTTCTTGAAGGGAAAGATGTAACTCTGTGAGATGAATTAACAGAACACAGAGCAGTTTCTCAGAAAGCTTCTTTCCAGTTTTGAACGGAAGATATTTCCTTTTCACGTAGCCCTCAATGGGCTTCCAAATATCACTGCCAATTCCAGAAGAACAGCCTTAGCGAAAGTCTTCTTGAAGGGAAAGATGTAACTCTGTGAGATGAATTTACAGAACACAGAGCAGTTTCTCAGAAAGCTTCTTTCCAGTTTTGAAGGAAGATATTTCCTTTTCACCATAGCCCTCTATGGGCTTCCAAACCTTGCTACAGTTCCCAGAAGAACAGCCTTAGCGAAAGCTTCTTGAAGGAAAGGTGTAACTCTGTGAGATGAATTAACAGAACAAAGAGCAGTTTCTCAAGAAAGCTTCTTTCCAGGTTTGAAGGGAAGATATTTCCTTTTTCACCAGCCCTCTATGGGCTTCCAAAGTGTCCTTGCCAATTCCACAAGAACAGCCTTAGCGAAAGGCTTCTTGAGGAAAGATGTAACTCTGAGATGAATTAACAGAACACAGAGCAGTTTCAGAAAGCTTCTTTCCAGTTTTGAGCGGAAGATATTTCCTTTTTCACCATAGCCCTCTATGGGCTTCAAATATCCTTTGCCAATTCCACAAGAACAGCCTTGAAAAGGCTTTTGAAGGGAAAGATGTAACTCCTGTGAGATGAATTAACAGAACACAGAGCAGTTTCTCAGAGCTTCTTTCCAGTTTTGAACGGAAGATATTTCCATTTTCACCCAGGCCTCTATGGGCTTTCAAATATCACTCTGCCAATTCCATAAGAACAGCCACCGTAGCGAAAGACTTCCTGAAGGAAAGATGTAACTCTGTGAGATGAATTAACAGAACACAGAGCAGTTTCTCAGAAAGCTTCTTTCCAGTTTTGAGCGGAAGATATTTCCTTTACACCATAGGCCTCTATGGGCTTTCAAATATCACTTGCCAATTCCACAAGAACAGCCTTAGCGAAAAGGCTTCTTGAAGGGAAAGATGTATTACTCTGTGAGATGAATTAACGGAACACAGAGCAGTTTCTCAAAGCTTCTTCCAGTTTTGAACTGAAGATATTTCCTTTTCACCATAGCCCTCTAGGGTTCCAAATATCCTTTGCCAGTTCCACAAGAACAGCCTAGCGAGGCTTCTTGAAGGAAAGATGTAACTCTGTGAGATGAATTAACAGAACACAGAGCAGTTCAGAAAGCTTCTTTCCAGGTTTTGAACGGAAGATATTTCCTTTTTCACCATAGTCCTCTAAGGGCTACCAAATATCCCTTTGCTAATTCCACAAGAACAGCCTTAGCGAAGGCTTTTGAAGGGAAAGATGTAACTCTGTGAGATGAATTAACAGAACACAGAGCAGTTTCTCAGAAAGCTTCTTTCCAGTTTTGAACGGAAGATATTTCCTTTTTCACCATGGCCCTCTATGGGCTTCCAAATATCCCTTTGCTAATTCCACAAGAACAGCCTTAGCGAAAGGCTTCTTGAAGGAAAGATGTAACTCTGTGAGATGAATTAACAGAACACAGAGCAGTTTCTCAGAAGCTTCTTTCCAGTTTTGAAGGAAGATATTTCCTTTTTCACCATAGCCTCTAAGGGCTTCCAAATATCCCTTTACCAATTCCACAAGAACAGACTTTGGGAAAGGCTTCTTGAAGGAAAGATGTAACTCTGTGAGATGCAATTAACAGAACACAGAGCAGTTTCTCAGAAAGCTTCTTTCCAGTTTTGAGCGGAAAATATTCCTTTTTTTCACCATAGCCCTCTATGGGCTTCCAAATATCCCTTTGCTAATTCCACAGCGAAAGGAAAAGCTTTGAAGGAAAGATGTAACTCTGTGAGATGAATTAACAGAACACAGAGCAGTCTCTCAGAAATCTTCTTTCCAGTTTTGAACGGAAGATATTTTTCACCATAGCCCTCTATGGGCTTCCAAATATCCTTTCAATTCCACAAGAACAGCCTTAGCGAAAGGCTTCTTGAATGAAAGATGTAACTCTGTGAGATGAATTAACAGAACACAGAGCAGTTTCTCAGAAAGCTTCTTTCCAGTTTTGAACGGAAGATATTTCCTTTTTCACCATAGGCCTCTATGGGCTTCCAAATATCCTTTGCCAATACCACCAAGAACAGCCTTAGCGAAGGCTTCTTGAAGGGAAACATGTAACTCTGTGAGATGAATTAACAGAACACAGAGCAGTTTCTCAGAAAGCTTCTTTCCAGTTTTGAACGGAAGATTCCTTTTTCACCATAGCCCTCTATGGGCTTCCAAATATCCTTTGCCAATTCCACACAAGAACAGCCTTAACGAAAGGCTTCTTGAAGGAAAGATGTAACTCTGTGAGATGAATTAACAGAACACAGAGCAGTTTCTCAGAGCTTCTTTCCAGTTTTGAAGGAAGATATCTCCTTTTTCACCATAGCCCTCTATGGGCTTCAAATATCCTTGCCAATTCCACAAGAACAGCCTTAGCGAAAGGCTTGAAGGGAAAGATGTAACTCTGTGAGATGAATTAACAGAACACAGAGCAGTTTCTCAGAAAGCTTCTTTCCAGTTTTGAAGGAAGATATTTCCTTTTCACCATAGCCCTCTATGGGCTTCCAAATATCCCTTTGCCAATTCCACAAGAACAGCCTTAGCGAAAGGCTTATTGAAGGAAAGATGTAACTCTGTGAGATGAATTAACAGAACACAGAGCAGTTTCTCAGAAAGCTTCTTTCCAGTTTTGAACTGAAGATATTTCCTTTTTCACCATAGCCCTCTAGGGGCTTCCAAATATCCTTTGCCAATTCCACAAGAACAGACTTAGGCGAAAGGCTTCTTGAAGGGAAAGATGTAACTCTGTGAGATGAATTAACAGAACACAGAGCAGTTTCTCAGAAAGCTTCTTTCCAGGTTTGAAGGGAAGATATTTCCTTTTCACCATAGCCCTCTATGGGCTTCCAAATATCACTTTGCCAATTCCACAAGAACAGCCTTAGCGAAGGCTTTGAAGGGAAAGATGTAACTCTGTGAGATGAATTAACAGAACACAGAGCAGTTTCTCAGAAAGCTTCTTTCCAGTTTTGAACTGAAGATATTTCCTTTTCACCATAGCCCTCTATGGGCTTCCAAATATCCTTTGCCAGATTCCACAAGAACAGACTTAGCGAAAGGTTTGAAGGGAAAGATGTAACTCTGTGAGATGAATTAACAGAACAGAGCAGTTTCTCAGAAAGCTTCTTTCCAGTTTTGAACGGAAGATATTTCCTTTTCATAGCCCTCTATGGGCTTCCAAATATCCTTTGCAATTCCACAAGAACAGCCTTAGCGAAAGGCTTCTTGAAGGAAAGATGTAACTCTGTGAGATGAATTAACAGAACACAGAGCAGTCTCTCAGAAAGCTTCTTTCAGTTTTGAACGGAAGATATTTCCTTTTTCACCATAGCCCTCTATGGGCTTCCAAATATCCCTTTGCCAATTCCACAAGAACAGCCTTACCGGAAAGGCTTGAAGGAAAGATGTAACTCTGTGAGATGAATTAACAGAACACAGAGCAGTTTCTCAGAAAGCTTCTTTCCAGTTTTGAACGGAAGATATTTTTTTCACCATAGCCCTCTATGGGCTTCCAAATATCCTTTGCCAATTCCACAAGAACAGCCTTAGCGAAAGGCTTCTTGAAGGGAAAGATGTAACCTGTGAGATGAATTAACAGAACACAGAGCAGTTTCTCAGAAAGCTTCTTTCCAGTTTTGAACGGAAGATATTTCCTTTTCACCATAGCCCTCTATGGGCTTCCAAATATCCCTTGCCAATTCCACAAGAACAGCCTTAGCGAAAGGCTTCTGAAGGAAAGATGTAACTCTGTGAGATGAATTAACAGAACACAGAGCAGTTTCTCAGAAAGCTTTTTCCAGTTTTGAACGGAAGATATTTCCTTTTTCACCATAGCCCTCTATGGGCTTCAAATATCCCTTGCCAATTCCACAAGAACAGCCTTAACGAAAGCTTCTTGAAGGGAAAGATGTAACTCTGTGAGATGAATTAACAGAACACAGAGCAGTTTCAGAAAGCTTCTTTCCAGTTTTGAAGGAAGATATTTCCTTTTTCACCATAGCCCTCTATGGGCTTCCAAATATCCTTTGCCAATTCCACAAGAACAGCCTTAGCGAAAACTTCGAAGGGAAAGATGTAACTCTGTGAGATGAATTAACAGAACACAGAGCAGTTTCTCAGAGCTTCTTTCCAGTTTTGAAGGAAGATATTTCCTTTTCACCATAGCCCTCTATGGGCTTCCAAATATCCCTTTGCCAATTCCACAAGAACAGCCTTAGCGAAAGGCTTCTTGAAGGAAAGATGTAACTCTGTGAGATGAATTAACAGAACACAGAGCAGTTTCTCAGAAAGCTTCTTTCCAGTTTTGAACGAAGATATTTCCTTTTCACCATAGCCCTCTATGGGCTTCCAAATATCCCTTTGCCAATTCCACAAGAACAGCCTTAGCGAAAGGCTTC
The DNA here is from genome assembly GCA_023783455.1 of Erythrocebus patas. Taxonomy (NCBI): domain Eukaryota; kingdom Metazoa; phylum Chordata; class Mammalia; order Primates; family Cercopithecidae; genus Erythrocebus; species Erythrocebus patas. The sequence goes on along the minus strand of JAKFHT010000699.1, from coordinate 42,899 downwards.
TTGAAGGGAAAGATGTAACTCTGTGAGATGAATTAACAGAACACAGAGCAGTTTCTCAGAAAGCTTCTTTCCAGTTTTGAACGGAAGATATTTCCTTTTCACCATAGCCCTCAATGGGCTTCCAAATATCCTTTGCAATTCCACAAGAACAGCCTTAGCGAAAGGCTCTTGAAGGAAAGATGTAACTCTGTGAGATGAATTAACAGAACACAGAGCAGTTTCTCAGAAAGCTTCTTCCAGTTTTGAACTGAAGATATTTCCTTTTCACCATAGCCCTCTATGGGCTTCCAAATATCCCTTTGCCAATTCCACAAGAACAGACTTAGGGAAAGGCTTCTTGAAGGGAAAGATGTAACTCTGTGAGATGCACTAACAGAACACAGAGCAGTTTCTCAGAAAGCTTCTTTCCAGAAGATATTTCCTTCACCATAGCCCTCTATGGGCTTCCAAATATCCCTTTGCCAATTCCACAAGAACAGCCTTAGCAAAAGGCTTCTTGAAGGGAAAGATGTAACTCTGTGAGATGAATTAACAGAACACAGAGTGCTCTCAGAAAGCTTCTTTCCAGTTTTGAACGGAAGATATTTCCTTTTTCACCATAGCCCTCTATGGGCTTCCAAATATCCTTTGCCAATTCCACAAGAACAGCCTTAGCCGAAGGCTTGCTTGAATGGAAAAGATGTAACTCTGTGAGATGAATTAACAGAACACAGAGCAGTTTCTCAGAAAGCTTCTTTCCAGTTTTGAACGAAGATATTTCCTTTTTCACCATAGCCCTCATGGGCTGCCAAATATCCCTTTGCCAATACCACAGAACAGCCTTAGCGAAAGGCTTCTTGAAGGGAAACATGTAACTCCGTGAGATGAATTAACAGAACACAGAGCAGTTTCCTCAGAAAGCTTCTTTCCAGTTTTGAACGGAAGATATTTCCTTTTCACCATAGCCCTCTATGGCTTCCAAATATCACTTGCTAATTCCACAAGAACAGCCTTAACGAAAGGCTTGAAGGAAAGATGTAACTCTGTGAGATGAATTAACAGAACACAGAGCAGTTTCTCAGAAAGCTTTTTCCAGTTTTGAACTGAAGATATTTCCTTTTTCACCATAGCCCTCTATGGGTTCCAAATATCCTTTGCCAATTCCACAAGAACAGCCTTAGCGAAAGGCTTCTTGAAGGGAAAGATGTAACTCTGTGAGATGAATTAACAGAACACAGAGCAGTTTCTCAGAAAGCTTCTTTCCAGGTTTGAACGGAAGATATTTCCTTTTTCACCATAGCCCTCAAGGGCTCCAAATATCCTTGCTTCCACAAGAACAGCCTTAGCGAAAACTTCTTGAAGGGAAAGATGTAACTCTGTGAGATGAATTAACAGAACACAGAGCAGTTTCTCAGAAAGCTTCTTTCCAGTTTTGAGCGGAGGAAGATATTTCCTTTTCACCCTGCAGCCTCTATGGGCTTCCAAATATCCTTGCCAATTCACAAGAACAGCCTTAGCGAAAGTCTTCTTGAAGGGAAAGATGTAACTCTGTGAGATGAATTAACAGAACACAGAGCAGTTTCTCAGAAAGCTTCTTTCCAGTTTTGAACGGAAGATATTTTTTTCACCATAGCCTCTATGGGCTTCCAATCCTTGCCAATTCCACAAGAACAGCCTTAGCAAAGGCTTTTTGGAAGGGAAAGATGTAACTCTGTGAGATGAATTAACAGAACACAGGCAGTTTCTCAGAAAGCTTCTTTCCAGTTTTGAACGGAAGATATTTCCTTTTTCACCATAGCCCTCTATGGGCTTCCAAATATCCCTTGCCAATTCCACAAGAACAGCCTTAGCGAAAGGCTTGAAGGGAAAGATGTAACTCTGTGAGATGAATTAACAGAACACAGAGCAGTTTCTTTCTTTCCAGTTTTGAACGGAAGATATTTTTCAACCTAGCCTTCCCATGGCTTCCAAATATCCCTTTGCCAATTCCACAAGAACAGCCTGAAAAGGCTTTGAAGGGAAAGATGTAACTCTGTGAGATGAATTAACAGAACACAGAGCAGTTTCTCAGAAAGCTCTTTCCAGTTTTGAACGGAAGATATTTCCTTTTTCACCATAGCCTCTCTATGGCTTCCAAATATCCTTGCCAGTTCCACAAGAACAGCCGCAGCGAAAGGCTTCTTGAAGGAAAGATGTAACTCTGTGAGATGAATTAACAGAACACAGAGCAGTTTCTCAGAAAGCTTCTTTCCAGTTTTGAACGGAAGATATTTCCTTTTCACCATAGCCCTATGGGCTTCCAAATATCCCTTTGCCAATTCCCACAAAAGAAGCCTTAGCGAAAGTCTTCTTGAAGGGAAAGATGTAACTCTGTGAGATGAATTAACAGAACACGGAGCAGTTTCTCAGAAAGCTTCTTTCCAGTTTTGAACGGAAGATATTTCTCTTTTTCACCATAGCCTCTATGGGCTTCCAAATATCCCTTTGCAATTCCACAAGAACAGCCTTAGCGAAAGGCTGTGAAGGAAAGATGTAACACTGTGAGATGAATTAACAGAACACAGAGCAGTTTCTCAGAAAGCTTTTTCCAGTTTTGAACGGAAGATATTTCCTTTTTCACCATAGCCCTCTATGGGCTTCCAAATATCCCTTGCTAATTCCACAAGAACAGCCTTAGCGAAAGGCTTCTTGAAGGGAAAGATGTAACTCTGTGAGATGAATTAACAGAACACAGAGCAGTTTCTCAGAAAGCTTCTTTCCAGTTTTGAACGGAAGATATTTCCTTTTCACCATAGCCCTCTATGGGCTTCCAAATATCCTTTGCCAATTCCACAAGAACAGCCTTAGCGAAAGGCTTCTTGAAGGAAAGATGTAACTCAGATGAATTAACAGAACACAGAGCAGTTTCTCAGAAAGCTTCTTCCCAGTTTTGAACGGAAGATATTTTTTCACCATAGCCCTCTATGGGCTTCAAATATCCTTTGCCAATTCCACAAGAACAGCCTTAGCGAAAGGCTTCTTGAAGGGAAAGATGTAACTCTGTGAGATGAATTAACAGAACACAGAGCAGTTTCTCAGAAAGCTTCTTCCAGTTTTGAACGGAAGAATATTTTTTTTCACCATAGCCCTGGCGGGCTAAATATCCTTTGCCAATTCCACAAGAACAGCCATAGCGAAAGGCTTCTTGAAGGAAAGATGTAACTCTGTGAGATGAATTAACAGAACACAGAGCAGTTTCTCAGAAAGCTTTTTCCAGTTTTGAACGGAAGATATTTCCTTTTCACCATAGCCCTCTGTGGCTTCCAAATATATCTTTGCCAATTCCACAAGAACAGCCTTAGCGAAAGGCTTGCTTGAAGGGAAAGATGTAACTCTGTGAGATGAATTAACAGAACACAGAGCAGTTTCAGAAAGCTTCTTCCAGTTTTGAACGGAAGATATTTCCTTTTTCACCATAGCGCCTCTATGGGCTAAATATCCCTTGCCAATTCCACAAGAACAGCCTTAGCGAAAGGCTTCTTGAAGGGAAAGATGTAACTCTATGAGATGAATTAACAGAACACAGAGCAGTTTCTCAGAAAGCTTCTTTCCAGTTTTGAACGGAAGATATTTTTCACCATAGCCCTCTATGGGCTCAAATATCCCTTTGCCAATTCCACAAGAACAGCCTTGATGAAAGTCTTCTTGAAGGAAAGATGTAACTCTGTGAGATGAATTAACAGAACACAGAGCAGTTTCTCAGAAAGCTTCTTTCCAGTTTTGAACGGAAGATACTTTTTCACCATAGCCCTCTATGGGCTTCCAAATATCCTTTGCCAATTCCACAAGAACAGCTTAGCAAAAGGCTTTTTGAAGGAAAGATGTAACTCTGTGAGATGAATTAACAGAACACAGAGCAGTTTCTCAGAGCTTCTTCCAGTTTTGAACGGAAGATATTTTTTCACCATAGCCTCTATGGGCTTCAAATATCCCTTTGCCAATTCCACAAGAACAGCCTTAGCGAAAGGCTTCTTGAAGGGAAGATGTAACTCTGTGAGATGAATTAACAGAACACAGAGCAGTTTCTCAGAAAGCTTCTTTCCAGTTTTGAACGGAAGATATTTCCTTTTTCACCATAGCCTCTATGGGCTTCCAAATATCCCTTTGCCAATTCCACAAGAACAGCCTTAGCGAAAGGCTTCTTGAAGGGAAAGATGTAACTCTGTGAGATGAATTAACAGAACACAGAGCAGTTTCTCAGAAAGCTTCTTTCCAGTTTTGAACGGAAGATATTTCCTTTTTCACCATAGCCCTCTATGGGCTTCCAAATATCCCTTTGCTAATTCCACAAGAACAGCCTTAGCGAAAGGTTCTTGAAGGGAAGATGTAACTCTGTCAGATGAATTAACAGAACACAGAGCAGTTTCTCAGAGCTTCTTCCAGTTTTGAACGGAAGATATTTCTTTTCACCATAGCCCTCTATGGGCTTCCAAATATCCCTTTGCCAATTCCACAAAAACAGCCTTAGCGAAAGGCTTCTTGAAGGAAAGATGTAACTCTGAGATGAATTAACAGAACACAGAGCAGTTTCTCAGAAAGCTTCTTTCCAGTTTTGAACGGAAGATATCTTTTTTTCACCATAGCCCTCTATGGGCTTCAAATATCCTGTTAATTCCACAAGAACAGCCTTAGCGAAAGGCTTCTTGAAGGAAAGATGTAACACTGTGAGATGAATTAACAGAACACAGAGCAGTTTCTCAGAAAGCTTCTTTCCAGTTTTGAAGGAAGATATTTCCTTTTTCACCATAGCCCTATGGGCTTCCAAATATCACTTTGCCAATTCCACAAGAACAGCCTTAGCGAAGGCTTCTTGAAGGGAAAGATGTAACTCTGTGAGATGAATTAACAGAACACAGAGCAGTTTCTCAGAAAGCTTCTTTCCAGTTTTGAACGGAAGATATTTCCTTTTCACCATAGCCTCTATGGGCTTCCAAATATCCCTTTGCTAATTCCACAAGAACAGCCTTAGCGAAAGCGGCTTCTTGAAGGGAAAGATGTAACTCTGTGAGATGAATTAACAGAACACAGAGCAGTTTCTCAGAAAGCTTCTTCCAGTTTTGAACGGAAGATATTCTTTTCACCATAGCCCTCTATGGGCTTCCAAATATCCTTTGCTAATTCCACAAGAATAGCCTTAGGAAAGGCTTCTTGAAGGAAAGATGTAACTCTGTGAGATGAATTAACAGAACACAGAGCAGTTTCTCAGAAAGCTTCTTTCCAGTTTTGAACGGAAGATATTTCCTTCACCATAGGACCTCTATGGGCTTCCAAATATCCCTTTGCCAATTCCACAAGAACAGCCTTAGCGAAAGGCTTGAAGGAAAGATGTAACTCTGTGAGATGAATTAACAGAACACAGAGCAGTTTCTCAGAAAGCTTCTTTCCAGTTTTGAACGGAAGATATTTCTTTTTCACCATAGCCCTCTGTGGGCTTCCAAATATCACTTTGTTAATTCCACAAGAACAGCCTTAGCGAAAGCTTTTGAAGGAAAGATGTAACCTGTGAGATGAATTAACAGAACACAGAGCAGTTTCTCAGAAAGCTTCTTTCCAGTTTTGAACGGAAGATATTTCCTTTTTCACCATAGCCCTCTATGGGCTTCCAAATATCCCTTTGCCAATTCCACAAGAACAGCCTTAGCGAAAGGCTTTTGAAGGGGAAAGATGTAACCTGTGAGATGAATTAACAGAACACAGAGCAGTTTCTCAGAAAGCTTCTTTCCAGTTTTGAAGCGGAAGATATTTCCTTTTCACCATAGCCTCTATGGGCTTCCAAATATACCTTTGCCAGTTCCACAAGAACAATATAGCGAAAGGTTTTGAAGGAAAGATGTAACTCTGTGAGATGAATTAACAGAACACAGAGCAGTTTCTCAGAAAGCTTCTTTCCAGTTTTGAACGGAAGATATTTTTTCACCATAGCCCTCTATGGGCTTCCAAATATCCCTTTGCCAATTCCACAAGAACGAAAGCCTCTAGCGAAAAGGCTTCTTGAAGGGAAAGATGTAACTCTGTGAGATGAATTAACAGAACACAGAGCAGTTTCTCAGAAAGTTTCTTTCCAGTTTTGAACGGAAGATATTTCCTTTTTCACCATAGCCCTCTATGGGCTTCCAAATATCCCTTTGCCAATTCCACAAGAACAGCCTTATGAAAGGCTTCTTGAAGGGAAAGATGTAACTCTGAGAGATGAAGTAACAGAACACAGAGCAGTTTCTCAGAAAGCTTCTTTCCAGTTTTGAACGGAAGATATTTCCTTTTTCAGCCATAGCCCTTATGGGCTTCAAATATCCTTTGCCAATTCCACAAGAACAGCCTTAGCGAAAGGCTTCTTGAAGGAAAGATGTAACTCTGTGAGATGAATTAACAGAACACAGAGCAGTTTCTCAGAAAGCTTCTTTCCAGTTTTGAACGGAAGATATTTCCTTTTTCACCATAGCCCTCTATGGGCTTCCAAATATCCCTTTGCCAATTCCACAAGAACAGCTCTTAGTGAAAGGCTTGAAGGAAAGATGTAACTCTGTGAGATGAATTAACAGAACACAGAGCAGTTTTCAGAAAGCTTGCTTTCCAGTTTTGAACGGAAGATATTTCCTTTTTCACCATAGCCCTCTGTGGCTTAAAATATCCCTTTGCAATTCCACAAGAACTGCCTGAGTGAAAGGCTTCTTGAAGGAAAGATGTAACCTGTGAGATGAATTAACAGAACACAGAGCAGTTTCTCAGAAAGCTTCTTTCCAGTTTTGAACGGAAGATATTTCCTTTTCACCATAGCCCTATGGGCTCTCAAATATCCTTTGCTAATTCCACAAGAACAGCCTTAGCGAAAGGCTTCTTGAAGGGAAAGATGTAACTCTGTGAGATGAATTAACAGAACACAGAGCAGTTTCTCAGAAAGCTTTTTCCAGTTTTGAACGGAAGATATTTCCTTTTTTTCACCATAGCCTCGAATGGGCTTCCAAATATCACTTTGCCAATCTCCAGAAGAACAGCCTGAAGGAAAGTCTTCTTGAAGGAAAGATGTAACTCTGTGAGATGAATTAACAGAACACAGAGCAGTTTCAGAAAGCTTTTTCCGGTTTTGAACGGAAGATATTCCTTTTTCACCATAGCTCTATGGGCTTCCAAATATCCCTGCCAATTCCACAAGAACAGCCTTAGCGAAAGGCTTCTTGAAGGGAAAGATGTAACTCTGTGAGTTGAATTAACAGAAAACAGAAGCAGTTTCTCAGAAAGCTTCTTTCCAGTTTTGAACGGAAGATATTTTTTTCACCATAGCCTCTATGGGCTTCCAACCCTTTGCCAATTCCACAAGAACAGCCTTAGCGAAAGGCTTTGAAGGGAAAGATGTAACTCTGTGAGATGAATTAACAGAACACAGAGCAGTTTCAGAAAGCTTCTTTCCAGTTTTGAACGGAATTTTTCACCATAGCCCTCTATGGCTTCCAAATATCACTTTGCCAATTCCACAAGAACAACAGCCTTAGCGAAAGGCTTTGAAGGGAAAGATGTAACCTGTGAGATGAATTAACAGAACACAGAGCAGTTTCTCAGAAAGCTTTTTCCAGTTTTGAACGGAAGATATTTCCTTTTTTTCACCATAGCCCTCTATGGGCTTCCAAATATCCTTTGCCAATTCCACAAGAACAGCCTTAGCAAAGGTTTTGAAGGGAAAGATGTAACTCTGTGAGATGAATTAACAGAACACAGAGCAGTTTCTCAGAAAGCTTCTTCCAGTTTTGAACGGAAGATATTTCCTTTTTCACCATAGCCCTCTATGGCTTCCAAATATCCTTTGCCAATTCCACAAGAACAGCCTTAGCGAAGGTTTCTTTGAAGGGAAAGATGTAACTCTGTGAGATGAATTAACAGAACACAGAGCAGTTTTCAGAAAGCTTTTCCAGTTTTGAACGGAAGATATTTCCTTTTTCACCATAGCCTCTATGGGCTTCCAACATCCTTTGCCAATTCCACAGAAGAACAGCCTTAGCGAAAGGCTTGAAGGGAAAGATGTAACTCTGTGAGATGAATTAACAGAACACAGAGCAGTTTCTCAGAAAGTTTCTTCCAGTTTTGAACTGGAAGATATTTTTTCAGCATAGCCTCTATGGGCTTCCAAATATCCTTGCCAATTCCACAAGAACAGCCTTAGCGAAAGGCTTCTTGAAGGAAAGATGTAACCTGTGAGATGAATTAACAGAACACAGAGCAGTTTTCAGAAAGCTTTCTCTCCAGTTTTGAACGAAGATATTTCCTTTTTCACCATAGCCTCTATGGGCTTCCAAATATCCCTTTGCCAATTCCACAAGAACAGCTTTTAGCGAAAGGCTTCTTGAAGGAAAGATGTAACTCTGTGAGATGAATTAACAGAACACAGAGCAGTTTCTCAGAAAGCTTCTTCCAGTTTTGAACGGAAGATATTTCCTTTTTCACCATAGCCCTCTATGGGCTTCCAAATATCCCTTTGCAATTCCACAAGAACAGCCTTAGGAAAGGCTTTTGAAGGGAAAGATGTAACTCTGTGAGATGAATTAACAGAACACAGAGCAGTTTCTCAGAAAGCTTTTTCCAGTTTTGAACGGAAGATATTTCCTTTTTCACCATAGCCTCTATGGGCTTCCAACATCACTTTGCCAATTCCACAAGAACAGCCTTGAAGGAAGGCTTTTGAAGGGAAAGATGTAACTCTGTGAGATGAATTAACAGAACACAGAGCAGTTTCTCAGAAAGTTTCTTTCCGTTTTGAACGGAAGATATTTCCTTTTTCACCATAGCCTCTATGCTTCCAAATATCCCTGCAATTCCACAAGAACAGGCTTAGCGAAAGGCTTCTTGAAGGAAAGATGTAACTCTGTGAGATGAATTAACAGAACACAGAGCAGTTTCTCACAAAGCTTTCTTTCCAGTTTTGAACGGAAGATATTTCCTTTTTCACCATAGCCCTCATGGGCTTCCAAATATCCCTTTGCCAATTCCACAAGAACAGCCTTAGCGAAAGGCTTTGAAGGAAAGATGTAACTCTGTGAGATGAATTAACAGAACACAGAGCAGTTTCTCAGAAAGCTTCTTTCCAGTTTTGAACGGAAGATATTTTTTCACCATAGCCCTATGGGCTTCCAAATATCCCTGCCAATTCCACAAGAACAGCCTTAGCGAAGGTTTTGAAGGGAAAGATGTAACCTGTGAGATGAATTAACAGAACACAGAGCAGTTTTCGTGAAAGCTTCTTTCCAGTTTTGAACGGAAGATATTTTTTTCATCATAGCCCTCTATGGGCTTCCAAATATCCCTTCTGCTAATTCCACAAGAACAGCTATAGCGATAGGCTTGAAGGAAAGATAACTCTGTGAGATGAATTAACAGAACACAGAGCAGTTTCTCAGAAAGCTTCTTTCCAGTTTTGAACGGAAGATATTTTTTTCACCATAGCCCTCTATGGGCTTCCAAATATCCCCACATTCCCCACAAGAACAGCCTTAGGAAAGGCTTCTTGAAGGGAAAGATGTAACTCTGAGAGATGAATTAACAGAACACAGAGCAGTTTCTCAGAAAGCTTCTTTCCAGTTTTGAACGGAAGATATTTCTTTTTCAACATAGCCCTCTATGGGCTTCCAAATATCCCTTTGCTAATTCCACAAGAACAGCCTTAGCAAAAGGCTTCTTCAAGGAAAGGTATGTAACTCTGTGAGATGAATTAACAGAACACAGAGCAGTTTCTCAGAGCTTCTTTCCAGTTTTGAACGGAAGATATTTCCTCACCATAGTCTATGGGCTTCCAAATGTCCCTTTTGCCATCTCACAAGAACAGCCTTAGCGAAAGGCTTGAAGGAAAGATGTAACTCTGTGAGATGAATTAACAGAACACAGAGCAGTTTCTCAGAAAGCTTCTTTCCAGTTTTGAACGGAAGATATTTCCTTTTCACCATAGCCCTGCGGCTTCCAAATATCACTTTGCAATTCCACAAGAACTGCCTGAGCGAAGGCTTCTTGAAGGAAAGATGTAACTCTGTGAGATGAATTCACAGAACACAGAGCAGTTTCTCAGAAAGCTTCTTTCCAGTTTTGAACGAAGATATTTCCTTTTCACCGTAGCACTCTATGGGCTTCCAAATATCCTTTGCTAATTCCACAAGAACAGCCTTAGTAAAGCGCTTCTTTGAAGGGAAAGATGTAACTCTGTGAGATGAATTAACAGAACACAGAGCAGTTTCTCAGAAAGCTTCTTCCAGTTTTGAACGGAAGATATTTTTCACCATAGCCCTCTGAATGGCTTCCAAATATCACTTTGCCAATTCCAGAAGAACAGCCATAGAAAGTCTTCTTGAAGGAAAGATGTAACTCTGTGAGATGAATTAACAGAACACAGAGCAGTTTCTCGAAAGCTTCTTTCCAGTTTTGAACGGAAGATACTTTTTTCACCATAGCCCTCTATGGGCTTCCAAATATCCCTTTGCTAATTCCACAAGAACAGCCTTAGCGAAAGGCTTCTTGAAGGAAAGATGTAACTCTGTGAGTTGAATTAACAGAACACAGAAAGGTTTCTCAGAAAGTCTTTCCAGTTTTGAACGGAAGATATTTCTTTTTCACCATAGGCCTCTATGGGTTCCAAATACCCTTTGCTAATTCCACAAGAACAGCCTTAGCGAAAGGCTTCTTGAAGGAAAGATGTAACTCTGTGAGATGAATTAACAGAACACAGAGCAGTTTCTCAGAAAGCTTCTTTCCAGTTTTGAACAGAAGATATTTCCTTCATCATAGCCCTCTATGGGGTTCCAAATATCACTTTGCCAATTCCACAGAACAGCCTTAGCGAAAGGCTTCTTGAAGGAAAGATGTAACTCTGTGAGATGAATTAACAGAACACAGAGCAGTTTCTCATAAAGCTTCTTTCCAGTTTTGAACGGAAGATATTTCCTTTACAACATAGCCCTCTATGGGCTTCCAAATATCCCTTTGCCAATTCCACAAGAACAGCCTTAGCGAAAGGTTTCTTGAAGGGAAAGATGTAACTCTGTGAGTTGAATTAACAGAAAACAGAAGGGTTTCTCAGAAAGCTTCTTCCAGTTTTGAACGGAAGATATTTTTTTTCACCATAGCCTCTATGGGCTTCCAAATATCCTTTGCTAATTCCACAAGAACAGCCTTAGCGAAAGGCTTGAAGGAAAGATGTAACTCTGTGAGATGAATTAACAGAACACAGAGCAGTTTCTCAGAAAGCTTCTTTCCAGTTTTGAACGGAAGATATTTTTTTTCACCATAGCCTCAATGGGCTTCCAAATATCACTTTGCCAATTCCAGAAGAACAGCCATAGCTAAAGGCTTCTTGAAGGAAAGATGTAACTCTGTGAGATGAATTAACAGAACACAGAGCAGTTTCTCAGAAAGTTCTTTCCAGTTTTGAACTGAAGATATTTCCTTTTTCAGCATAGCCCTCTATGGGCTTCCAAATATCCCTTTGCCAATTCCACAAGAACAGACTTAGGAAAGGCTTCTTGAAGGAAAGATGTAACTCTGTGAGATGCACTAACAGAACACAGAGCAGTTTCTCAGAAAGCTTCTTTCCAGTTTTGAACGGAAAATATTTCTTTTTCACCATAGCCCCTCTTATGGCTTCCAAATATCCCTTTGCCAGTTCCACAAGAACAGCCATTAGTGAAAGGCTTTTGAAGGGAAAGATGTAACTCTGTGAGATGAATTAACAGAACACAGAGCAGTTTCTCAGAAAGCTTCTTTCCAGTTTTGAACGGAAGATATTTTTTTCACCATAGCCCTCTATGGGCTTCCAAATATCCTTTGCCAATTCCACAAGAACAGCCTTAGGGAAAGGCTTTTGAAGGGAAAGATGTAACTCTGTGAGATGAATTAACGGAACACAGAGCAGTTTCTCAGAAAGTTCTTTCCAGTTTTGAAGGAAGATATTTTTTTTCAGCATAGCCCACTATGGGCTTCCAAATATCCTTTGCCAATTCCACAAGAACAGCCTTAGCGAAAGGCTTGAAGGGAAAGATGTAACTCTGTGAGATGAATTAACAGAACACAGAGCAGTTTTCAGAAAGTTTCTTTCCAGTTTTGAACGGAAGATATTTCCTTTTTCACCATAGCCTCTATGGGCTTCCAAATATCCCTCACAATTCCACAAGAACAGGCTTAGCGAAAGGCTTCTTGAAGGGAAAGATGTAACTCTGTGAGATGAATTAACAGAACACAGAGCAGTTTCTCAAGCTTCTTTCCAGTTTTGAACGGAAGATATTTCCTTTTTCACCATAGCCTCTGTGGGCTTCCAAATATCCCTTTACCAGTTCCACAAGAACAGCCATAGCGATAGTTTGAAGGAAAGATGTAACTCTGTGAGATGAATTAACAGAACACAGAGCAGTTTCTCAGAAAGCTTCTTTCCAGTTTTGAACGAAGATATTTTTTCACCATAGCCCTCTATGGGCTTCCAAATATCCCTTGCTAATTCCACAAGAACAGCCTTAGCGAAAGGCTTCTTGAAGGAAAGATGTAACTCTGTGAGATGAATTAACAGAACACAGAGTTTCTCAGAAAGCTTCTTCCAGTTTTGAACGGAAGATATTTCCTTTTTCACCATAGCCCCTATGGGCTTCCAACATACTTTGCCAGTTCCACAAGAACAGCTATAGCGATAGGCTTTTGAAGGGAAAGATGTAACTCTGTGAGATGAATTAACAGAACACAGAGCAGTTTCTCAGAAAGCTTCTTTCCAGTTTTGAACGGAAGATATTTCCTTTTTCACCATAGCCCTCTATGGGCTTCCAAATATCCTTTGCTAATTCCACAAGAACAGCTCTTAGCGAAAGGCTTGAAGGAAAGATGTAACTCTGTGAGATGAATTAACAGAACACAGAGCAGTTTCTCAGAAAGCTTCTTCCAGTTTTGAACGGAAGATATTTCTTTTCACCATAGCCTCTATGGGCTTCCAAATATCCCTTTGCCACTTCCACAAGAACAGCCATTAGCGAAAGGCTTGAAGGAAAGATGTAACTCTGTGAGATGAATTAACAGAACACAGAGCAGTTTCTCAGAAAGCTTCTTTCCAGTTTTGAACGGAAGATATTTTTTCACCATAGCCCTCTATGGGCTTCCAAATATCCTTTTGCTTAATTCCCCAAGAACAGCCTTAGCGAAAGGCTTCTCAAGGGAAAGATGTAACTCGTGAGATGAATTAACAGAACACAGAGCAGTTTCTCAGAAAGCTTCTTTCCATTTTGAACGGAAGATATTTCCTTTTCAGCCATAGCCTCTATGGGCTTCCAAATATCCTTTGCAATTCCACAAGAACAGCCAGAAAGGCTTGAAGGGAAAGATGTAACTCTGTGAGATGAATTAACAGAACACAGAGCAGTTTCTCAGAAAGCTTCTTTCCAGTTTTGAACGGAAGATATTTCCTTTTCACCATAGCCTCTATGGGCTTCCAAATATCCTTTGCCAATTCCACAAGAACAGCCTTAGCTTAAAGGCTTTGAAGGAAAGATGTAACTCTGTGAGATGAATTAACAGAACACAGAGCAGTTTCTCAGAAAGCTTTTTCCAGTTTTGAATGGAAGATATTTCCTTTTTCACCATAGCCTCTGTGGGCTTCCAAATATACCTTTGCCAATTCCACAAGAACAGCCTATAGCGAAAGGCTTCTTGAAGGGAAAGATGTAACTCTGTGAGATGAATTAACAGAACTCAGAGCATTTCTCAGAAAGCTTCTTTCCAGTTTTGAACGGAAGATATTTCCTTTTTCACCATAGCCCTCTAAGGGCTTCCAAATATCCTTTGCCAATTCCACAAGAAGAGCCTTAGCGAAAGGCTTTTGAAGGAAAGATGAACTCTGTGAGATGAATTAACAGAACACAGAGCAGTTTCTCAGAAAGCTTTTTCCAGTTTTGAACGGAAGATATTTCCTATTTTTCATCATAGCCCTCTATGGGCTTCCAAATATACCTTGTTAAGTTCCACAAGAAGAGCCTTAGCGAAGGCTTCTTGAAGGAAAGATGTAACTCTGTGAGATGAATTAACAGAAAACAGAGCAGTTTCTCAGAAAGTTTTTCCAGTTTTGAACGAAGATATTTCCTTTTTTCCCATAGCCCTCTATGGGCTTCCAAATATCACTCTACCAATTCCACAAGAACAGCCTTGAAGGAAAGGCTTGAAGGAAAGATGTAACTCTGTGAGATGAATTAACAGAACACAGAGCAGTTTTCAGAAAGCTTCTTTCCAGTTTTGAACGGAAGATATTTCCTTTTTCACCATAGCCTCTATGGGCTTCCAAATATCCCTTTGCCAATTCCACAAGAACAGCCTGAGCGAAAGGCTTGAAGGAAAGATGTAACTCTGTGAGATGAATTAACAGAACACAGGCAGTTTCTCAGAAAGTTTTCTTTCCAGTTTTGAACGAAGATATTTCCTTTTTCACCATAGCTCTATGGGCTTCCAAATATCCTTTGCCAATTCCACAAGAACAGCCTTAGCGAAAGGTTTATTGAAGGAAAGATGTAACTCTGTGAGTTGAATTAACAGAACACAGAAGGGTTTCTCAGAAAGCTTCTTTCCAGTTTTGAACGGAAGATATTTCCTTTTTCACCATAGCCCTCTATGGGCTTCCAAATATCCTTTGCCAATTCCACAAGAACAGCCTTAGCGAAAGGCTTGAAGGAAAGATGTAACTCTGTGAGATGAATTAACACAACACAGAGCAGTTTCTCAGAAAGCTTCTTTCCGGTTTTGAACGGAAGATATTTCCTTTTTCACCATAGCCTCTATGGGCTTCCAAATATCCCTTTGCCAATTCCACAAGAACAGCCTTGAAAGGCTTCTTGAAGGGAAAGATGTAACTCTGTGAGATGAATTAACAGAACACAGAGCAGTTTCTCAGAAAGCTTCTTCCAGTTTTGAACGGAAGATATTTCCTTTTTCACCATAGCCCTCAATGGGCTTCCAAATATCCCTTTGCCAATTCCAGAAGAACAGCCTTAGCTGAAAGTCTTCTTGAAGGGAAAGATGTAACTCTGTGAGATGAATTACAGAACACAGAGGAGTTTCTCAGAAAGCTTCTTTCCGGTTTTGAAGGAAGATATTTCCTTTTTTTCACCATAGCCTCTATGGGCTTCCAAATATCCTTTGCCAATTCCACAAGAACAGCCTTAGCGAAAGGCTTGAAGGGAAAGATGTAACTCTGTGAGATGAATTAACAGAACACAGAGCAGTTTCTCAGAAAGCTTACTTTCCAGTTTTGAACGGAAGATATTTCCTTTTCCCCGTAGCCCTCTATGGGCTTCCAAGTATCCCTTGCCAATTCCACAAGAACAGCCTTAGCGAAAGCTTTTTGAAGGAAAGATGTAACTCTGTGAGATGAATTAACAGAACACAGAGCAGTTTCTCAGAAAGCTTCTTTCCAGTTTTGAACGGAAGATATTTTTTTTCACCATAGCCCTCTATGGGCTTCCAAATATCCCTTTGCCAATTCCACAAGAACAGCCTTAGCGAAAGGCTTCCTGAAGGAAAGATGTAACTCTGTGAGATGAATTAACAGAACACAGAGCAGTTTCTCAGAAAGCTTCTTTCCAGTTTTGAACGGAAGATATTTCCATTTTTCACCTAGCCTCTATGGGCTTTCAAATATCACTTGCCAATTCCATAAGAACAGCCTTAGCGAAAGGCTTTTGAAGGGAAAGATGTAACTCTGTGAGATGAATTAACAGAACACAGAGCAGTTTCTCAGAAAGCTTCTTTCCAGTTTTGAACGGAAGATATTTCCTTTTTCACCATAGCCTCTATGGGCTTCCAAATATCCTTTGCCAATTCCACAAGAACAGCCTTAGTTAAAGCTTCTTGAAGGAAAGATGTAACTCTGTGAGATGAATTAACAGAACACAGAGCAGTTTCTCAGAAAGCTTCTTTCCAGTTTTGAACTGAAGATATTTCCTTTTTCACCATAGCCCTCTAGGGCTTCCAAATATCCCTTCCAGTTCCACAAGAACAGCCATAGCGAAAAGGCTTCTTGAAGGGAAAGATGTAACTCTGTGAGATGAATTAACAGAACACAGAGCAGTTTCAGAAAGCTTCTTTCCAGTTTTGAACGGAAGATATTTCCTTTTTCACCATAGCCCTCTAAGGGCTTCCAAATATCCTTGCCAATTCCACAAGAACAGCCTTAGCGAAAGGTTTTTGAAGGAAAGATGTAACTCTGTGAGATGAATTAACAGAACACAGAGCAGTTTCTCAGAAAGCTTTTCCAGTTTTGAACGGAAGATTTTTTCACCATAGCCCTCTATGGGCTAAATATCTCTTGCCAATTCCACAAGAACAGCCTTAGCGAAAGCTTCTTGAAGGAAAGATGTAACTCTGTGAGATGAATTAACAGAACACAGAGCAGTTTCTCAGAAAGCTTCTTTCCAGTTTTGAACGGAAGATATTTCCTTTTTCACCATAGCCCTAAGGGCTTCCAAATATCCTTGCCAATTCCACAAGAACAGCCTTTGGGAAAGGCTTCTTGAAGGGAAAGATGTAACTCTGTGAGATGAATTAACAGAACACAGAGCAGTTTCTCAGAAAGCTTCTTTCCAGTTTTGAACGGAAGATATTTCTTTTCACCATAGCCCTCTATGGGCTTCCAAATATCCTTGCCAGTTCCACAAGAACAGCCAGCGAAAAGGCTTCTTGAAGGGAAAGATGTAACTCTGTGAGATGAATTAACAGAACACAGAGCAGTTTCTCAGAAAGCTTCTTTCCAGGTTTGAACGAAGATATTTCCTTTTTCACCATAGCCTCTAAGGGCTTCCAAATATCCTTTGCCAATTCCACAAGAACAGCCTTAGCGAAAGGCTTTTGAAGGAAAGATGTAACTCTGTGAGATGAATTAACAGAACACAGAGCAGTTTCTCAGAAAGCTTCTTTCCAGTTTTGAACTGAAGATATTTCCTTTTTCACCATAGCCTCTATGGGCTTCCAAATATCCTTTGCCAATTCCACAAGAACAGACTTAGCGAAAGGCTTCTGAAGGGAAAGATGTAACTCTGTGAGATGAATTAACAGAACACAGAGCAGTTTCTCAGAAAGCTTCTTTCCAGTTTTGAACGGAAATATTTCCTTTTTCACCATAGCCCTCTATGGGCTTCCAAATATCCTTTGCCAATTCCACAAGAACAGCCTTAGCGAAAGGCTTTTGAAGGGAAAGATGTAACTCTGTGAGATGAATTAACAGAACACAGAGCAGTTTCTCAGAGCTTCTTTCCAGTTTTGAACGGAAGATATTTCACCATAGCCTCTATGGGCTTCCAAATATCCCTTTGCCAATTCCACAAGAACAGCCTTAGAAAGGCTTCTGAAGGGAAAGATGTAACTCTGTGAGAATTAACAGAACACAGAGCAGTTTCTCAGAAAGCTTCTTTCCAGTTTTGAACAGGAAGATATTTCCTTTTTCACCATGGCCCTCTATGGGCTTCCAAATATCCTTTGCCAATTCCACAAGAACAGCCTTAGCTAAAGGCTTCTTGAAGGAAAGATGTAACTCTGTGAGATGAATTAACAGAACACAGAGCAGTTTCTCAGAAGGCTTCTTTCCAGTTTTGAACCGAAGATATTTCCTTTTTCACCATAGCCCTCTATGGGCTTCCAAATATCCTTTGCTAATTCCACAAGAACAGCCTTAACGAAAGGCTTCTTGAAGGGAAAGATGTAACTCTGTGAGATGAATTAACAGAACACAGAGCAGTTTCTCAGAAAGCTTCTTTCCAGTTTTGAAGGAAGATATTCCTTTTTCACCATAGCCCTCTATGGGCTTCCAAATATCCTTTGCCAATTCCACAAGAACAGCCTTAACGAAAGGCTTCTGAAGGGAAAGATGTAACTCTGTGAGATGAATTAACAGAACACAGAGCAGTTTCTCAAGCTTCTTTCCAGTTTTGAACGGAAGATATTTCCTTTTTCACCATAGCCCTCTATGGGCTTCCAAATATCCCTTGCCAATTCCACAAGAACAGCCTTAACGAAAGGCTTCTTGAAGGGAAAGATGTAACTCTGTGAGATGAATTAACAGAACACAGAGCAGTTTCTCAGAAAGCTTCTTTCCAGTTTTGAAGGAAGATATTTCTTCACCATAGCCCTCTATGGGCTTCAAATATCCCTTTGCCAATTCCACAAGAACAGCCTTAACGAAAGGCTTTTGAAGGAAAGATGTAACTCTGTGAGATGAATTAACAGAACACAGAGCAGTTTCAGAAAGCTTCTTTCCAGTTTTGAACTGAAGATATTTCCTTTTTCACCATAGCCCTCTATGGCTTCCAAATATCCCTTTGCCAGTTCCACAAGAACAGCCATTAGCGAAAGGCTTGAAGGAAAGATGTAACTCTGTGAGATGAATTAACAGAACACAGAGCAGTTTCTCAGAAAGCTTCTTTCCAGTTTTGAACGGAAGATATTTCCTTTTCACCATAGCCCTCATGGCTTCCAAATATCCTTTGCCAATTCCACAAGAACAGCCTTAGCGAAAGGCTTCTTGAAGGAAAGATGTAACTCTGTGAGATGAATTAACAGAACACAGAGCAGTTTCTCAGAAAGCTTCTTTCCAGTTTTGAACTGAAGATATTTCCTTTTCACCATAGCCCTCTATGGGCTTCCAAATATCCCTTTGCCAATTCCACAAGAACAGACTTAGGGAAGGCTTCTTGAAGGAAAGATGTAACTCTGTGAGATGAATTAACAGAACACAGAGCAGTTTCTCAGAAAGCTTTTTCCAGTTTTGAACGGAAGATATTTCCTTCACCATAGCCCTCTATGGGCTTCCAAATATCCCTTGCTAATTCCACAAGAACAGCCTTAGCGAAAGGCTTTGAAGGGAAAGATGTAACTCTGTGAGATAAATTAACAGAACACAGAGCAGTTTCTCAGAAAGCTTCTTTCCAGTTTTAACGGAAGATATTTCCTTTTTCACCATAGCCTCTATGGGCTTCAAATATCCCTTGCCAATTCCACAAGAACAGCCTTAGCGAAAGGCTTCTTGAAGGGAAAGATGTAACTCTGTGAGATGAATTAACAGAACACAGAGCAGTTTCTCAGAAAGCTTCTTTCCAGTTTTGAACTGAAGATATTTCCTTTTTCACCATGCCCTCTATGGGCTTCCAAATATCCTTCTTTGCCAATTCCACAAGAACAGCCTTAGCGAAAGGCTTCTTGAAGGAAACATGTAACTCTGTGAGATGAATTAACAGAACACAGAGCAGTTTCTCAGAAAGCTTTTTCCAGTTTTGAACGGAAGATATTTCACCATAGCCTCTATGGGCTTCCAAATATCCCTTGCCACTTCCACAAGAACAGCCTTAGCGAAAGGCTTCTTGAAGGAAAGATGTAACTCTGTGAGATGAATTAACAGAACACAGAGCAGTTTCAGAAAGCTTCTTCCAGTTTTGAACTGAAGATATTTCCTTTTTCACCATAGCCCTCTATGGGCTTCCAAATATCCCTTTGCCAATTCCACAAGAACAGCCTTAGCGAAAGGCTTGAAGGGAAAGATGTAACTCTGTGAGATGAATTAACAGAACACAGAGCAGTTTCTCAGAAAGCTTCTTTCCAGTTTTGAACGGAAGATATTTTTTTTCACCATAGCCTCTGGGCTACCAAATATCCTTTGCCAATTCCACAAGAACAGCCTTAGCGAAAGGCTTTTTGAAGGAAAGATGTAACTCTGAGATGAATTAACAGAACACAGAGCAGTTTCTCAGAAAGCTTCTTTCCAGTTTTGAACTGAAGATATTTCCTTTTCACCATAGCCTCTATGGGCTTCCAAATATCCTTTGCCAATTCCACAAGAACAGCCTTAGCGAAAGGCTTCTTGAAGGAAAGATGTAACTCTGTGAGATGAATTAACAGAACACAGAGCAGTTTCTCAGAAAGCTTCTTTCCAGTTTTGAACGGAAGATATTTCCTTTTCACCATAGCCCTCTATGGGCTTCCAAATATCCTTTGCCAATTCCACAAGAACAGCCTTAGCGAAAGGCTTTGAAGGGAAAGATGTAACTCTGTGAGATGAATTAACAGAACACAGAGCAGTTTCTCAGAAAGCTTCTTCCAGTTTTGAACGGAAGATATTTTTTCACCATAGCCCTCTATGGGCTTCCAAATATCCTTTGCCAATTCCACAAGAACAGCCTTAGCGAAAGGCTTTGAAGGGAAAGATGTAACTCTGTGAGATGAATTAACAGAACACAGAGCAGTTTCTCAGAAAGCTTCTTTCCAGTTTTGAAGCGGAAGATATTTCCTTTTCACCATAGCCCTCTATGGGCTTCCAAATATCCTTGCCAATTCCACAAGAACAGCCTTAGCGAAAGGCTTTTGAAGGGAAAGATGTAACTCTGTGAGATGAATTAACAGAACACAGAGCAGTTTCTCAGAAAGCTTCTTTCCAGTTTTGAACGGAAGATATTTCCTTTTCACCATAGCCCTCTATGGGCTTCCAAATATCCTTTGCCAGTTCCACAAGAACAGCCTTAGCGAAAGGCTTCTTGAAGGGAAAGATGTAACTCTGTGAGATGAATTAACAGAACACAGAGCAGTTTCTCAGAAAGCTTCTTTCCAGTTTTGAACGGAAGATATTTCCTTTTCACCATAGCCCTCTATGGGCTTCCAAATATCCTTTGCCAATTCCACAAAAACAGCCTTAGCGAAAGGCTTTGAAGGGAAAGATGTAACTCTGTGAGATGAATTAACAGAACACGGAGCAGTTTCTCAGAAAGCTTCTTTCCAGTTTTGAACGGAAGATATTTCCTTTTCACCATAGCCCTCTATGGGCTTCCAAATATCCTTTGCCAATTCCACAAAAACAGCCTTAGCGAAAGGCTTCTTGAAGGGAAAGATGTAACTCTGTGAGATGAATTAACAGAACACAGAGCAGTTTCTCAGAAAGCTTTTTCCAGTTTTGAACGGAAGATATTTCCTTTTCACCATAGCCCTCTATGGGCTTCAAATATCCTTTGCCAGTTCCACAAGAACAGCCTTAGCGAAAGGCTTCTTGAAGGGAAAGATGTAACTCTGTGAGATGAATTAACAGAACACAGAGCAGTTTCTCAGAAAGCTTCTTTCCAGTTTTGAACGGAAGATATTTTTCACCATAGCCTCTATGGGCTTCCAAATATCCTTTGCCAATTCCAGAAGAACAGCCTTAGCGAAAGGCTTTGAAGGAAAGATGTAACTCTGTGAGATGAATTAACAGAAAACAGAGCAGTTTCTCAGAAAGCTTCTTCCAGTTTTGAACGGAAGATATTTCCTTTTCACCATAGCCTCTATGGGCTTCCAAATATCCTTTGCCAATTCCACAAGAACAGCCTTAGCGAAAGGCTTCTTGAAGGGAAAGATGTAACTCTGTGAGATGAATTAACAGAACACAGAGCAGTTTCTCAGAAAGCTTCTTTCCAGTTTTGAGCGGAAGATATTTCCTTTTCACCATAGACCTCTATGGGCTTCCAAATATCCTTTGCCAGTTCCACAAGAACAGCCTTAGCGAAAGGCTTCTTGAAGGAAAGATGTAACTCTGTGAGATGAATTAACAGAACACAGAGCAGTTTCTCAGAAAGCTTCTTTCCAGTTTTGAACGGAAGATATTTCCTTTTCACCATAGCCCTCTATGGGCTTCCAAATATCCTTTGCCAATTCCACAAGAACAGCCTTAGCGAAAGGCTTCTTGAAGGAAAGATGTAACTCTGTGAGATGAATTAACAGAACACAGAGCAGTTTCTCAGAAAGCTTCTTTCCAGTTTTGAACGGAAGATATTTCCTTTTTCACCATAGCCCTCTATGGGCTTCCAAATATCCCTTTGCCAATTCCACAAGAACAGCCTTAGCGAAAGGCTTCTTGAAGGGAAAGATGTAACTCTGTGAGATGAATTAACAGAACACAGAGCAGTTTCTCAGAAAGCTTCTTTCCAGTTTTGAACGGAAGATATTTCCTTTTTCACCATAGCCCTCTATGGGCTTCCAAATATACCTTTGCCAGTTCCACAAGAACAGCCATAGCGATAGGCTTCTTGAAGGGAAAGATGTAACTCTGTGAGATGAATTAACAGAACACAGAGCAGTTTCTCAGAAAGCTTCTTTCCAGTTTTGAACGGAAGATATTTCCTTTTTCACCATAGCCCTCTATGGGCTTCCAAATATCCCTTTGCCAATTCCACAAGAACAGCCTTAGCGAAAGGCTTCTTGAAGGGAAAGATGTAACTCTGTGAGATGAATTAACAGAACACAGAGCAGTTTCTCAGAAAGCTTCTTTCCAGTTTTGAACGGAAGATATTTCCTTTTTCACCATAGCCCTCTATGGGCTTCCAAATATCCCTTTGCCAATTCCCCAAGAACAGCCTTAGCGAAAGGCTTCTTGAAGGGAAAGATGTAACTCTGAGAGATGAATTAACAGAACACAGAGCAGTTTCTCAGAAAGCTTCTTTCCAGTTTTGAACGGAAGATATTTCCTTTTTCAGCATAGCCCTCTATGGGCTTCCAAATATCCCTTTGCCAATTCCACAAGAACAGCCTTAGCGAAAGGCTTCTTGAAGGGAAAGATGTAACTCTGTGAGATGAATTAACAGAACACAGAGCAGTTTCTCAGAAAGCTTCTTTCCAGTTTTGAACGGAAGATATTTCCTTTTTCACCATAGCCCTCTATGGGCTTCCAAATATCCTTTGCCAATTCCACAAGAACAGCCTTAGCGAAAGGCTTTGAAGGGAAAGATGTAACTCTGTGAGATGAATTAACAGAACACAGCAGTTTCTCAGAAAGCTTCTTTCCAGTTTTGAACGGAAGATATTTTTTCACCATAGCCCTCTGTGGGCTTCCAAATATCACTTTGCAATTCCACAAGAACTGCCTTAGCGAAAGGCTTCTTGAAGGAAAGATGTAACTCTGTGAGATGAATTAACAGAACACAGAGCAGTTTCTCAGAAAGCTTCTTTCCAGTTTTGAACGGAAGATATTTCCTTTTTCACCATAGCCCTCTATGGGCTTCCAAATATCCCTTTGCCAATTCCACAAGAACAGCCTTAGCGAAAGGCTTCTTGAAGGGAAAGATGTAACTCTGTGAGATGAATTAACAGAACACAGAGCAGTTTCTCAGAAAGCTTCTTTCCAGTTTTGAACGGAAGATATTTCCTTTTTCACCGTAGCCCTCAATGGGCTTCCAAATATCACTTTGCCAATTCCACAAGAACTGCCTTAGCGAAAGTCTTCTTGAAGGGAAAGATGTAACTCTGTGAGATGAATTAACAGAACACAGAGCAGTTTCTCAGAAAGCTTCTTTCCAGTTTTGAACGGAAGATATTTCCTTTTTCACCATAGCCCTCTATGGGCTTCCAAATATCCCTTTGCCAATTCCACAAGAACAGCCTTAGCGAAAGGTTTCTTGAAGGAAAGATGTAACTCTGTGAGATGAATTAACAGAACACAGAGCAGTTTCTCAGAAAGCTTCTTCCAGTTTTTAACGGAAGATATTTCCTTTTTCACCATAGCCCTCTATGGGCTTCCAAATATCCTTTGCCAATTCCACAAGAACAGCCTTAGCGAAAGGCTTCTTGAAGGGAAAGATGTAACTCTGTGAGATGAATTAACAGAACACAGAGCAGTTTCTCAGAAAGCTTCTTTCCAGTTTTGAACAGAAGATATTTCCTTTTTCATCATAGCCCTCTATGGGTTCCAAATATCACTTTGCCAATTCCACAAGAACAGCCTTAGCGAAGGCTTCTTGAAGGGAAAGATGTAACTCTGTGAGATGAATTAACAGAACACAGAGCAGTTTCTCATAAAGCTTCTTTCCAGTTTTGAACGGAAGATATTTCCTTTTTCATCATAGCCCTCTATGGGCTTCCAAATATCCCTTTGCCAATTCCAGAAGAACAGCCTTAGCGAAAGGCTTCTTGAAGGGAAAGATGTAACTCTGTGAGATGAATTAACAGAAAACAGAAGGGTTTCTCAGAAAGCTTCTTTCCAGTTTTGAACGGAAGATATTTCCTTTTTCACCATAGCCCTCTATGGGCTTCCAAATATCCCTTTGCCAATTCCACAAGAACAGCCTTAGCGAAAGGCTTCTTGAAGGAAAGATGTAACTCTGTGAGATGAATTAACACAACACAGAGCAGTTTCTCAGAAAGCTTCTTTCCAGTTTTGAATGGAAGATATTTCCTTTTTCACCATAGCCCTCAATGGGCTTCCAAATATCACTTTGCCAATTCCACAAGAACAGCCTTAGCGAAAGGCTTCTGAAGGGAAAGATGTAACTCTGTGAGATGAATTAACAGAACACAGAGCAGTTTCTCAGAAAGCTTCTTTCCAGTTTTGAACTGAAGATATTTCCTTTTTCATCATAGCCCTCTATGGGCTTCCAAATATCCCTTTGCCAATTCCACAAGAACAGCCTTAGCGAAAGGCTTCTTGAAGGGAAAGATGTAACTCTGTGAGATGAATTAACAGAACACAGAGCAGTTTCTCAGAAAGCTTCTTTCCAGTTTTGAACGGAAGATATTTCCTTTTTCACCATAGCCCTCTATGGGCTTCCAAATATCCTTTGCCAATTCCACAAGAACAGCCTTAGCGAAAGGCTTCTTGAAGGAAAGATGTAACTCTGTGAGATGAATTAACAGAACACAGAGCAGTTTCTCAGAAAGCTTCTTTCCAGTTTTGAACGGAAGATATTTCCTTTTTCACCATAGCCCTCTATGGGCTTCCAAATATCCTTTGCCAATTCCACAAGAACAGCCTTAGCGAAGGCTTCTTGAAGGAAAGATGTAACTCTGTGAGATGAATTAACAGAACACAGAGCAGTTTCTCAGAAAGCTTCTTTCCAGTTTTGAACGGAAGATATTTCCTTTTTCACCATAGCCTCTATGGGCTTCCAAATATCCTTTGCCAATTCCACAAGAACAGCCTTAGCGAAGGCTTCTTGAAGGAAAGATGTAACTCTGTGAGATGAATTAACAGAACACAGAGCAGTTTCTCAGAAAGCTTCTTTCCAGTTTTGAACGGAAGATATTTCCTTTTTCACCATAGCCTCTATGGGCTTCCAAATATCCTTTGCCAATTCCACAAGAACAGGCTTAGCGAAAGGCTTCTTGAAGGAAAGATGTAACTCTGTGAGATGAATTAACAGAACACAGAGCAGTTTCTCAAGCTTCTTTCCAGTTTTGAACGGAAGATATTTCCTTTTTCACCATAGCCCTCTATGGGCTTCCAAATATCCTTTGCCAGTTCCACAAGAACAGCCTTAGCGAAAGGCTTTGAAGGGAAAGATGTAACTCTGTGAGATGAATTAACAGAACACAGAGCAGTTTCTCAGAAAGCTTCTTTCCAGTTTTGAACGGAAGATATTTCCTTTTTCACCATAGCCCTCTAAGGGCTTCCAAATATCCTTTGCCAATTCCACAAGAACAGCCTTAGCGAAAGGCTTCTTGAAGGAAAGATGTAACTCTGTGAGATGAATTAACAGAACACAGAGCAGTTTCTCAGAAAGCTTCTTTCCAGTTTTGAACGGAAGATATTTCCTTTTTCACCATAGCCTCTATGGGCTTCCAAATATCCTTTGCCAATTCCACAAGAACAGCCATAGCGATAGGCTTCTTGAAGGAAAGATGTAACTCTGTGAGATGAATTAACAGAACACAGAGCAGTTTCTCAGAAAGCTTCTTTCCAGTTTTGAACGGAAGATATTTCCTTTTTCACCATAGCCCTCTATGGGCTTCCAAATATCCTTGCCAATTCCACAAGAACAGCCTTAGCGAAAGGCTTCTTGAAGGAAAGATGTAACTCTGTGAGATGAATTAACAGAACACAGAGCAGTTTCTCAGAAAGCTTCTTTCCAGTTTTGAACGGAAGATATTTCCTTTTTCACCATAGCCCTCTATGGGCTTCCAAATATCCTTTGCCACTTCCACAAGAACAGCCTTAGCGAAAGGCTTCTTGAAGGAAAGATGTAACTCTGTGAAATGAATTAACAAAACACAGAGCAGTTTCTCAGAAAGCTTCTTTCCAGTTTTGAACGGAAGATATTTCCTTTTTCACCATAGCCCTCTATGGGCTTCCAAATATCACTTTGCAATTCCACAAGAACAGCCTTAGCGAAAGGCTTCTGAAGGAAAGATGTAACTCTGTGAGATGAATTAACAGAACACAGAGCAGTTTCTCAGAAAGCTTCTTTCCATTTTTGAACGGAAGATATTTCCTTTTCAGCATAGCCCTCTATGGGCTTCCAAATATCCTTTGCCAATTCCACAAGAACAGCCTTAGCGAAGGCTTCTTGAAGGAAAGATGTAACTCTGTGAGATGAATTAACAGAACACAGAGCAGTTTCTCAGAAAGCTTCTTTCCGGTTTTGAACGGAAGATATTTCCTTTTTCACCATAGCCCTCTATGGGCTTCCAAATATCCTTTGCCAATTCCACAAGAACAGCCTTAGCGAAAGGCTTCTTGAAGGGAAAGATGTAACTCTGTGAGATGAATTAACAGAACACAGAGCAGTTTCTCAGAAAGCTTCTTTCCAGTTTTGAATGGAAGATATTTTTTCACCATAGCCCTCTATGGGCTTCCAAATATCCTTTGCCAATTCCACAAGAACAGCCATAGCGAAAGGCTTTGAAGGGAAAGATGTAACTCTGTGAGATGAATTAACAGAACACAGAGCAGTTTCTCAGAAAGCTTCTTTCCAGTTTTGAACGGAAGATATTTTTTCACCATAGCCTCTATGGGCTTCCAAATATCCTTTGCCAGTTCCACAAGAAGAGCCTTAGCGAAAGGCTTTTGAAGGAAAGATGTAACTCTGTGAGATGAATTAACAGAACACAGAGCAGTTTCTCAGAAAGCTTCTTTCCAGTTTTGAACGGAAGATATTTCCTTTTCATCATAGCCCTCTATGGGCTTCCAAATATCCTTTGCCAGTTCCACAAGAAGAGCCTTAGCGAAAGGCTTCTTGAAGGGAAAGATGTAACTCTGTGAGATGAATTAACAGAACACAGAGCAGTTTCTCAGAAAGCTTCTTTCCAGTTTTGAACGGAAGATATTTTTTCACCATAGCCTCTATGGGCTTCCAAATATCACTCTGCCAATTCCACAAGAACAGCCTTAGCGAAAGGCTTCTTGAAGGGAAAGATGTAACCTGTGAGATGAATTAACAGAACACAGAGCAGTTTCTCAGAAAGCTTCTTTCCAGTTTTGAACGGAAGATATTTCCTTTTTCACCATAGCCTCTATGGGCTTCCAAATATCCTTTGCTAATTCCACAAGAACAGCCTGAGCGAAAAGGCTTCTGAAGGGAAAGATGTAACTCTGTGAGATGAATTAACAGAACACAGAGCAGTTTCTCAGAAAGCTTCTTTCCAGTTTTGAACGGAAGATATTTCCTTTTTCACCATAGCCCTCTATGGGCTTCCAAATATCCCTTTGCCAATTCCACAAGAACAGCCTTAGCGAAAGGTTTCTTGAAGGAAAGATGTAACTCTGTGAGTTGAATTAACAGAAAACAGAAGGGTTTCTCAGAAAGCTTCTTTCCAGTTTTGAACGGAAGATATTTCCTTTTTCACCATAGCCCTCTATGGGCTTCCAAATATCCCTTTGCCAATTCCACAAGAACAGCCTTAGCGAAAGGCTTCTTGAAGGGAAAGATGTAACTCTGTGAGATGAATTAACACAACACAGAGCAGTTTCTCAGAAAGCTTCTTTCCGGTTTTGAACGGAAGATATTAACCTTTTTCACCATAGCCCTCTATGGGCTTCCAAATATCCCTTTGCCAATTCCACAAGAACAGCCTTAGCGAAAGGCTTCTTGAAGGGAAAGATGTAACTCTGTGAGATGAATTAACAGAACACAGAGCAGTTTCTCAGAAAGCTTCTTTCCAGTTTTGAACGGAAGATATTTCCTTTTTCACCGTAGCCCTCAATGGGCTTCCAAATATCACTTTGCCAATTCCAGAAGAACAGCCTTAGCGAAAGTCTTCTTGAAGGAAAGATGTAACTCTGTGAGATGAATTAACAGAACACAGAGCAGTTTCTCAGAAAGCTTCTTTCCAGTTTTGAAGGAAGATACTTCCTTTTTCACCATAGCCTCTATGGGCTTCCAAATATCCTTTGCCAATTCCACAAGAACAGCCTTAGCGAAAGGCTTCTTGAAGGGAAAGATGTAACTCTGTGAGATGAATTAACAGAACACAAAGCAGTTTCTCAGAAAGCTTCTTTCCAGTTTTGAACGGAAGATATTTCCTTTTTCACCATAGCCCTCTATGGGCTTCCAAATATCCTTTGCCAATTCCACAAGAACAGCCTTAGCGAAAGGCTTCTTGAAGGAAAGATGTAACTCTGTGAGATGAATTAACAGAACACAGAGCAGTTTCTCAGAAAGCTTCTTTCCAGTTTTGAACGGAAGATATTTCCTTTTTCACCATAGCCCTCTATGGGCTTCCAAATATCCCTTTGCCAATTCCACAAGAACAGCCTTAGCGAAAGGCTTCTGAAGGGAAAGATGTAACTCTGTGAGATGAATTAACAGAACACAGAGCAGTTTCTCAGAAAGCTTCTTTCCAGTTTTGAACGGAAGATATTTCCATTTTCACCATAGCCTCTATGGGCTTCAAATATCACTCTGCCAATTCCATAAGAACAGCCTTAGCGAAAGGCTTCTTGAAGGAAAGATGTAACTCTGTGAGATGAATTAACAGAACACAGAGCAGTTTCTCAGAAAGCTTCTTTCCAGTTTTGAACGGAAGATATTTCCATTTTCACCATAGGCCTCTATGGGCTTCAAATATCACTCTGCCAATTCCATAAGAACAGCCTTAGCGAAAGGCTTCTGAAGGGAAAGATGTAACTCTGTGAGATGAATTAACAGAACACAGAGCAGTTTCTCAGAAAGCTTCTTTCCAGTTTTGAACGGAAGATATTTCCTTTTTCACCATAGCCTCTATGGGCTTCCAAATATCCTTTGCCAATTCCACAAGAACAGCCTTAGCGAAAGGCTTCTTGAAGGAAAGATGTAACTCTGTGAGATGAATTAACAGAACACAGAGCAGTTTCTCAGAAAGCTTCTTTCCAGTTTTGAACGGAAGATATTTCCTTTTTCACCATAGCCTCTATGGGCTTCCAAATATTCCTTTGCCAATTCCACAAGAACAGCCTTAGCGAAAGTCTTCTTGAAGGAAAGATGTAACTCTGTGAGATGAATTAACAGAACACAAAGCAGTTTCTCAGAAAGCTTCTTTCCGGTTTTGAGCGGAAGATATTTCCTTTTCACCATAGCCCTCTATGGGCTTCCAAATATCCTTTGCCAATTCCACAAGAACAGCCTTAGCGAAAGGTTTCTTGAAGGAAAGATGTAACTCTGTGAGTTGAATTAACAGAAAACAGAAGGGTTTCTCAGAAAGCTTCTTTCCAGTTTTAACGGAAGATATTTCCTTTTCACCATAGGCCTCTATGGGCTTCCAAATACCCTTTGCCAATTCCACAAGAACAGCCTTAGCGAAAGGCTTTTGAAGGGAAAGATGTAAC
This sequence comes from Erythrocebus patas, assembly GCA_023783455.1. Classification (NCBI taxonomy): domain Eukaryota; kingdom Metazoa; phylum Chordata; class Mammalia; order Primates; family Cercopithecidae; genus Erythrocebus; species Erythrocebus patas. The sequence continues at coordinate 13,372 of JAKFHT010000699.1, read as the reverse complement.
TCTGTGAGATGAATTAACAGAACACAGAGCAGTTTCTCAGAAAGCTTCTTTCCGGTTTTGAACGGAAGATATTTCCTTTTCACCATAGCCCTCTAGGGGTTCCAAATATCCTTTGCCAATTCCACAAGAACAGCCTTAGCGAAAGGCTTCTTGAAGGAAAGATGTAACTCTGTGAGATGCACTAACAGAACACAGAGCAGTTTCTCAGAAAGCTTCTTTCCAGTTTTGAACGGAAAATATTTCCTTTTCACCATAGCCCTCTATGGGCTTCCAAATATCCTTGCCAATTCCACAAGAACAGCCTTAGCGAAAGGCTTCTTGAAGGGAAAGATGTAACTCTGTGAGATGAATTAACAGAACACAGAGCAGTTTCTCAAGCTTCTTTCCAGTTTTGAGCGGAAGATATTTCCTTTTCACCATAGCCCTCTATGGGCTTCCAAATATCCTTGCCAATTCCACAAGAACAGCCTTAGCGAAGGCTTCTTGAAGGAAAGATGTAACTCTGTGAGATGAATTAACAGAACACAGAGCAGTTTCTCAAGCTTCTTTCCAGTTTTGAACAGAAGATATTTCCTTTTCACCATGGCCCTCTATGGGCTACCAAATATCCTTTGCCAATACCACAAGAACAGCCTTAGCGAAGGCTTCTTGAAGGAAACATGTAACTCTGTGAGATGAATTAACAGAACACAGAGCAGTTTCTCAGAAGGCTTCTTTCCAGTTTTGAACCGAAGATATTTCCTTTTCACCATAGCCCTCTATGGGCTTCCAAATATCCTTTGCCAATTCCACAAGAACAGCCTTAACGAAAGGCTTCTTGAAGGGAAAGATGTAACTCTGTGAGATGAATTAACAGAACACAGAGCAGTTTCTCAGAAAGCTTCTTTCCAGTTTTGAAAGGAAGATATTTCCTTTTCACCATAGCCCTCTATGGGCTTCCAAATATCCTTTGCTAATTCCACAAGAACAGCCTTAGCGAAAGGCTTGAAGGAAAGATGTAACTCTGTGAGATGAATTAACAGAACACAGAGCAGTTTCTCAGAAAGCTTCTTTCCAGTTTTGAAAGGAAGATATTTCCTTTTTCACCATAGCCCTATGGGCTTCCAAATATCCTTGCCAATTCCACAAGAACAGCCTTAACGAAAGGCTTCTTGAAGGGAAAGATGTAACCTGTGAGATGAATTAACAGAACACAGAGCAGTTTCTCAGAAAGCTTCTTTCCAGTTTTGAAAGGAAGATATTTTTTCACCATAGCCCTCTATGGGCTTCCAAATATCCCTTTGCCAATTCCACAAGAACAGCCTTAACGAAAGGCTTCTTGAAGGGAAAGATGTAACTCTGTGAGATGAATTAACAGAACACAGAGCAGTTTCTCAGAAAGCTTCTTTCCAGTTTTGAACTGAAGATATTTCCTTTTTCAGCATAGCCCTCTAGGGGTTCCAAATATCCCTTTGCCAGTTCCACAAGAACAGCCATAGCGAAAGGCTTCTTGAAGGGAAAGATGTAACTCTGTGAGATGAATTAACAGAACACAGAGCAGTTTCTCAGAAAGCTTCTTTCCAGGTTTGAACGGAAGATATTTCCTTTTTCACCATAGCCCTCTAAGGGCTACCAAATATCCCTTTGGCAATTCCACAAGAACAGCCTTAGCGAAAGGCTTCTTGAAGGGAAAGATGTAACTCTGTGAGATGAATTAACAGAACACAGAGCAGTTTCTCAGAAAGCTTCTTTCCAGTTTTGAACTGAAGATATTTCCTTTTTCAGCATAGCCCTCTATGGGCTTCCAAATATCCCTTTGCCAATTCCACAAGAACAGACTTAGGGAAAGGCTTCTTGAAGGGAAAGATGTAACTCTGTGAGATGCACTAACAGAACACAGAGCAGTTTCTCAGAAAGCTTCTTTCCAGTTTTGAACGGAAAATATTTCCTTTTTCACCATAGCCCTATGGGCTTCCAAATATCCTTTGCTAATTCCACAAGAACAGCCTTAGCGAAAGGCTTCTTGAAGGAAAGATGTAACTCTGTGAGATGAATTAACAGAACACAGAGCAGTCTCTCAGAAAGCTTCTTTCCAGTTTTGAACGGAAGATATTTCCTTTTTCACCATAGCCCTCTATGGGCTTCCAAATATCCCTTTGCCACTTCCACAAGAACAGCCTTACCGAAAGGCTTCTTGAAGGGAAAGATGTAACTCTGTGAGATGAATTAACAGAACACAGAGCAGTTTCTCAGAAAGCTTCTTTCCAGTTTTGAACTGAAGATATTTCCTTTTTCACCATGGCCTCTATGGGCTTCAAATATCCTTTGCTAATTCCACAAGAACAGCCTTAGCGAAAGGCTTGAAGGAAAGATGTAACTCTGTGAGATGAATTAACAGAACACAGAGCAGTTTCTCAGAAAGCTTCTTCCAGTTTTGAACAGAAGATATTTCCTTTTTCACCATAGCCCTCTATGGGCTTCCAAATATCCTTTGCCAGTTCCACAAGAACAGCCTTAACGAAAGGCTTCTTGAAGGAAAGATGTAACTCTGTGAGATGAATTAACAGAACACAGAGCAGTTTCTCAGAAAGCTTCTTCCAGTTTTGAACTGAAGATATTTCCTTTTTCACCATAGCCCTCTATGGGGTTCCAAATATCCTTTGCCAGTTCCACAAGAACAGCCATAGCGAAAGGCTTCTGAAGGAAAGATGTAACCTGTGAGATGAATTAACAGAACACAGAGCAGTTTCTCAGAAAGCTTCTTTCCAGGTTTGAACGGAAGATATTTCCTTTTTCACCATAGCCCTCTAAGGGCTACCAAATATCCTTTGCTAATTCCACAAGAACAGCCTTAGCGAAAGGCTTCTTGAAGGAAAGATGTAACTCTGTGAGATGAATTAACAGAACACAGAGCAGTTTCTCAGAAAGCTTCTTTCCAGTTTTGAACGGAAGATATTTCCTTTTCACCATGGCCTCTATGGGCTTCCAAATATCCTTTGCCAATTCCACAAGAACAGCCTTAGCGAAAGGCTTCTGAAGGAAAGATGTAACTCTGTGAGATGAATTAACAGAACACAGAGCAGTTTCTCAGAAAGCTTCTTTCCAGTTTTGAACGGAAGATATTTTTTTCACCATAGCCCTCTATGGGCTTCCAAATATCCTTTGCCAATTCCACAAGAACTGCCTTAGCGAAAGGCTTTTGAAGGGAAAGATGTAACTCTGTGAGATGAATTAACAGAACACAGAGCAGTTTCTCAGAAAGCTTCTTTCCAGTTTTGAACGGAAGATATTTCCTTTTTCACCATAGCCCTCTATGGGCTTCCAAATATCCCTTGCTAATTCCACAAGAACAGCCTTAGCGAAAGGCTTTTGAAGGAAAGATGTAACTCTGTGAGATGAATTAACAGAACACAGAGCAGTTTCTCAGAAAGCTTCTTTCCAGTTTTGAACGGAAGATATTTCCTTTTTCACCGTAGCCCTCTATGGGCTTCCAAATATCCTTTGCCAATTCCACAAGAACAGCCTTAGCGAAAGGCTTCTTGAAGGGAAAGATGTAACTCTGTGAGATGAATTAACAGAACACAGAGCAGTTTCTCAGAAAGCTTCTTTCCAGTTTTGAACGGAAGATATTTCCTTTTTCACCATAGCCCTCTATGGGCTTCCAAATATCCCTTTGCCAGTTCCACAAGGACAGCCATAGCGAAAGGCTTCTTGAAGGGAAAGATGTAACTCTGTCAGATGAATTAACAGAACACAGAGCCGTTTCTCAGAAAGCTTCTTTCCAGTTTTGAACGGAAGATATTTCCTTTTTCACCATAGACCTCTATGGGCTTCCAAATATCCCTTTGCCAATTCCACAAAAACAGCCTTAGCGAAAGGCTTCTTGAAGGGAAAGATGTAACTCTGTGAGATGAATTAACAGAACACGGAGCAGTTTCTCAGTAAGCTTCTTTCCAGTTTTGAACGGAAGATATTTACTTTTTCACCATAGCCCTCTATGGGCTTCCAAATATCCCTTTGGCAATTCCACAAAAACAGCCTTAGCGAAAGGCTTCTTGAAGGGAAAAATGTAACACTGTGAGATGAATTAACAGAACACAGAGCAGTTTCTCAGAAAGCTTCTTTCCAGTTTTGAACGGAAGATATTTCCTTTTTCACCATAGCCCTCTATGGGCTTCCAAATATCCCTTTGCCAGTTCCACAAGAACAGCCATAGCGAAAGGCTTTGAAGGGAAAGATGTAACTCTGTGAGATGAATTAACAGAACACAGAGCAGTTTCTCAGAAAGCTTCTTCCAGTTTTGAACGGAAGATATTTTTCACCATAGACCTCTATGGGCTTCCAAATATCCCTTTGCCAATTCCAGAAAAACAGCCTTAGCGAAAGGCTTCTTGAAGGGAAAGATGTAACTCTGTGAGATGAATTAACAGAACATGGAGCAGTTTCTCAGTAAGCTTCTTCCCAGTTTTGAACGGAAGATATTTACTTTTTCACCATAGCCCTCTATGGGCTTCCAAATATCCCTTTGCCAATTCCACAAGAATAGCCTTAGCGAAAGGCTTCTTGAAGCGAAAGATGTAACTCTGTGAGATGAATTAACAGAACACAGAGCAGTTTCTCAGAAAGCTTCTTTCCAGTTTTGAGCGGAAGATATTTCCTTTTTCACCATAGACCTCTATGGGCTTCCAAATATCCCTTTGCCAGTTCCACAAGAACAGCCATAGCGAAAGGCTTCTTGAAGGAAAGATGTAACTCTGTGAGATGAATTAACAGAACACAGAGCAGTTTCTCAGAAAGCTTCTTTCCAGTTTTGAACGAAGATATTTCCTTTTTCACCATAGCCCTCTGTGGGCTTCCAAATATCCTTTGCCAGTTCCACAAAAACAGCCATAGCGATAGGCTTCTTGAAGGGAAAGATGTAACTCTGTGAGATGAATTAACAGAACACAGAGCAGTTTCTCAGAAAGCTTCTTTCCAGTTTTGAACGGAAGATATTTCCTTTTTCACCATAGCCCTCTAAGGGCTTCCAAATATCCCTTTGCCAATTCCACAAGAACAGCCTTAGCGAAAGGCTTCTTGAAGGGAAAGATGTAACTCTGTGAGATGAATTAACAGAACACAGAGCAGTTTCTCAGAAAGCTTCTTTCCAGTTTTGAACGGAAGATATTTCCATTTTCATCATAGCCTCTATGGGCTTCCAAATATACCTTTGCCAGTTCCACAAGAACAGCCATAGCGATAGGCTTCTTGAAGGGAAAGATGTAACTCTGTGAGATGCACTAACAGAACACAGAGCAGTTTCTCACAAAGCTTCTTTCCAGTTTTGAACGGAAGATATTTCCTTTTTCACCATAGCCCTCTATGGGCTTCCAAATATCCCTTTGCCACTTCCACAAGAACAGCCATAGCGAAAGGCTTCTTGAACGGAAAGTTGTCACTCTGTGAGATGAATTAACAAAACACAGAGCAGTTTCTCAGAAAGCTTCTTTCCAGTTTTGAACGGAAGATATTTCCTTTTTCACCATAGCCCTCTATGGGCTTCCAAATATCCCTTTGCCAATTCCCCAAGAACAGCCTTAGCGAAAGGCTTCTTGAAGGGAAAGATGTAACTCTGAGAGATGAATTAACAGAACACAGAGCAGTTTCTCAGAAAGCTTCTTTCCAGTTTTGAACGGAAGATATTTCCTTTTCAGCATAGCCCTCTATGGGCTTCCAAATATCCTTTGCCAATTCCACAAGAACAGCCTTAGCGAAAGGCTTCTTGAAGGGAAAGATGTAACTCTGTGAGATGAATTAACAGAACACAGAGCAGTTTCTCAGAAAGCTTCTTTCCGGTTTTGAACGGAAGATATTTCCTTTTCACCATAGCCCTATGGGCTTCCAAATATCCTTTGCCAATTCCACAAGAACAGCCTTAGCGAAAGGCTTCTTGAAGGGAAAGATGTAACTCTGTGAGATGAATTAACAGAACACAGAGCAGTTTCTCAGAAAGCTTCTTCCAGTTTTGAACGAAGATATTTCCTTTTTCACCATAGCCCTCTGTGGGCTTAAAATATCACTTTGCAATTCCACAAGAACTGCCTGAGCGAAAGGCTTCTTGAAAGGAAAGATGTAACTCTGTGAGATGAATTACAGAACACAGAGCAGTTTCTCAGAAAGCTTCTTTCCAGTTTTGAACGGAAGATATTTCCTTTTTCCCCGTAGCACTCTATGGGCTTCCAAATATCCCTTTGCCAATTGCACAAGAACAGCCTTAGCGAAAGGCTTCTTGAAGGGAAAGATGTAACTCTGTGAGATGAATTAACCGAACGCAGAGCAGTTTCTCAGAAAGCTTCTTTCCAGTTTTGAACGGAAGATATTTCCTTTTTCACCGTAGCCCTGAATGGGCTTCCAAATATCACTTTGCCAATTCCAGAAGAACAGCCTTAGCGAAAGTCTTCTTGAAGGGAAAGATGTAACTCTGTGAGATGAATTAACAGAACACAGAGCAGTTTCTCACAAAGCTTCTTTCCGGTTTTGAACGGAAGATACTTCCTTTTTCACCATAGCCCTCTATGGGCTTCCAAATATCCTTTGCCAATTCCACAAGAACAGCCTTAGCGAAAGGCTTGAAGGAAAGATGTAACTCTGTGAGTTGAATTAACAGAAAACAGAAGGGTTTCTCAGAAAGCTTCTTTCCAGTTTTTAACGGAAGATATTATCTTTTTCACCATAGGCCTCTATGGGCTTCCAAATACCCTTTGCCAATTCCACAAGAACAGCCTTAGCGAAAGGCTTCTTGAAGGGAAAGATGTAACTCTGTGAGATGAATTAACAGAACACAGAGCAGTTTCTCAGAAAGCTTCTTTCCGGTTTTGAACAGAAGATATTTCCTTTTTCATCATAGCCCTCTATGGGGTTCCAAATATCACTTTGCCAATTCCACAGGAACAGCCTTAGCGAAAGGCTTCTTGAAGGGAAAGATGTAACTCTGTGAGATGAATTAACAGAACACAGAGCAGTTTCTCATAAAGCTTCTTTCCAGTTTTGAACGGAAGATATTTCCTTTTACAACATAGCCCTCTATGGGCTTCCAAATATCCCTTTGCCAATTCCACAAGAACAGCCTTAGCGAAAGGTTTCTTGAAGGGAAAGATGTAACTCTGTGAGTTGAATTAACAGAAAACAGAAGGGTTTCTCAGAAAGCTTCTTTCCAGTTTTGAACGGAAGATATTTCCTTTTTCACCATAGCCCTCTATGGACTTCCAAATATCCCTTTGCCAATTCCACAAGAACAGCCTTAGCGAAAGGCTTCTTGAAGGGAAAGATGTAACTCTGTGAGATGAATTAACACAACACAGAGCAGTTTCTCAGAAAGCTTCTTTCCAGTTTTGAACGGAAGATATTTCCTTTTTCACCGTAGCCCTCAATGGGCTTCCAAATATCACTTTGCCAATTCCAGAAGAACAGCCATAGCGAAAGGCTTCTTGAAGGGAAAGATGTAACTCTGTGAGATGAATTAACAGAACACAGAGCAGTTTCTCAGAAAGCTTCTTTCCAGTTTTGAACTGAAGATATTTCCTTTTTCAGCATAGCCCTCTATGGGCTTCCAAATATCCCTTTGCCAATTCCACAAGAACAGCCTTAGCGAAAGGCTTGAAGGAAAGATGTAACTCTGTGAGTTGAATTAACAGAACACAGAGCAGTTTCTCAGAAAGCTTCTTTCCAGTTTTGAACGGAAAATATTTCCTTTTCACCATAGCCTCTATGGGCTTCCAAATATCCTTTGCCACTTCCACAACAACAGCCATAGCGAAAGGCTTCTTGAAGGGAAAGATGTAACTCTGTGAGATGAATTAACAGAACACAGAGCAGTTTCTCAGAAAGCTTCTTTCCAGTTTTGAACGGAAGATATTTCCTTTTCACCATAGCCCTCTATGGGCTTCCAAATATCCTTTGCCAATTCCACAAGAACAGCCTTAGGGAAAGGCTTCTTGAAGGGAAAGATGTAACTCTGTGAGATGAATTAACAGAACACAGAGCAGTTTCTCAGAAAGCTTCTTTCCAGTTTTGAAGGAAGATATTTCCTTTTTCACCATAGCCTCTATGGGCTTCCAAATATCCTTTGCCAATTCCACAAGAACAGCCTTAGCGAAAGGCTTCTGGAAGGGAAAGATGTAACTCTGTGAGATGAATTAACAGAACACAGAGCAGTTTCTCAGAAAGCTTCTTTCCAGTTTTGAACGGAAGATATTTCCTTTTTCACCATAGCCCTCTATGGGCTTCCAAATATCCCTTTGCCAATTCCACAAGAACAGCCTTAGCGAAAGGCTTCTTGAAGGGAAAGATGTAACTCTGTGAGATGAATTAACAGAACACAGAGCAGTTTCTCAGAAAGCTTCTTTCCAGTTTTGAACGGAAGATATTTCCTTTTTCACCATAGCCCTCTGTGGGCTTCCAAATATACCTTTGCCAGTTCCACAAAAACAGCCATAGCGATAGGCTTCTTGAAGGGAAAGATGTAACTCTGTGAGATGAATTAACAGAACACAGAGCAGTTTCTCAGAAAGCTTCTTTCCAGTTTTGAACGGAAGATATTTCCTTTTTCACCATAGCCCTCTAAGGGCTTCCAAATATCCCTTTGCCAGTTCCACAAGAACAGCCTTAGCGAAAGGCTTCTTGAAGGGAAAGATGTAACTCTGTGAGATGAATTAACAGAACACAGAGCAGTTTCTCAGAAAGCTTCTTTCCAGTTTTGAACGGAAGATATTTCCTTTTTCATCATAGCCCTCTATGGGCTTCCAAATATACCTTTGCCAGTTCCACAAGAACAGCCATAGCGATAGGCTTCTTGAAGGGAAAGATGTAACTCTGTGAGATGAATTAACAGAACACAGAGCAGTTTCTCAGAAAGCTTCTTTCCAGTTTTGAACGGAAGATATTTCCTTTTTCACCATAGCCCTCTATGGGCTTCCAAATATCCTTTGCTAATTCCACAAGAACAGCCTTAGCGAAGGCTTCTTGAAGGGAAAGATGTAACTCTGTGAGATGAATTAACAGAACACAGAGCAGTTTCTCAGAAAGCTTCTTTCCAGTTTTGAACGGAAGATATTTCCTTTTTCACCATAGCCCTCTATGGGCTTCCAAATATCCCTTTGCCACTTCCACAAGAACAGCCATAGCGAAAGGCTTCTTGAACGGAAAGATGTAACTCTGTGAAATGAATTAACAAAACACAGAGCAGTTTCTCAGAAAGCTTCTTTCCAGTTTTGAACGGAAGATATTTCCTTTTTCACCATAGCCCTCTATGGGCTTCCAAATATCACTCTACCAATTCCACAAGAACAGCCTTAGCGAAAGGCTTCTTGAAGGAAAGATGTAACTCTGTGAGATGAATTAACAGAACACAGAGCAGTTTCTCAGAAAGCTTCTTTCCATTTTTGAACGGAAGATATTTCCTTTTCAGCATAGCCCTCTATGGGCTTCCAAATATCCCTTTGCCAATTCCACAAGAACAGCCTTAGCGAAAGGCTTCTTGAAGGGAAAGATGTAACTCTGTGAGATGAATTAACAGAACACAGTGCAGTTTCTCAGAAAGCTTCTTTCCCGTTTTGAACGGAAGATATTTCCTTTTTCACCATAGCCCTCTATGGGCTTCCAAATATCCCTTTGCCAATTCCACAAGAACAGCCTTAGCGAAAGGCTTCTTGAAGGGAAAGATGTAACTCTGTGAGATGAATTAACAGAACACAGAGCAGTTTCTCACAAAGCTTCTTTCCAGTTTTGAATGGAAGATATTTCCTTTTTCACCATAGCCCTCTGTGGGCTTCCAAATATACCTTTGCCAGTTCCACAAAAACAGCCATAGCGATAGGCTTCTTGAAGGGAAAGATGTAACTCTGTGAGATGAATTAACAGAACTCAGAGCACTTTCTCAGAAAGCTTCTTTCCAGTTTTGAACGGAAGATATTTCCTTTTTCACCATAGCCCTCTAAGGGCTTCCAAATATCCCTTTGCCAATTCCACAAGAAGAGCCTTAGCGAAAGGCTTCTTGAAGGGAAAGATGTAACTCTGTGAGATGAATTAACAGAACACAGAGCAGTTTCTCAGAAAGCTTCTTTCCAGTTTTGAACGGAAGATATTTCCTTTTTCATCATAGCCCTCTATGGGCTTCCAAATATACCTTTGCCAGTTCCACAAGAAGAGCCTTAGCGAAAGGCTTCTGGAAGGGAAAGATGTAACTCTGTGAGATGAATTAACAGAAAACAGAGCAGTTTCTCAGAAAGCTTCTTTCCAGTTTTGAACGTAAGATATTTCCTTTTTCCCCGTAGCCCTCTATGGGCTTCCAAATATCACTCTACCAATTCCACAAGAACAGCCTTAGCGAAAGGCTTCTTGAAGGGAAAGATGTAACTCTGTGAGATGAATTAACAGAACACAGAGCAGTTTCTCAGAAAGCTTCTTTCCAGTTTTGAACGGAAGATATTTCCTTTTTCACCATAGCCCTCTATGGGCTTCCAAATATCCTTTGCCAATTCCACAAGAACAGCCTGAGCGAAAGGCTTCTTGAAGGGAAAGATGTAACTCTGTGAGATGAATTAACAGAACACAGGGCAGTTTCTCAGAAAGCTTCTTTCCGGTTTTGAACGGAAGATATTTCCTTTTTCACCATAGCCCTCTATGGGCTTCCAAATATCCCTTTGCCAATTCCACAAGAACAGCCTTAGCGAAAGGTTTATTGAAGGGAAAGATGTAACTCTGTGAGTTGAATTAACAGAAAACAGAAGGGTTTCTCAGAAAGCTTCTTTCCAGTTTTGAACGGAAGATATTTCCTTTTTCACCATAGCCCTCTATGGGCTTCCAAATATCCCTTTGCCAATTCCACAAGAACAGCCTTAGCGAAAGGCTTCTTGAAGGGAAAGATGTAACTCTGTGAGATGAATTAACACAACACAGAGCAGTTTCTCAGAAAGCTTCTTTCCGGTTTTGAACGGAAGATATTTCCTTTTTCACCATAGCCCTATGGGCTTCCAAATATCCCTTGCTAATTCCACAAGAACAGCCTTAGCGAAAGGCTTCTTGAAGGGAAAGATGTAACTCTGTGAGATGAATTAACAGAACACAGAGCAGTTTCTCAGAAAGCTTCTTTCCAGTTTTGAACGGAAGATATTTCCTTTTTCACCGTAGCCCTCAATGGGCTTCCAAATACCACTTTGCCAATTCCAGAAGAACAGCCTTAGCGAAAGTCTTCTTGAAGGGAAAGATGTAACTCTGTGAGATGAATTTACAGAACACAGAGGAGTTTCTCAGAAAGCTTCTTTCCGGTTTTGAAGGGAAGATACTTCCTTTTTCACCATAGCCCTCTATGGGCTTCCAAATATCCCTTTGCCAATTCCACAAGAACAGCCTTAGCGAAAGGCTTCTTGAAGGGAAAGATGTAACTCTGTGAGATGAATTAACAGAACAAAGAGCAGTTTCTCAGAAAGCTACTTTCCAGTTTTGAACGGAAGATATTTCCTTTTTCCCCGTAGCCCTCTATGGGCTTCCAAGTATCCCTTTGCCAATTCCACAAGAACAGCCTTAGCGAAAGGCTTCTTGAAGGGAAAGATGTAACTCTGTGAGATGAATTAACAGAACACAGAGCAGTTTCTCAGAAAGCTTCTTTCCAGTTTTGAACGGAAGATATTTCCTTTTTCACCATAGCCCTCTATGGGCTTCCAAATATCCCTTTGCCAATTCCACAAGAACAGCCTTAGCGAAAGGCTTCCTGAAGGGAAAGATGTAACTCTGTGAGATGAATTAACAGAACACAGAGCAGTTTCTCAGAAAGCTTCTTTCCAGTTTTGAACGGAAGATATTTCCATTTTCACCATAGGCCTCTATGGGCTTTCAAATATCACTCTGCCAATTCCATAAGAACAGCCGTAGCGAAAGGCTTCTTGAAGGGAAAGATGTAACTCTGTGAGATGAATTAACAGAACACAGAGCAGTTTCTCAGAAAGCTTCTTTCCAGTTTTGAACGGAAGATATTTCCATTTTCACCATAGGCCTCTATGGGCTTTCAAATATCACTCTGCCAATTCCATAAGAACAGCCGTAGCGAAAGGCTTCTTGAAGGGAAAGATGTAACTCTGTGAGATGAATTAACAGAACACAGAGCAGTTTCTCAGAAAGCTTCTTTCCAGTTTTGAACGGAAGATATTTCCTTTTTCACCATAGCCCTCTATGGGCTTCCAAATATCCCTTTGCCAATTCCACAAGAACAGCCTTAGCGAAAGGCTTCTTGAAGGGAACGATATTACTCTGTGAGATGAATTAACGGAACACAGAGCAGTTTCTCAGAAAGCTTCTTTCCAGTTTTGAACGGAAGATATTTCCGTTTTCACCATAGCCCTCTATGTGCTTCCAAATATTCCTTTGCCAATTCCACAAGAACAGCCTTAGCGAAAGTCTTCTTGAAGGGAAAGATGTAACTCTGTGAGATGAATTAACAGAACACAAAGCAGTTTCTCAGAAAGCTTCTTTCCGGTTTTGAACGGAAGATACTTACTTTTTCACCATAGCCCTCTATGGGCTTCCAAATATCCCTTTGCCAATTCCACAAGAACAGCCTTAGCGAAAGGCTTCTTGAAGGGAAAGATGTAACTCTGTGAGTTGAATTAACAGAAAACAGAAGGGTTTCTCAGAAAGCTTCTTTCCAGTTTTTAACGGAAGATATTTCCTTTTTCACCATAGGCCTCTATGGGCTTCCAAATACCCTTTGCCAATTCCACAAGAACAGCCTTAGCGAAAGGCTTCTTGAAGGGAAAGATGTAACTCTGTGAGATGAATTAACAGAATACAGAGCAGTTTCTCAGAAAGCTCCTTTCCGGTTTTGAACGGAAGATATTTCCTTTTTCATCATAGCCCTCTATGGGGTTCCAAATATCCCTTTGCCAATTCCACAAGAACAGCCTTAGCGAAAGGCTTCTTGAAGGGAAAGATGTAACTCTGTGAGATGAATTAACAGAACACAGAGCAGTTTCTCAGAAAGCTGCTTTCCGGTTTTGAACGGAAGATATTTCCTTTTTCACCATAGCCCTCTATGGGCTTCCAAATATCACTTTGCCAATTCCACAAGGGCTGCCTTAGCGAAAGGCTTCTTGAAGGGAAAGATGTAACTCTGTGAGATGAATTAACAGAACACAGAGGAGTTTCTCAGAAAGCTTCTTTCCAGTTTTGAACGGAAGATATTTCCTTTTTCACCAAAGCCCTCTATTGGCTTCCAAATATCACTTTGCCAATTCCACAAGCACAGCCTTAGCGAAAGGCTACTTGAAGGGAAAGATGTAACTGTGTGAGATGAATTAACAGAACACAGAGCAGTTTCTCAGAAAGCTTCTTTCCAGTTTTCAAGAGAAGATATTTTTCACCA
>JAKFHT010000698.1:0-51195 GCA_023783455.1 Erythrocebus patas | reverse complement strand
ACCGTTTTCTTCCCTGAAACCGTTTTCTTCCCTGAAACCGTTTTCTTCCCTGAAACCGTTTTCTTCCCTGAAACCGTTTTCTTCCCTGAAACCGTTTTCTTCCCTGAAACCGTTTTCTTCCCTGAAACCGTTTTCTTCCCTGAAACCGTTTTCTTCCCTGAAACCGTTTTCTTCCCTGAAACCGTTTTCTTCCCTGAAACCGTTTTCTTCCCTGAAACCGTTTTCTTCCCTGAAACCGTTTTCTTCCCTGAAACCGTTTTCTTCCCTGAAACCGTTTTCTTCCCTGAAACCGTTTTCTTCCCTGAAACCGTTTTCTTCCCTGAAACCGTTTTCTTCCCTGAAACCGTTTTCTTCCCTGAAACCGTTTTCTTCCCTGAAACCGTTTTCTTCCCTGAAACCGTTTTCTTCCCTGAAACCGTTTTCTTCCCTGAAACCGTTTTCTTCCCTGAAACCGTTTTCTTCCCTGAAACCGTTTTCTTCCCTGAAACCGTTTTCTTCCCTGAAACCGTTTTCTTCCCTGAAACCGTTTTCTTCCCTGAAACCGTTTTCTTCCCTGAAACCGTTTTCTTCCCTGAAACCGTTTTCTTCCCTGAAACCGTTTTCTTCCCTGAAACCGTTTTCTTCCCTGAAACCGTTTTCTTCCCTGAAACCGTTTTCTTCCCTGAAACCGTTTTCTTCCCTGAAACCGTTTTCTTCCCTGAAACCGTTTTCTTCCCTGAAACCGTTTTCTTCCCTGAAACCGTTTTCTTCCCTGAAACCGTTTTCTTCCCTGAAACCGTTTTCTTCCCTGAAACCGTTTTCTTCCCCTGAAACCGTTTTCTTCCCAGGTCCTCCCACCTTCTCGCAGCAGCCTCTGTCTGGGGCGGTCTTCTTCCTACTCTCTTCTCTCCCTCTCCCCATCCTCTTTATTACCAGCGTCTTATTCTCCACCGTCTTCTTCCCCACCGTTTTCTTCCCTGAAACCGTTTTCTTCCCTGAAACCGTTTTCTTCCCTGAAACCGTTTTCTTCCCTGAAACCGTTTTCTTCCCTGAAACCGTTTTCTTCCCTGAAACCGTTTTCTTCCCTGAAACCGTTTTCTTCCCTGAAACCGTTTTCTTCCCTGAAACCGTTTTCTTCCCTGAAACCGTTTTCTTCCCTGAAACCGTTTTCTTCCCTGAAACCGTTTTCTTCCCTGAAACCGTTTTCTTCCCTGAAACCGTTTTCTTCCCTGAAACCGTTTTCTTCCCTGAAACCGTTTTCTTCCCTGAAACCGTTTTCTTCCCTGAAACCGTTTTCTTCCCTGAAACCGTTTTCTTCCCTGAAACCGTTTTCTTCCCTGAAACCGTTTTCTTCCCTGAAACCGTTTTCTTCCCTGAAACCGTTTTCTTCCCTGAAACCGTTTTCTTCCCTGAAACCGTTTTCTTCCCTGAAACCGTTTTCTTCCCTGAAACCGTTTTCTTCCCTGAAACCGTTTTCTTCCCTGAAACCGTTTTCTTCCCTGAAACCGTTTTCTTCCCTGAAACCGTTTTCTTCCCTGAAACCGTTTTCTTCCCTGAAACCGTTTTCTTCCCTGAAACCGTTTTCTTCCCTGAAACCGTTTTCTTCCCTGAAACCGTTTTCTTCCCTGAAACCGTTTTCTTCCCTGAAACCGTTTTCTTCCCTGAAACCGTTTTCTTCCCTGAAACCGTTTTCTTCCCTGAAACCGTTTTCTTCCCTGAAACCGTTTTCTTCCCTGAAACCGTTTTCTTCCCATGTCCTCCCACCTTCTCGCAGCAACGACTTCCTGCCGCGCTTTTCTCTCCCCGCACCCTCTTCTCCCCGCTTCTTCTGCCTACCGTCTTCGTCTTCTCGCCCACTCCCTTCTCCGCGCTCTCCCACTGCCTTTCACTTAGAAGCCCTCCACGCGTGCGCGCGCCTGTGTCCCTGCGCCCGGTGTGTCTCTGCGCCCAGGTCGACCCGTGAGCTGGGCCCTGAGCTCCGCGCCAGCAGCCAGCTGGAGACCCCGGAGAGTCGCTTCCTGTGCCACCGCGGCTGTCGCCGCCCCCGCCGCTACCCTCAGAACTGAACAGTGTTGGCTGCGGACGGAAGATAGTGGGGCCCAGAAGACTGCGGGGAGATGGGGAGGAGGGGACAGAGAGGGTGGGAAAGACTTGGAAAGTGAGAGGGGGGAGAAGAAGGTTCGGGGATGAAGACTGTGGGGAGTGGGGAGAAAGTGCAGGGAGAAGACAGTGTGGTAGGGAAGACAATGGAGCAAAACGGTGAGGAGAGGGAGAAGGACGGTGGGGAAAAAACCGTGAGGACAAAGCCGGGCGCGGTGGCTCACGCCTGTAATCCTAGCACTTTGGGAGGCTGAGACGGGCGGATCACAAGGTCAGGAGTTCGAGACCTGCCTGGCCAGCATGCTGAAACCCAGTCTCTACTAAAAATACAAAAATTAGCCTGGCGTGGTGGCGACCGTCTGTAATCCCAGCTATTCCAGAGGCTGAGGCAGAAGAATCGCTTGAACCCGGAAGGCGGAGGTTGCAGTGAGCTGAGACCGCACCACTGCACTCCAGCCTGGATGACAGAGCAAGACTCCATCTCAAAAAAAGAAAAAAAAAAATACAGTGGGGAGAGGGTGAGGGGAAGAAGATAGTGGGAAAGAAGACCACCGACACAGGGAGAAGAGGTGGGAGAGCTCTGTTGTTTCACTGAATATTCTTCAATTAAAGTTAAAATGCTCTCATAAGTTCTGTATTTTCAACTTTTGCTCTTCGGGTTGGTATATTCTTCCTCCGTCTCTCCTTAATTTTATTCAACACCAAGTTGTAACTCCAAAGACCTTTCTCTTTTTACTTTCTAATGTTTTTCTTTTTATTTTCTAATGTTTTTCTTCTAAGAACATTCCTAACGCTGGTAGCACTTTACAGTGTTGCAAGGCTGTGAATCCTATTTCCTGTCATCTCTTCATGCTTTCCCATTCAGATATCAGCAAATTTTCATCCCATTATTTTGTTTACACTAGGAACATTTCAGTTTGGCTAGACCTGTTTTCTACTTGATTTTTTTCAACTTCAAGCTTGACAAACCCCAATGTGCTCCTTTACCAATTGTTTCTATCTCAGGAATTGGTTTCTTGTTGCACTGTGGTACACATGAAGCCGTATACCTTTTTCAGCTCCTTATCCTCAGAATGTTTTTGTACGTTATTGACACAGAATAGACACCTAATAAATATTTCTAAATTTTTATTGTTCTTCCTTGTCACAAAACAGCAATCACTTTTTTTAGCATGATACATGCCCTTCTATCATCTGCCTATCATTTGCCTATCAAATTTTATTTCTTCCCACTCCCCCATTTGTTTCCCACTCTGTGGCCATTCCGAACTACTTAGAGCTCTGTCAAGTCTCCATGCTATTTTATAATAATCAGCACTAATGAAAAGAAAAGGAGCTTTAAAGCAGAGGCAGAACTCATTGTTTTCTAAAAAACACATGCATATCTCCCATGTTGAATAGTGTCAGAAAGTCATGTCCACCTGGAACCCGGGCCGGGTGGCACGCGCCTGTAATCCCAGCTACTCAGGAGGCTGAGACAGGAGACTGAGGCAGGAGAATTGCTTGAATCTGGGAGACGGAGGTTGCAGTGAGCCAAGATCGTGTCACTGAACTCCAGCCTGGGTGACAGAGCAAGAGTCTCAAAAAAAACAAAAAAAAAAAAAAAAAAAAACATGGAAAGATGTGCCCATGTCCTCTCCTCGGTCCACTCTGGGGCCTTGGAAATGCTGCAGCAGGGAGCAGGCCCCAGGCTGCACGTGTCCTGAACTCATGATGCGTGTGTGCAAAAGTGAACAATAAATTATTTCAAAGATACAAGGAAAAAAACAAAACATCAACAGAATCTTCTTTCCCATAATCTTCATGCACCTCCTGGTCCGGATGAGTTCATGTTCCCATCTCTAAGCACAGGGATTGATTATGACGGCATTTATAGGACTGAGCGACCCCACACTCTGTGATCCAGCATGGAATTATGATTTACATCACCATAGGAAGAGTACAGAGGCTTAAACAGAAAAAAAGGCAAATTTTCAAGTAAATGGGCAATGAGTTTGGGGAAGGCATTAAAAATTTCTGCTATATCAGAGATGTGATCCAAATTACAAAGTGTTGCAAATCAAAACATATATGCTTTGTTTAAATAGGTTTCAGAAGATAAGTGCTAGGCAAAACCATTGTTATTAAAGTTTCACTAGGTTGCTGTCATGGAGTGAATAGGAAATATTTGTACATGGAAATGGATTTTTTTCTGAGTTTTAAAAAGAAAAGCTTTCCAGTTCTTTGAAATTACCAAATAACCATGAATAATCATTACCTTAATAAAACGTTATTTTCACTTTAAAAAAAGAAATCCAAACACAGAACCAACAACAGTGAGGAAACCACAAAAGAAAAGGTCCACAACAAAAGCACTGATATGAAGCATAGAAGATCTAGAATCACACACAGACGTGCTCTAAGCCTGGCTCACACATTGTTGTGACGTTAGTGAAAACTTACAATTATATGTATATACAAAACTTACAATGATATGTATATATAACACTTATATGTATATATAATCCATTTTACCTGGCTTTGGGTCTCATAACAATTTATATTTGAGTGGCTCCACAGTGAATTAATATTAGACAGATTTATTGATTCATTTGTTTATATTTTATTGTTAAATTGATTTAATTTTATCACAAATGAACATACCATTTTTACCCTCTCAACCATTTTTAAGTATACATTTCAGTATTTAATATATTCACATTGTTGTAAATCCAATTTCCACAACTTTTTCATCTTGCAAAAGTGAAACTGTGTACCCATTAAACAACTCCCAATTTCTCCTACCCCACCCCCCTAGTAACTATCATTCTATTTTCCGTTTCTAGGAGTTTGCCCACTCGAGATACTACATATAAATAAAATTATACAGTGTTTGCCCTTTGTAAATGGCTTATTTCATTTAGCATAATGTAGTCAGGGTTCATCCATGCTGCAGCATACATGAGAATTCCTTCCATTTTGGTGATGAATAATATTTTACTGTGTGCCAAAACGTGCATCACATTTTGCTTATACAATCATTCATTGATGGACACTTAGGTTGCTTCTACTGTCTGGCTATTGTGAACAATGCTGCTTTGAACATGAGTGTAGAACTATCTCTTTTAGACCCTATTTTCAGGTTTACTCGGTATGTATCCAGAAGTGGAATTGCTGGATTATACAGTAATTCTGCTTTTAAGTGTTGAGGAACTGACATACTGTTTTGCATAGCATCTGCACACTTTAAATCTCTTCCAACAGTGTACAGGGGTTTCAATTTCTCCATGGTCTAGACAACATTTGTTGTTTTCTTTTTAAAACTATAGTGGCCATGGTTATTATTTATTTTGATCACCAGATTATCTTTTTCAGTGTTTGAGTTTTACAAGCATATCAATTCTATTTTTCTATTATCCTTTTACAAATATTTTATTTAAATATCTCATCAAATAATTAGGATCATTGTTACTGTTTTTATTTCAATGCTTTATAGTAAAGGCCACTGAATATATAAATACATAAAATATATAAATGATATATTTTCCTTTAACTCCTTTGTGAATGGCTATGAATACAAATTTTTCAATAAATTACTATGTGCCAATCACTCCACAATGTTCAAAGTAGGCTTTAATATTGCCATGTTAAACTTATCTACTTGTGATTTATATATCTAACCCAGCTGGCAGCAAGACAGTTTTGCTTCCTGGTTGAAATGGCTCTGGCTTTATGTAGACCATTCATTCAATTTCCATGCCACTTCCCCGAAATATTTGTGGTTCATTTTTTCAATTCAAGTAAACATGCTTTTTTAAAAAATACTCTGCTACATTCCTGATGTCATACAAATTATGCAAGGGGTCAAAACATAACTCTGGTCCTTTTCAGGAGAAAGTAATAATATTTCATTAAAAATAACTTATGAAAACATGACCAAAATATGATAGACTATTCATTTGTCTTTTAATTAGGTAAATGCTTATTTGTCTTTCTCAAATGTTTCACCTTCTTCCATAATTTTATCATTTTACTTTTTTACCTTGTCTTTTGATTTCTAGATTATATTCATTTCTACAAGATCACATTTTAATTTTTATTTCATTTCCTATACATTTGGCATTCCTATCTGGCAAGCTTCCACAAAATTTAGTGGTATACAAGTAATTGCTTATTTTTCATTTATATTTTACTGTCTGTGACATCTTTATAATTAGTTGATAATTTCTGTCATGCATCAAAATAACTCATTGCTATAAATGTCCTATTTTAAAATTTTTCTCAGCTTCTTTTTCACTTTCAATTCTTCATGTATTCTATTTTTGATTCTTATTTTTTGGGCTTCGAAAATACCTTTATATATCCCTCTGGATTACTTTAGTGTCACAATTATTCTTTAAATTTTATATAAGCTTTACATACATTTAGTGTTTTATGGATAATGATACTGTATTTGAAGCTTGAGTATAACTACAAAATATCTTTTTAATCCCAAGACATTTAATAAAAAGAAATAATGTTAACATAGAGCAGATTAGTAGACAAAATGAATGACAGATGGGGAATTGCTATAAGCACTGTATTTCACTCAGGTCATTTTAAAAGCAGCAAAATAACTACCAAATCATTGCATTGGACCAGGCGCAGTGACTCATGCCTGTAATGCCAGCACTTTGGGAGGCTGAGACAGGTGGATCATCTAAGGTCAGGAGTTCGAGACTAGCCTGGACAACCTGGTGAAACCCTGTCTCTAGTAAACAAGAAATAAGCCAGTCCTGGTGGCGCATGCCTGTAATCCCAGCTACTCAGGAGGCTGAGACAGGAGAATTAATTGAACCCGGGAGGTGGAGGTTGCAGTGAGCCAAGATCGTGCCACTGCACTCCAGCTTGGGTAGCAAGAGCAAAACTACATCTCAAAAAAAAAAAAATTATATATATATATATATATATATATATATTATTGCATTGAATTGTATGCTTCAAAATTTTCTTCATTCTTGACAATAAATGGAGATAGGTGATTATAAGAACACAATTCAATATTGCTTGAAAACATTCCAGTAATTTCACAGGAAAAATGTTTATAACGTAGAATATGAGCTTAATGATAAGAAACGTCTTTGCTCTGTTCAATACTGAATACTCAATTCCAATCACTGGGCCTGGTATGTGAAAAGAGTTTCTTGGTTTAAAAATTTACTTAAGTTGTCAATGAGTGAGGGAAAAATAAGACAAATTTTATGTTATACTACATACAATACCAATAGAAATTGTGGAACAGATTTTACATTTTAAATGTCGATTTTACTTATAATCTATACATAAAAGGAAAATGAAATTAGGTTTTTATTAACTAGAAGCTGTTATGAGAACGTGGACAGAAGTCTTCTATTTTCAAGTGCAAAGTTACATTTAAGAAACAACTTAGATATATGATAAATAAAAATTTTGTTGTGCAGTAAAATTAGAGTGCAAGACCAACCATAATCTGTACAAAGAATTAAAAACCTAAATATGTCAATGGATCATAAGTATCAAGTGACAACAAATGAGTAGATTTTTATAGGGCTCATGACCTCTGCTTATTACCTTTAAATACTGCAAAAGAAAAAATAATTCTCTTGGCAGGTTAATATTTGTATTTTATTGATCATATCACTTATGCCATGGGTCTCCAAAAATGTTCTGGGCTGCATATATGTTCTGCATATGAATCTTGGAAGAATACTCATTTACTGTCAATAGTAGTTGTTTAAAAAGTAAAATGACATTTTATGCAGCATTTTATTCTTTTCCCTTAGCATGCTCTATTAGTTTCCTGAGGCTAGGAACAGAACAAATGACCACAAATGGAGTGGCTTAAGACAATAGAGATTTATTTTTTCACAGGTCATGAGGCCAGAAATTCAAAAGGGAGGTGTATGATTGATTTCTTTGAGAGGCTTTCAGGTAAAATCTCCTTCTTAGCTTCTGGTGGTTTCCAGCTGTCCTCGGCATTCCGTGACTGTAGGCAGCATAACTCCAGACTCTGCCTCCCTTGTCTCATGGCCATCTTCCTGTAGGTCTCTATAGGTTCCCATGGCCTTTCTGTAAGGACACAGCCATTGGCTTTACGGCCCACCTAATGCATTGTGACCTCGTCTTCATCAAGTGTATCTGCAGAGACCCTGTTTCCAAATAGCTTAACATTCTTGGGTTCCAGGTGGACATGACTTTCTGCGGGACACTACTGCATGGGAGATATGCATGTAATTTTTAGAAAATAATGAGTTCTGCCTCTGCTATAAAGCTCCTTTTCTTTTCATTAGTGTTGATTATTATAAAATAGCATGGACAGTTGACAGAGCTCTAAGTAGTTCTGAATGGCAACAGCGTGGGTAACAAATGGGGAGTGGGAAGAAATAAAATGTGATAGGCAAATGATAGGCAGATGATAGAAGGGCATGTACATCATGTTAAAAAAAGTGATTGCTGTTTTGTGACAAGGAAGAACAATAAAATTTAGAAATATTTATTAGGTGTCTATTCTGTGTCAATAATGTACAAAAACATTCTGGGGATAACGAGCTGAAAAGGTATATGGCTTCATGTGTACCACAGTGCAACAAGAAACCAATTCCTGAGACAGAAACAATTGGTAAAGGAGCACATTGGGGTTTGTCAAGCTTGAAGTTGAAAAAAATCAAGTAGAAAACAGGTCTAGCCAAGCTGAAATGTTCCTAGTGTAAACAAAATAATAGGATGAAATATCTCCTGATACCTCAGTGGGAAAGCATGAAAAGATGACAGGAAATAGGATTCAGAGCTTTGCAACATTGTAAAGTGTTACCAGCCTTAGGAATGTTGTTAGAAGAAAGAAAACATTGGAAAACAGAAGATCTTTGGAGTTATAACTTGGTGTTGAATAAAATTAAGGAGAGACGGAGGAAGAAAAGAATATACCAACCCAAGAGCAAAAGTCGAAAATACAGAACTTATGAGAACATTTCAACTTTAACTGAGGAATGTTCAGTGAACCAACAGAGCTCTCCCCACCTCTTCTCCCTGTGTCGGTGGTCTTCTTTCCCACTATCTTCTTCCCCTCGCCCTCTCCCCACTGTATTGTTTTTTCTTTCTTTTTTTGAGATGGAGTCTTGCTCTGTCATCCAGGCTGCAGTGCAATGGTGCGGTCTCAGCTCACTGCAACCTCCGCCTCCCTGGTTCAAGCGACTCTCCTGCCTCAGCCTCTGGAGTAGCTGAGATTACAGGCATCCACCACCACGCCCAGCTAATTTCTGTATTTTTAGTAGAGACCGAGCTCTCCTGACCTTGTGATCTGCCTGCCTCAGCCTCTGGAGTAGCTGAGATTACAGGCATCCACCACCACGCCCAGCTAATTTCTGTATTTTTAGTAGAGACCGAGCTCTCCTGACCTTGTGATCTGCCTGCCTCAGCCTCCCAAAGTGCTGGGATTACAGGCATGAGCCTCGTCCTCTCCGTCTTCTTTCCCACCCTCCTTTCTCCCTCTCCTCAGCGTTTTCCTCCACCTTCTTCTCTACCACACTGTCTTCTCCCTGCACTTTCTCCTTACTCCCCAGTCTTATTCTCCTCCTTCTTCTCCCAGCTCCCACTTTCCAAGGTCTTTCCCACCCTCTCCGTCCCCTCCTCCCCATCTCCCCGCAGTCTTCTGGGCCCCACTGTCTTCCGCCCGCAGCCAACACTGTTCAGTTCTGAGGTAGCGGCGGGGCGGGGCGGGGCGGGGCGGGGCGGGGCGGGGCGGGGCACAGGCAGCGACTCTCCGGGGTCTCCAGCTGGCTGCTGGGGCGGAGCTCAGGGGCTGCCTGGGCGCAGAGACACACCGGGCGCAGGAACACAGGCGCGCGCACGCGTAGAGGGCTTCTAGGTGAAAGGCAGTGGGAGAGCGCGGAGAAGGGAGGGGCGGGAAGACGATCGGGGGAGAAGGCGGTGGGGAGAGGAAGAGGGGAGAAGAGGGTGCGGGGAGAGAAAAGCGCGGCAGGAAGTCGCTGCTGCGAGAAGGTGGGGACATGGAATCGGGAATAAAATGGTGGGGAGGGGAAGAAAACGGTGGAGAATAAGAGGCTGGGAAAAAAGAGGATGGGGAGAGGGAGAGAAGAGAGTGGGAAGAACACTGCAGCAGACAGACGCTGCTGCGAGAAGGTGGGAGGACATGGGAAGAAAACGGTGGAGAATAAGAGGCTGGGAAAAAGAGGATGGGGAGAGGGAGAGAAGAGAGTGGGAAGAACACTGCAGCAGACAGACGCTGCTGCGAGAAGGTGGGGAGATGGAGGCGGAAGAAGACGGTGGAGAATAAGAGGCTGGGAAAAAGAGGATGGGGAGAGGGAGAGAAGAGAGTGGGAAGAACACTGCAGCAGACAGACGCTGCTGCGAGAAGGTGGGGAGATGGAGGCGGAAGAAGACGGTGGGGAGAGGGACATGGGAGGAAAAGCTGCCGCCACAGGAACCGGTGCTGCGAGGAGGCGGAGAGACTGAGGGAAGAAAACGGTGGAGAATAAGAGGCTGGGAAAAAGAGGATGGGGAGAGGGAGAGAAGAGAGTGGGAAGAACACTGCAGCAGACAGACGCTGCTGCGAGAAGGTGGGGAGATGGAGGCGGAAGAAGACGGTGGGGAGAGGGCAGCAGAGGATGCGGAAGACTGCGGTGGGGAAGAAGACGGTGGGGAGAGGGACATGGGAGGAAAAGCTGCCGCCACAGGAACCGGTGCTGCGAGGAGGCGGAGAGACTGAGGGAAGAAAACGGTGGAGAATAAGAGGCTGGGAAAAAGAGGATGGGGAGAGGGAGAGAAGAGAGTGGGAAGAACACTGCAGCAGACAGACGCTGCTGCGGGAATAGGCGGGAAGGTGGAGAGGGAAGCGAGCGGGTGGAGAGGAGGGTGGGGGAGGCCGTGGGGAGAGGGACATGGGAGGAAAAGCTGCCGCCACAGGAACCGGTGCTGCGAGGAGGCGGAGAGACTGAGGGAAGAAAACGGTGGAGAATAAGAGGCTGGGAAAAAGAGGATGGGGAGAGGGAGAGAAGAGAGTGGGAAGAACACTGCAGCAGACAGACGCTGCTGCGAGAAGGTGGGGAGATGGAGGCGGAAGAAGACGGTGGAGAATAAGAGGCTGGGAAAAAGAGGATGGGGAGAGGGAGAGAAGAGAGTGGGAAGAACACTGCAGCAGACAGACGCTGCTGCGAGGAGGTGGGAAGACATGGGAAGAAAACGGTGGAGAATAAGAGGCTGGGAAAAAGAGGATGGGGAGAGGGAGAGAAGAGAGTGGGAAGAACACTGCAGCAGACAGACGCTGCTGCGAGAAGGTGGGGAGATGGAGGCGGAAGAAGACGGTGGGAGAAGGCGGTGGGGAGAGGAAGCGGGGAGAAGAGGGTGCGGGGAGAGAAAAGCGCGGCAGGAAGTCGCTGCTGCGAGAAGGTGGGGAGATGGAGGCGGAAGAAGACGGTGGGGAGAGGGACATGGGAGGAAAAGCTGCCGCCACAGGAACCGGTGCTGCGAGGAGGTGGGAAGACATGGGAAGAAAACGGTGGAGAATAAGAGGCTGGGAAAAAAGAGGATGGGGAGAGGGAGAGAAGAGAGTGGGAAGAACACTGCAGCAGACAGACGCTGCTGCGAGAAGGTGGGAGGACATGGGAAGAAAACGGTTTGAGGAGGAGAAAACGGTCGGGGGGAAACAGTTGTGGGGAAGGCGCCTGGAGAAGACGGTGGGAGAAGGTGGTGGGGAGAAGACGGCGCGGGGAGAAGAAGAGGGAAGAAGGGGGTGAGAGGAGAGAAAAGCGCGGCAGGAAGACGCTGCTGCGAGAAGAAGGTGGGGAGATGGAGGCGGAAGAAGACGGTGGAGAATAAGAGGCTGGGAAAGAAGACGATGGGGAGAGGAGAAGAGGGTGGTGAGAAGACCGCGGCAGACAGACGCTGCTGCGAGGAGGTGGGAAGACATGGGAAGAAAACGGTTGCGGTAATAGGCCGGGAGAAGACGGTGCGGAGAGGGAGGGGGAGGGGAGAAGAGGGAGCGGCGGGAAGACGCTGCTGCGAGAAGGTGGGGAGATGGAGGCGGAAGAAGACGGTGGGGAGAGGGCAGCAGAGGATGCGGAAGACTGCGGTGGGGAAGAAGACGGTGGAGAATAAGAGGCTGGGAAAGAAGACGATGGGGAGAGGAGAAGAGGGTGGTGAGAAGACCGCGGCAGACAGACGCTGCTGCGAGAAGGTGGGGAGATGGAGGCGGAAGAAGACGGTGGGGAGAGGGCAGCAGAGGATGCGGGAAGACTGCGGTGGGGAAGAAGACGGTGGAGAATAAGAGGCTGGGAAAGAAGACGATGGGGAGAGGAGAAGAGGGTGGTGAGAAGACCGCGGCAGACAGACGCTGCTGCGAGAAGGTGGGGAGATGGAGGCGGAAGAAGACGGTTGGAAAGGGGAGAGGAGAGGGAAGAAAAGGGTGGGGAGGGAGAAGAGAAGCGGGAAAGACGGTGGGAGAAGGTGGTGGGGAGAAGAAGGTGCGGGAAGAAGACGGTGGGGAGAGGGCAGCAGAGGATGCGGGAAGACTGCGGTGGGGAAGAAGACGGTTGGAAAGGGGAGAGGGAGAGGGGAAGAAAAGGGTGGGGAGGGAGAAGGGAAGAGGACAGGATGGGGGGAAGAAGAAGGAGGAAAGTGGCGAAGACGACGTTGGGGAAAGAGACGGAGAGGGGAAAAAGATCGGTGGGAGAGAAGAGCATGAAACGGAACGAGGTGGGGAGACGGGAAGAAAAAGGCAGAAAGACGGGCTGAGAAGACAGTGCTGGGAGAAGAGGGGAGGGCGGAGGAGGGAGAAGAGAAGCGGGGAAAGACGGTGGGAGAAGGTGGTGGGGGAGAAGAAGGCAGTGTGGAGAAGAGTTTGGGGAAAAAGAAACAATAGTGATACTAACGTTTAAACGTCGTCTTGGAGCAAAGGAAGCAAGTGCTGCTTTAGAGTCCCGGCCTAACTTTGTTCAATAAAGTCCCACTTCCAAATGTTTTGCGATTGCAGTGTGGGTCATTTTAGTACTTAGATCCAGAGCAG
Organism: Erythrocebus patas; assembly: GCA_023783455.1. Taxonomy (NCBI): domain Eukaryota; kingdom Metazoa; phylum Chordata; class Mammalia; order Primates; family Cercopithecidae; genus Erythrocebus; species Erythrocebus patas. The sequence goes on along the minus strand of JAKFHT010000698.1, from coordinate 38,099 downwards.
TCTCGGATTGTTAAGTGACAGTGCTGTCAAATTGCATGCTGTTCACCAGCTATAAACGAAAAGATCACATTTCCATGAAGTGCACTTTGATATGTAATTCAAAGACTTTTCCTAGAGGCTCATTGGGGAAAAAATAGAGGTGTGTACCTTTGGCATTGAACATGGAATCTCTGATTTTAGACTGCATTTGTTTCCCCAAATCTTTAAGATTGTGGCTGAAACATGACTGTGAATACGGCATTCATTTTGTGGGGCAGTGCATATTATTTTAGCAAAGATAGGATAAACTGATAAACCTATAAGAAATGTAATTAATTCAATTTAATTAATTCACTCATACAAATTTAGGTTTCCTTAATATAAAAACCCAAAAAGTTGAATTGCCTTAGTCTTTTAACATCATGCTTAGAGTCAAGAGAATTTGTCGGTGCAATCCTGTAATGCTGGTGTTGCATTATGCCTATATAAAATACACGTTAAACCTAAATGTTGCTTTTTATTTGGCATTGTAGAACTTCATAGAAGTTTATGTGTATTAATACAGGTGAACTTGACATAGATTATTAATTGGTGAATGGTAACTTATTGCTTGTAAAATAAGCAGTTAAATGTAAAGATATAAATAAATAAATAAATAAATAAAAATAAAACAAATTGGAGGTAATAATTTAATTTTTTTAAACACTAACTGAGTTAATGCACAGCCAAGAATTGTCAGGCTGAGATTTGGAGAGAAACAGCATCTAGAGAAATAAGAGCTGCTTTGCCCTGGAGCCATTTGTTACTTCAGATGGGATATCTACCAGGTTGTGTTAAACCTCTGCTGTTCTTGCAGAGGCCCCCAGTTTGGTCATGGATATTAAAGGCTGCTGGTGCATTAAAGCACTGAGAAGGAACCAGAATTCACCCAGTCACCACAGCAGGCTGACTGCTCTCCACCTGAGTGCCCCAAAAAGGTTCCAACTCCACATTTTTATGAAAGTAATTCAGGACTTGACTGTCCTTATCCTTCTGGCATGAGCCAATAGCAATCATTGGAGAAAGAAAACATTATTCGGACCTCTAAAGACAGCCAAAACCAGTTGTTCACACATTATATTTTGTACATTTGCTCAAAGATATGAGGGTCAATGAAGAAAAAAAGACACTGTGAGAAGAAATAAACAGACGCCAAGGAAAAAGAAAAAAATGTGTCAAAGCAACTAGAATTACTATATTCAAAGACATGAGGTCAAGCCTGGAAACTTCAAGAAGAAAGTGGAAACTAAAAGTGACAGATAGGGTAAAAAAACACACAAAAATTCTAAGACTAAAAAATGTGAGGAAGAAAAAGGTGACTCAATAAATGAGTTTAACAGCAAATGAGACACAGCTGAGTAAAGAAGCAGTGAATTATAATCGGTATCATAAGAAACTAACCAGAAAAAATGTGCATGTTTATACATACATTCATAAAGATATATGGATACAAGAGCTGAAGAGTCACTGAGGATATTTAATAATAAAATCTAATATACACTGAAGAAAAGAGATGAAAATAAGAATGGGACAGAAAAATATTTAAGGACCCAATTGCTGAGAATTTTCTAAAATTCATGAAATGTAATAACCTGCAATTTCAGAAAGACAAACTCCTGGTAATGAAGCTGTAGAAAACCAAGAAACAAGTGGAAATTAGTAGAGCTTTACTGTGATGTAAGATACTGCTAGTCAAAACTTCCCTACACAACAAAAGTATCTTTTAAAAATAAAGATAACATTAAAACATGTTCCGATGAGTAAAAACTGATTTTTTTTTTAATCAGCAGATAGACCCTAAAAGAAATTGTAAAGAGTGTTTACTGAGAAAGAAGAAAAGGCAAAATGATCACAAATAAATGTTTTCAAGGATTCAGGGATGAACGGAGAGCAGCAAAAGTGGCAGATATCTTGCCAATACACAAATGGACTAAATCAGCAATGCCTTGGGGATATTAAACACACAGCACAGAACCCAGTTCACACACAAGTACAAGTACATGTGAGAAGGGATAACAGGGCTGGGCACGGTGGCTCAGGCCTGTAATCCTAGCACTTTGGGAGGCCAAGGCAGGTGGATGGCTTGAACTCAGGAGTCCCAGACCAGCCTGGGCAACATGGTGAAACCCTGGCTGTACAAAAATATACAAAAATTAGCCGGGCATGGTTGTTGCACATCTTGTATTTTATTCAATCAAATTGAAGGCTTCATTTACACCTGGAAAACAAAATGATTTAATGTACTCATAGAAAAAATAATTAACCTCATGCCCAAAAGGGGTTCACTTACAGCACACGTTCATTCATACTATCAGACAGTGGGTTAAACGTGTCTGAGCACTGCCTATTGAGTCAGGAACACAAGTCAGTATCCGCACTGAATATTACCCAAGCTTTTCCCATCTGTAATATAGAGTAGCATAGATAACTTCATGGACTTCATCTCTTTAATTTGTTGTGGAACACTAACATGACCTCCTCATATATAATTAATTATCAATGCTGCTCTTAAATAGATGTTACCATCTGGATATTTACTAGACTTACCATGACTTAACTGCAGATATGTGATCCATATCTAATGTGTACTATACTAATTCTGTAATCTTTGATTATTAAGTCTCACATGGTGGTTTTGGTTTTAAAAAGCTCTTGGAGATCAGGCGGTTTGTGTTTTGTTTTGTGTTGTTATTTTACTATGAAGTAACGTGGATAAAGATTCTGGAAGCACAACTGTGCACAGCCACCCAGTGAAAAGGTCCATTGTTAGTTCCCTCCATGCAAGCTTTGGGTATTTAACACAGCATCAGGCATAGGCAACCTTTGCAACACTAAAACAGGAAGTTGCAATTTGAGTCATTCTCAGTCACTGAGGATATTTAATAATAAAATCTAATATACACTGAAGAAAAGAGATGAAAATAAGAATGGGACAGAAAAATATTTAAGGACCCAATTGCTGAGAATTTTCTAAAATTCATGAAATGTAATAACCTGCAATTTCAGAAAGACAAACTCCTGGCAATGAAGCTGCAGAAAACCAAGAAACAAGTAGAAATTAGTAGAGCTTCACTGTGATGTAAGATACCGCTAGTCAAAACTTCCCTACACAACAAAAGTATCTTTTAAAAATAAAGATAACATTAAAACATGTTCCGATGAGTAAAAACTGATTTTTTTTTTAAATCAGCAGATAGACCCTAAAAGAAATTCTAAAGAGTGTTTATTGAGAAAGAAGAAAAGGCAAAATGATCACAAATAAATGTTTTCAAGGATTCAGGGATGAATGGAGAGCAGCAAAAGTGGCAGATATCTTGCCAATACACAAATGGACTAAATCAGCAATGCCTTGGGGATATTAAATACACAGCACAGAACCCAGTTCACACACAAGTACAAGTACATGTGAGAAGGGATAACAGGGCTGGGCACGGTGGCTCAGGCCTGTAATCCCAGCACTTTGGGAGGCTGAGGCAGGTGGATCATGAGGTCAGGAACTCAACACCAGCCTGGCCAACATAGTGAAATCCCATCTCTACTAAAACACAAAAATTCTAAGACTAAAAATGTGAGGAAGAAAAAGGTGACTCAATAAATGAGTTTAACAGCAAATGAGACACAGCTGAGTAAAGAAGCAGTGAATTATAATCGGTATCATAAGAAACTAACCAGAAAAAATGTGCATGTTTATACATACATTCATAAAGATATATGGATACAAGAGCTGAAGAGTCACTGAGGATATTTAATAATAAAATCTAATATACACTGAAGAAAAGAGATGAAAATAAGAATGGGACAGAAAAATATTTAAGGACCCAATTGCTGAGAATTTTCTAAAATTCATGAAATGTAATAACCTGCAATTTCAGAAAGACAAACTCCTGGCAATGAAGCTGCAGAAAACCAAGAAACAAGTAGAAATTAGTAGAGCTTCACTGTGATGTAAGATACCGCTAGTCAAAACTTCCCTACACAACAAAAGTATCTTTTAAAAATAAAGATAACATTAAAACATGTTCCGATGAGTAAAAACTGACAGATTTTTTTAATCAGCAGATAGACCCTAAAAGAAATTCTAAAGAGTGTTTATTGAGAAAGAAGAAAAGGCAAAATGATCACAAATAAATGTTTTCAAGGATTCAGGGATGAATGGAGAGCAGCAAAAGTGGCAGATATCTTGCCAATACACAAATGGACTAAATCAGCAATGCCTTGGGGATATTAAATACACAGCACAGAACCCAGTTCACACACAAGTACAAGTACATGTGAGAAGGGATAACAGGGCTGGGCACGGTGGCTCAGGCCTGTAATCCCAGCACTTTGGGAGGCTGAGGCAGGAGAATCGCTTGAACCCAGGAGGCAGAGGTTGTAGCCAGCCGAGATCAAGCCACTTGCACTCCAGCCTGGGTGACACAGCAAGCCTCTATCAAAAAAAAAAAAATGTGTCAAAGCAACTAGAATTACTATATTCAAAGACATGAGGTCAAGCCTGGAAATTTCAAGAAGAAAGTGGAAACTAAAAGTGACAGATTAGGGTAAAAAAACACAAAAATTCTAAGACTAAAAAATGTGAGGAAGAAAAAGGTGACTCAATAGATGAGTTTAACAGCAAATGAGACAGCTGAGTAAAGAAGCAGTGGATTATAATCGATAAGAAACTAACCAGAAAAAATGTGCATGTTTATACATACATTCATAAAGATATATGGATACAAGAGCTGAAGAGTCACTGAGGATATTTAATAATAAAATCTAATATACACTGAAGAAAAGAGATGAAAATAAGAATGGGACAGAAAAATATTTAAGGACCCAATTGCTGAGAATTTTCTAAAATTCATGAAATGTAATAACCTGCAATTTCAGAAAGACAAACTCCTGGTAATGAAGCTGCAGAAAACCAAGAAACAAGTAGAAATTAGTAGAGCTTCACTGTGATGTAAGATACTAATCGCTAGTCAAAACATTCCCTACACAACAAAAGTATCTTTTAAAAATAAAGATAACATTAAAACATGTTCCGATGAGTAAAAACTGACATAATTTTTTTAATCAGCAGATAGACCCTAAAAGAAATTCTAAAGAGTGTTTATTGAGAAAGAAGAAAAGGCAAAATGATCACAAATAAATGTTTTCAAGGATTCAGGGATGAATGGAGAGCAGCAAAAGTGGCAGATATCTTGCCAATACACAAATGGACTAAATCAGCAATGCCTTGGGGATATTAAATACACAGCACAGAACCCAGTTCACACACAAGTACAAGTACATGTGAGAAGGGATAACAGGGCTGGGCACGGTGGCTCAGGCCTGTAATCCCAGCACTTTGGGAGGCTGAGGCAGGAGAATCGCTTGAACCCAGGAGGCAGAGGTTGTAGCCAGCCGAGATCAAGCCACTTGCACTCCAGCCTGGGTGACACAGCAAGCCTCTATCAAAAAAAAAAAAAGAAGGAATGATAGAATTAAGGTCCTTCCTTGCATTTTCCAGAATAATGGTAAAAGTATTAATAACTATTAAATTTTGATAAGTCAAAAATACATTGTAATTTCTAGTAAATTACTAACAGGAGAGTAAGAGTGTATAAATTCCAAACCAAAGGGAATAAAATGAAAAAATGAATGTTTAAGAAAATCTACATGCATCAAAAAAAGGCAAGAAATGCCGAGAAAAGGCAACAAAAAGCAGGCAAGACAAAAAGCACCTGAGAAAGTGGTAGGAGATTTCACAGCGACTACTATTGAGGGTAAATTGTGATCGGGGAAATGGCTGATGGGAAATTCTAGACTGTTGAGGATACTTGATCTGGGTATTGAATTTATAGATGTTAATTTCAAAATTATTTTGATCTGAGTATTAAATTTATAGATGATTAATTCATTTAAGCAGTATATTCATATTTTTTGCACATGATTACAGTCTAAATTTAAATTAAGAATGAAGGTTGACCTTGCTGACTTGGAGCAGTCCATGTTTTTTGCTCTCATTTCCAAGGCATTATGTTATTTTATGAGTTAGGGAAAGCTTAGCGGATGGACGCGGTAGAAATATGAAGATGTTAGGAAATGCATGTGCTCTGAAAATAGGGAAGGACAGAAATTCATGAAAGCCAAATAACCTGAGTAGTACAAGGTAGAATACTATACCTCCTAGCAGAAAAAAGAAAATTCTTATTTACATTAAAACAACTAGACATTTCCTTTAAGAACTTAAACCCATAGTTCCCAAGGGACAAATATTGTGTTTCTATCATTTCTTTCTTTAAATTTGTGGATAAATGTGATCCTTGGTAGCCCTTGATGACATAAATAAAATTTGGTTTCCAACATTTTTTTTCTCCAGAAAAGCACAATCTGCTAAATTCTTAACCAAGTGGAAGAGAGAAAATGTTCAAGAAAACAAAGCAATTGTGCACGTCACACTGTAGTTGAAAGTGTTCTGATACTGAAGCTATGTCCAGTATTTTAAGCTGCTTTTATACAGAGTGATTACTTGTACATTAATCTCAGAAGATTCTAGATAGAAATTCAAAGGCCTTGGGCCCAGCCAATTAAATGTGACTCTCTGAGAGAATCCCAGTGATACTTACTCACTTTCCCTGTTCCGATCATTGATCAGATGGTTAAGGATGCATGAAAGATACATGATTTTTAAAAACAAGATAATGTTATTTAAAATATCAGTGTTCAGTGCTTGCATTTGCAAAGAACATAAATATTAGATGATACTGAGGACATTCCTTAATAATCAGCAAAGGTAAAATGTATTGTTGTTGTTTTGATTCTGAAAAAAATGGAGAGGGTTACCATGAAATTATTAAGATTTTACTTACATTTGTTACCAAATCACTGAATTCAAAAGCAGAATTGCTGAAGTCACTGGAGTTTGATACTTCAGGATTGATGGTTTTGGTTTTAAAAATCTCTTGGAGATCAGGCGGTTTGTGTTTTGTTTTGTGTTGTTATTTTACTATGAAGTAACGTGGATAAAGATTCTGGAAGCACAACTGTGCACAGCCACCCAGTGAAAAGGTCCATTGTTAGTTCCCTCCATGCAAGCTTTGGGTATTTAACACAGCATCAGGCATAGGCAACCTTTGCAACACTAAAACAGGAAGTTGCAATTTGAGTCATTCTCAGTCACTGACAGTTTCTATGTGCAAATTTAACAGCATGGCCACTCTATATACACATAGGACAGTATTGGGATTGGCTTTTTAAAACAAATTATATCCTTTTGCCAAAAAAGAAAGAATGCGCATGGTAATAACTGCAAGGCACCATGCTTTCTTAAGAAAGACAGTATCTGAAAAAGATACATTAAAAACTACATTTGCCTCTTTAAAAACATTCTATGTTATTGTGGAAGCAACGTCACAGAAAAAGGGTTAGAAGAAATGTGAATCAGCATGAAATAAAATATTTTGAGGGTTATTGAACACTGTTCATTTTCATGAAAATAGAACAAGGTTGTTTATTTAGCACAGGTATTTCTGTAATTGTGATACATTAGCAAAATTAGCTGTATTCTGCAGTGCTCGATCTTGCTCTGTGTGTGAAATGGCCTACCACTAATACAAGGAAATTTGTTGTGAAACATGTACTGTAGAATTAAGTTCAAAATGTATCTGTGCCTAAATCACTTTATTTTGTTAAATAAAATTTGGTTTCCAACATTTTTTTTCTCCAGAAAAGCACAATCTGCTAAATTCTTAACCAAGTGGAAGAGAGAAAATGTTCAAGAAAACAAAGCAATTGTGCACGTCACACTGTAGTTGAAAGTGTTCTGATACTGAAGCTATGTCCAGTATTTTAAGCTGCTTTTATACAGAGTGATTACTTGTACATTAATCTCAGAAGATTCTAGATAGAAATTCAAAGGCCTTGGGCCCAGCCAATTAAATGTGACTCTCTGAGAGAATCCCAGTGATACTTACTCACTTTCCCTGTTCCGATCATTGATCAGATGGTTAAGGATGCATGAAAGATACATGATTTTTAAAAACAAGATAATGTTATTTAAAATATCAGTGTTCAGTGCTTGCATTTGCAAAGAACATAAATATTAGATGATACTGAGGACATTCCTTAATAATCAGCAAAGGTAAAATGTATTGTTGTTGTTTTGATTCTGAAAAAAATGGAGAGGGTTACCATGAAATTATTAAGATTTTACTTACATTTGTTACCAAATCACTGAATTCAAAAGCAGAATTGCTGAAGTCACTGGAGTTTGATACTTCAGGATTGATGGTTTTGGTTGAATTCTTTAAAAATAAAATAAAACTATAACTACATGATATAAACAACTATGCTCATTTGTTTCAATAGAAATTAAATATATATCCTTACAGTATTCTTAGGTCAAAGAGTCAATTGGATGGTTAACAATACTACTTCCCAGTCAATTTCTTTGTCACTGTTAAGATAAATCTCCAGAGTTTGGATGGTTTTTTTTTTTTTTTTTTTGATTTGTCATAGACAAAATATGAATGATTATAGAAAATTGTTTCAATATGTCAAATTAGTTCCATGGCACCCGTGGTTATGTAACTGTTAGTACCTGTGGGGAGGGGCCTGTTTTTCCTTAATTCTCAAGCCCATAAGCAATCATTGACAATACTCAATTCTGATTCCTTTTCTTGGGGCCACATAAAATTTAATCTCTGTCTCTATTTCTAGAAAACTCTAGAAAAAACTTCCTATCATGAGAGAGTCTTTTGTCAGACAATATAATAGTTTTTCAGGGATGCAACTGCTTGGATAGGTATTTTAAGTTTGGAGTTGTAAAATCATGTTCTGTCATCTCAACTATTCCATATATCAGCAGTGTTTTGGACTGTGACAGAACATTTTATTTTTCATTTTATTCACTTGGAAAAATAAAATAAAACTATAACTACATGATATAAACAACTATGCTCATTTGTTTCAATAGAAATTAAATATATATCCTTACAGTATTCTTAGGTCAAAGAGTCAATTGGATGGTTAACAATACTACTTCCCAATTTCTTTGTCACTGTTAAGATAAATCTCCAGAGTTTGGATGGTTTTTAAAATAAGATTTGACTTGTAACTTACATAGGTATGAATTTGATAGTTATATTTTGATTTGTCATAGACAAAATATGAATGATTATAGAAAATTGTTTCAATATGTCAAATTAGTTCCATGGCACCCGTGGTTATGTAACTGTTAGTACCTGTGGGGAGGGGCCTTTTTTTTCTTAATTCTCAAGCCCATAAGCAATCATTGACAATACTCAATTCTGATTCCTTTTCTTGGGGCCACATAAAATTTAATCTCTGTCTCTATTTCTAGAAAACTCTAGAAAAAACTTCCTATCATGAGAGAGTCTTTTGTCAGACAATATAATAGTTTTTCAGGGATGCAACTGCTTGGATAGGTATTTTAAGTTTGGAGTTGTAAAATCATGTTCTATCATCTCAACTATTCCATATATCAGCAGTGTTTTGGGACTGTGACAGAACATTTTATTTTTCATTTTATTCACTTGGAAAAATCAAATAAAACTATAACTACATGATATAAACAACTATGCTCATTTGTTTCAATAGAAATTAAATATATATCCTTACAGTATTCTTAGGTCAAAGAGTCAATTGGATGGTTAACAATACTACTTCCCAATTTCTTTGTCACTGTTAAGATAAATCTCCAGAGTTTGATGGTTTTTAAAATAAGATTTGACTTGTAACTTACATAGGTATGAATTTGATAGTTATATTTTGATTTGTCATAGACAAAATACTGAATGATTATAGAAAATTGTTTCAATATGTCAAATTAGTTCCATGGCACCCGTGGTTATGTAACTGTTAGTACCTGTGGGGAGGGGCCTTTTTTTTCTTAATTCTCAAGCCCATAAGCAATCATTGACAATACTCAATTCTGATTCCTTTTCTTGGGGCCACATAAAATTTAATCTCTGTCTCTATTTCTAGAAAACTCTAGAAAAACTTCCTATCATGAGAGAGTCTTTTGTCAGACAATATAATAGTTTTTCAGGGATGCAACTGCTTGGATAGGTATTTTAAGTTTGGAGTTGTAAAATCATGTTCTATCATCTCAACTATTCCATATATCAGCAGTGTTTTGGACTGTGACAGAACATTTTATTTTTCATTTTATTCACTTGGAAAAAAATCAAATAAAAACTACGCTGTTGACTTAGGAATCAGAGATATTTGCTGTTTGATACAGAGTAGGAACACTGCAATGACTTCAAGAAAATGATGACATTCTTCTAGACTGAAAAATGCATGTGTCCTTGACCAAATAACAACTCTCTTTCTCGTACAGATCGCCCGGACACTCAGACTGCATATTCAGAACATGGCACATCATAGAGATGAACTTTTAATAATTTTATTTGCCCATGTTTTCTGATTGCTCTATTTCACTGTGAACTCTCAGTACCAACAATTAATAACAGATAATTTGGAGGCTGGTGTTTACAAGTGATTGATGACACCAGTTACAGGTATCTTTGTTTCTTCTCCACTCCATTCTGCGCTACGACAAAAAATAAGACATTTATAAATAGAGACATTTTATTTGCAGTATAGCATACATTCAAATTAGGTGCTTGCACAGACATTTTCCCAAATATTGCCATTTCTCTTTTAACACATAGGTCCTTAGTAAGCACTGCTTTGTAACACCAGTTTAAAATAGTTCTTAATTCTTTTAATCTAACCATTTACAACATAAAAGTTTCAAGAATGGCACAAAGAAAAAATTATTTGTCAAAACAATATTATCAGACATAAGAACAAGGATCTCTGTGACATGAATAAGTTTAAAGGAAAATCCTGTGCCTTGAGATAAACCTTTAGCGGCATTGTTTCATCCTATCACATGGAGATAAACCTTGGACAATACCTAGCTTTTCTAGGAACAAAGACACATCCTGCACAGCCGAGATCATGCCACTATACTCCAGCCTGGGTGACACAGTAAGACTGTCTCAAAAACAAAACAACAGCTTTGTTAAATCATTGCCAGCCTAACCAGAAAGATCTTTAGGTGTTTGGACAGCAGTCTGGCTCACAGTAGTTAATAAAGTTTCCCAAAATTCTTGTTTTTAATTCAAATTTTAAATTTTATCACTGACATATAGGATATTGTCAGTTTTTCTTGAAGTGAGAAGCTCAGTTTTTCACTTATTCAGTCTTTACCATCTAGTAAATGTCACTTCTGTTCTTCCGTAAGAAATCTGGAATCCTCTGGGACTACTTTCTTTCTCTCATACGCCAAACCAATTCATCAGTAGATCGTGTTGGTGATTCTTTTAAACATATTGTGAATCCAAGCATCTCTTACAGGTCTACTGCTGCCACCCCACCCAGCCACTATCATCTCAGGTCTCGATTAGTAGTAGCCTGTCCTTCTAGATGCTTTTTACTCCTTGTATTGTTTGTTCCTTTTGTCTTTCCATGAAGCCACCTAGCTGATTTTTCAAAATATTTAAAATGTCACCCTTTGGCTCACATTCTTTGAATGAGGGAAAAACTCATGTTTTCTTTTTAAAAATAACTTTTAAGTTCAGGGTACATATGCAGGCTCCATAGGTACACTTGTGTCATGGGGGCTTGTTGTATAGATTCTTTCATCATGCAGGTATTAAGCTTAGTACCCACTAGTTTTTCTTCCCACTCTTCTCCCTCCTCCCACCCTCCAGGCTTCGAAAGGCCCCAGTGTTTGTCGTTCCCCTCTATGTGTCCATGTGTTCTCATCATTTAGCTCCCACTTATAAGCTTGCTAAGGATAATGGCCTCCACCTCCATCCATGTCCCTGCAAAGGACATGATCACAATTCTTTTTTTATGGCTGCATAGTATTCCATGGTGTATATATACCAGATTTTCTTTATCCAGTCTATCTTTGATGGGCATTTGGGTTGATTCCATGTCTTTGCTATTGTGACTAGTGCTGGAATGAACATACACATGCATGTGTGTTCATAATAAAATGATTTCTATTCCTTTGGGTATATATCCGGTTTTGGGATTGCTTCATTGAATGGTATTTCTGTCTTGGGTCTTTGAGGAATCACCACTGTCTTCCACGATGGCTGAATTAATTTCCACTCCCACCAACAGTGCATAAGTGTTCCTTTTTTCTCCACAACCTTGTCAGCATCTGTTATTTTTTGACTTTTTAGTAATGGCCACTCTGACTAGTGTGAGGTGGTATCTCATGGTGGTTTTGATTTGCATTTCTCTAATGATCAGTGATGTTGAACGTCTTTTCAAAAGAAAACACATTTTTCTTGCACTGTTGAGCTGATTACCATCAGTTCCAAACCTCCCCCTTTACCCTGCTCGCCGGCTTTGCCTTGTCTGTGGCACGGTGTGAAACTTCATCTGTAGCATCTGCTAGAGGGATGCTGGAGAAGGTTGGGGCTCTTTCTAGTTCTGAGTGTTCCTCTTACCTTGCCCTTGTGGGGGACTATAGCCTTGTGGGGGACAGCAGCCAACGGTGGCCATCACCTCTCTGGGGACAGAGCAGGTCACAGGCAGCACCTAGGGGAGCAGCTTCCCAGTGTTTTGTCAGTGTAGCACCTCAGCAAAATTCTCTGCTATCAAGCAGGCCACATCCTCACCCTCTCCAAGGAGGTCTAGCACTCAGTTCTGGTGTGTGCAGGGGATTCTTCCAGATTGGTTTCTTCTGCAGTGCTTGCCTGAAGCTCTGGAGAGTGCGGTGGCAGCTCCTGAATTTGCTGTCCCTATTCTGTGTGTGTGTTTGCTTGGCCTTTCACAAGTTTGTCCAACCCGTAGCCCAGGGCTGCTTTGAATGAGGCCTGACACCAATTTGTAAACTTTCTTAAAACACTATGAGATTTTTGGCTGGGTGCCCAATGGTTCATGCCTGTAATCCCAGGACTTTGGGAGGCCGAGGCAGGCACATCACTTGAGGTCAGGAGTTCAAGACCAGCCTGGTCAACATGGTGAAAACCCATCTCTCTCTACTAAAAGTACAAAAATTAGCCAGGTGTGGTGGCACATGCCTGTAATCCCACCTACTCGGGAGGCTGAGGCATGAGAATGGACTGAGTCTGGAGGCAGAGGTTGCAGTGAGCCGAGATCATGCCACTATACTCCAGCCTGGGTGACACAGTAAGACTCTGTCTCAAAAAACAAAACAACAGGCTGGGTGCAGTGGCTCACGCCTGTAATCCCAGAACTTTGGGAGGCCGAGGCAGGCAGATCACGAGGTCAAGAGATCGAGACTATGCTGGCCAACATGGTGAAACCTCGTCTCTACTAAAACTACAAAAGTTGGCTGTGCCTGTGCCTGTAGTTCCAGCTACTCGGGAGGCTGAGGCAGGAGAATCCCTTAAACCCAGGAGGCGGAGGTTGCAGTGAGTCGAGATCGCGCCACTGCACTCCAGTCTGGCAACAGGGTGAGACTCTGTCTCAAAAACAAACAAACAAAACAACAACAACAACAAAACCCACAACACACAAAAAATCACTATGAGGTTTTTTTGTGATTTTGTTGTTGTTGTTGTTGTTGTTGTTGTTGTTGTTGTTGTTGTTGTTGTTGTTGTTGTTGTTGTTGTTGTTGTTGTTGTTGTTGTTGTTGTTGTTGTTGTTGTTGTTGTTGTTGTTGTTGTTGTTGTTGTTGTTGTTGTTGTTGTTGTTGTTGTTGTTGTTGTTGTTGTTGTTGTTGTTGTTGTTGTTGTTGTTGTTGTTGTTGTTGTTGTTGTTGTTGTTGTTGTTGTTGTTGTTGTTGTTGTTGTTGTTGTTGTTGTTGTTGTTGTTGTTGTTGTTGTTGTTGTTGTTGTTGTTGTTGTTGTTGTTGTTGTTGTTGTTGTTGTTGTTGTTGTTGTTTTAGCTTATTAGCCATCATTAGTGTTCATGTATTTTATGTGTGGCCAGAGACAATTCTTCCAGTGTGGCCAAGGGAAGCCAAAAGATTGGACACCCTGCTTTAAGAGATAATTCCCTGAAATAGTTAACAGTTATTTACGTTCAATTTCCTTATTCAAATTACTGTGCAGTTTCAGTCTCCTGGTTGGACAGTAACTGACCACAATGTCTTCCAAGGCCCTGCATTATTTAGTTCGTGGCATTGCTCTGAAACTGTCATCTACCATCCTCCCCTTGTGTACTTTGCTCTGGCCTCACTGATGGACACGTTCTTCCTAGAACATCCTCCTTCTTAGATTTGTCTTACTTTTGCCTAGAATCTTCTTCTTGCTATTCAAATGTCTCATTAGCAGAATTTTCCACATATGATATAAAATAGTGCTTCCAATACAACACTTTCTCTCTTCTTTAGCCTGCTTCATTTTTCATAAAAGTTCTTGTCACCACATGACATGTTACAGTCATTTATTTCCTGTCTGACTCTTCTCACTGGAAAGTTATGCCCTTGACAGCATACACAGTCTGTTTTGTTCCTGGTTAATCCTTGTGCCTGCACCTCCATATAACCTAGCACAAGTGACTGAGAGTTAATGAATAAATGAAGTAGTATACTTCCTAGATGAGAAAACTGAGACTCAAAAGTGATAAGTACCAAATCAGTATAACATAAAAGTTAGGAGTTTAAGCTCTTTGCGGAGAAATGTGGGTTTAAATGGGGTTTTGCTACATCCTACTAGTGTAATGTACATATATTTCTCAAATTCTCTGTGCCTCATTTTCCTTATCTGAAAAATGTGGATTAAATGGTAACTAATTTATACTGTGGCTATATAGAGTAAATAAATTATGTATATAATATGCCTAGTACAGTGCTTGACACACATTAACAATTCCACATATTTAGTTATTTGTACAATTATCTGTAGCTGCAAAACTATAAATGCAGTCTTGTCATCTTTCTGGAGAGATAGCAAGAGAAAGGTTAAGTTTATAAAATGTCTAAACAATAAAACTATATTATTGAAGTAAAATGCCTAAACAAGGGCTGGTTTTAATATCAACTAATTAATAGCTGCCTGATAGTAAGAAACGACTCTAAAATCAAGTAGACAAGAAAATGGTTGAGGAGGCTGACCAAATCCTACGCTATACTGCACGTTCAGTAACCGTGTCACAGCAGTGATGCCATATTGCTTTTCTTTGATTGAATCGTGGCATCACAGATGAGAACCAAGGGACTAGATAGATCATAGATAGGTACACACTTACATGCAAACATTCGCACATATCTACATATGTAGATAGACACATCCATATATGGATGCATACATGGATAGAGAGGTTTTTTTAAACTGCTGAACACAAATTCGGTGATCTATGAAAGTGAAGGACAAATACGGTTGTATAAAGAGTCTTTCAAGGAATTTTCAGCAGATATAGATCTTTTTGTGTTGAAAGAGAAGATCACTGTTGCCTTTCTTTTGTAAACACAGGTCTATGACTGACTAAAGCGATTATATGAAAACTGAGCATTTTCATTCTGTATCTAGTTTTAGAAATTGAGGGAAACGTCTATTGTGAAATATTTAAATTTCTGAACCTAGTTTACCTTTGAAAATAGGCCTTACTTGACACCGAATCGTTCTCTAGACACCACATGCCTTACTTGACTCCGTATCGCTCTCTAAACATCATGTGGGGACCTCTTGCCCTTCTCCTTTGAATGTAATGGGTATTTTATTTTGGTTAAATATTTTCTAGCAGACCCTTGAATCACCTTGCTTTGATATTTCCATATCAGCCTCCTGAGTAGCTGGGACCACAGGCATACACCCCCATGCAAGGCAAATTTTATATGTTTTGTAGGGACAGGGTTTCATCATGTTGGCCAGGCTGGTCTCACACTTCTGACCTCGAGCAATCTGCCCACCTCAGCCTCCGTGGGTCATGGAGAGCACTTTTCATCATTCTGCATTATATGCCTCAGCCCAGTCCAGGGGAACCTGGGAGGTGCTCAATCCATAATGCTGGCTGCTCCCTGGCCAGAAGAGCTCTTGGCGGCTCTGTGAGCCCACCTCAGTGACCCTGGCCTCTGCCCTGGGGAAGCTCCCATCCCTCTGAATTGCCCATCTCCCCTAGGACCCTGTAGCCCAGAAAGGCCTTACTTGACACTGAATTGTTCTCTAAACACCACATGCCTTGACTCCATATCGCTCTCTAAACATCATGTGGGGACCTCTTGCCCTTCTCCTTCATGACCTGTAGGCAGGGCCAAGAGGAGGAAGCAGCCTCAGAACACACAAAAGACTCCCTGCCCCAAATGGCAGTCATCACACCGTCAGCACTTCTGGAAGGAAAGGAGGAAGGTTTCCTTCTGCAGAAAGCTCCTTTTTTGCCTTGTTTCTGAAACCAGGGAGGGTCAGCAGAGCCCAGTGCACCTGTGGTGCCTGAGTCACCATCTGTGCCCAGGATGTGTGTCTGACCACAGCCCCCACCCCCAACCCGGGCTTGATATTCCCTCCAGCTGGAGTCCTGGGCTCCTGACATGGCCTGGCCTGTTTGTCCTGCCTTGGCCGAGTAT
This sequence comes from Erythrocebus patas, assembly GCA_023783455.1. Classification (NCBI taxonomy): domain Eukaryota; kingdom Metazoa; phylum Chordata; class Mammalia; order Primates; family Cercopithecidae; genus Erythrocebus; species Erythrocebus patas. Next base: position 21,595 of record JAKFHT010000698.1, on the reverse strand, counting down.
GGGAGGGCCTTACCTTGTATTCCCTGGGTTCTCAGTCTTGACTTCCTCAATGTCTAGAAGGAGTGAGCACGCCCAGTCCCTCAATGGTGGAGGGAATTCCTCTGTAAACCCTGTGAGACAGAAACAGACAAAATGCTTTAGTGAGACAACACAGGGCGACCCTGGGAGGATCAGAGCCTAAGGGGTTCTGGAAGTCTCCAGCCTTTAGCTTCTTGGTTACCAGGGAGAGGCAGGCCTCCCCCGACAATTGAAAGTGTGGAGGAGCACTCTGACCTGGACCATTTCCTTTTTTCGGGTCACCAGGACGCATCCATACCCTGAGCTAGGGGTGGCCCAGGTCCTGGTATTAGGTTTTCTCCCAGAAAGGCGATGCTTGCATGGATGGGCAAAAGCCTGGCAACCAGGTCTGGTGTCCTCTGGGTGAGGACAGGTGCCACCCACCCGCTGAGAGGCAGACGGTGCCAGGTCACGGCCATGGGCACCTGTCTCCTGGCTCTGCAGAGAGCAGTCATGGGGTCACTCCCTCCCCATGTTACCTTCTTGCTGTTCTTATATTTTGGCCAGTCTCCAAGCATCTTCAGTCACTTGTCAGTGGTTTTATTTCCTGACCTCCTTGCTGTCAAATGAGCCAGGATGGAGTTAGCAGAGCTGTCTGGCCTCTGGTAGCAGCCCATGGATGCTGGGTCCTGGACTCCAGGAACTGGAACAAGCCAGGAAAGGGCAGACCCTGGGAGGCTGAGACCCTCTGATAGAATGGGCACCAGTTGCCTGGTCCCCTGATGCCAGGAGTCAGCATCCTCAGACCACAAAAACCCTGTATTTTGGTTGTTTCCAAACCTTCAGCTGGGGTCCTGGAACAAGAAGGCAGTAAGGCAGTGACTTCTGAGCAAGACTGTGGTTCTTGGTTCGGGTTTTGGTTGAACCACCATGGGGCAGAGTCTTGGGTTCAGGTGGAGCAGGAACTGCCATTTCTCCCAGTGACAGTGTGTCACTCCCAGTCACCACCACCTCGGACCACAGGCCACCCCTCTGCCTCGCCCACCAGCCCTGGTTCCCTATCCCTGGGGCAACCTCCCACGCAGCAGGCACAGGCTCTTATCTTCACCTCCAGGGCACTGACAGGAGCCAGCTTCGTCTCACTGTAAGTCAACTCAGACAGAGCTGAGGACATGCCCAGGCCAGGAGCCATCCCCTTCCTAAGGGGTCCTTAGAGCTCCCATCTGCCCTAAGTCTCAGCCCGGAGGAAGGCACAGGGAAGGAAGGCAAGGACTTCCCTGTGGAGCTGGGCACCTGGTCCTCGTGAGGCACCAGGACCCTGGAAAATGCGAGCTCGAGGCTGGCCTGGAGGGACCACTCGGGGCCCGTGAGGGGCCTCAGGCTGCACAATGGGAATGCCCCTCCTGGGCTGGAGGCGGCACCCTCTGTGGGAGCTGAGAAAGTCCAGTCCTGAGACAGGATGGGTGCCGCCTAGGGTGGGTGGCCAAGCCCTGACTGACAGCAGTGCCTTGGGAGTGACCCCATCACCCACCAATGTCCAGAGAGCCTGGACTGAGAGCTGCCCAGTGCCCTGAGGACACACCTGGAGCCCTTCGCACCTGACACTCCCCACGGGCCTTGCAGGATCTGACCTCCTAGGGTGCACCTGCCTCCCTGCACGCTGGCCACTGACCCTGCCTGTTCCCCATCTTCCCCCATCCTGCCTGGCCCAGAGCCTGTGGCCTCTCTCAGTCCACTCTGGCCTTTCTGTGACCCTCTTCCTGCCAGAGCCTAGGCATCAAACCCCCAGGTCTTTCCCTGGGCTGCCCAGCATGCTGGGGAGAAAGCTGGGTTGACAAGGGTGACCAAGGACTCTGCAGGCAGTAGGGACTAGACCCACCACTCCACCTCCAGCCAAAGCTGGTCTCAGGGCAGTCAGCCTTCATCCCTCAGCCTCCTCCCAGCCACTGCAGCAGCTGGGACATGGGGTGCCTGGCTGTCCTACCTGTGCTGACTCAGCCCCTCCATCCACCCTGAATGCTGCTGACTGAGCCAGCAGGAACCAGAGTCTCTGGAGGGCCATGCAGAGCCTTGGGGACTGACCAAGTCCCCCACTGAGGGGTCCCAGGTGTGCCACTGTTCCTTGCCCACCCCATCTGTTGTCCTCCCAAGGCTGTCAGCTCCACCCTGGGCTGGCTTGGTTGAGGTGCATCCCAGAAGTGGCAGGTCTCAGGGGCTCACCCGCCCCCTCCAACAGGCTCCTCCCTCTCTCCATCCTGTGAGTCCTGAGGGGCCAGCTTCTGGCTGGGCTCCCCTTACCATGCCCAGATCCCTTCCCAGCACCACTCCCCGGCCTTCAGCTGCACGCTCTGTTGCCCCCCTGGCCTCACTATGAGATGCCCAGGCCAGGCCCTACCCTTCTTCTCCCCAGCCTCTCAGGGTCACTGCCATTGATGTCCCCATGCCCTTCCCTATAGGATGCCTCAGCTGGGCCCCCTGAGCCCTCAGAGACCTGCTACATAATAGCCCACAGGCCAGGGGTCCCCTAGCCTGTGGCTACCACCCCCAGATCTCACCAGCACAGCCCCCAAGGGGACAGGGCCAGGCCCATAGGCTGTCCCCTCTTCTCCTGCTGATGTGAGGACCTAAGTGCTGAGAGCCCAGGGGTCAGACCCAGCCCCCTCTCTGTCCCATCCACTCTTCTGAGCTCCCTAGATTGGCCTCAAGGCTCTGCTCTAACCCCGACCACCGACTGGACCTGCAGGAGAGGCAGGGAGGAGTTCTGACCCTGGAGAGAAGGTTGGCACGAGCCAGGGAGACATATACTGCCTCAGAGAATCTTTCTAAAAACAAAACCTGTCCCTGAGGTGAGACCGATGTGTCAGGGGACAGAGGACTCACCACACAATCCCGAGGCGATAGGTGAATTTCCAGATGTCAACATGCTTGTGCTCCATGTCCACTGCTGACCCAGCTCCATGTCCCTGTGACCCAGAGGGGTCCGGGAGAGCAGGGCAAGATGAGTCGCTTGGGGTCCCAAGGGCATGGACAGCCTGTCCCGGCCCTGTGATCTTAGGGATCCCAGGAGCCTTTGACCAGGCACAGTGAGGGAGACAAGGTCCCACCTCCCTCGAGGGAGTGGCCCTACCTGTACCTGCTCATACTTGTCAATAATGTCCCCTCACCCATGTACATGCGGGGTATCCATGACCTCATCCATCACCATCCCACAAGACCAAGTCATCCAATGGTTCTGCTGTACCCGAGTGCTCCAGACAACACCCAAACCAGTCCTGCCACACCCCTAGACACCCTCCGGCCTGAGGAGCCCCATTCTACCACCCCTCCAGGTGACAGGGGGCTGGACCCAGTGACCCCACCCCTCCCCAGTCTCTAGAATCCTTGCATCCCACCTGGGGTGGGCTCCTTCCTGAGGACTTGAGCACAGGGCAACGTGGAAAGAGAGGCCTATTGTCCACAAGTGCTCTCAGATGGATACACACCTGCCCTAGCTGGGCAAATGGTGTCCACCTGCCGAGCGTCAAGGGCTCACGGTGAGCTATTCCGGGCACCTGGAGGCAGATGTGGTCAGGAGCGGAGATCTGTATAGGATCAATCTCCATGAAGATGCCCAGTTTTCTGTAGGAAGCAAGATAACTGGTGACTGCTCCATCCTACTCCAATTCTCACGCACTCTGGCCAGGGAAGCTGCTTCAGGAACAATGCCAGCCAAGCCAGGAGGGTGTTTGGTTTGGGGAAAATGATCTATTGCATCCAAAGCAGCCTCTGTGCTCATGGAGACCCCATCTCAGGTGGAAGGACGGTGGACTCCACAATTCCCAGCTGTAAATACAGGAGGGCTTCATTTCCCAGGTCACCAAGAAAGAACAAGAGAACTCTGAGGCCTTGGTCCCAGAGAATACCCAGGGGACCATCTCCCAAGGAATACTGGGGGTGAAGGAAGGGCAAGACCACCAGGGGATCAGACAGAGGAAGGGCTGCTCGGGGAAGGTACCAGTCCCCAAGCCCCTTTGACCAGGAGGGACAGTCATCACCCTCCAGGCAGCCCTCCAGAGCTCCTTCATTTTCCACAACTGCCCAAGGGCAGAGGGCTCCCCACCCCACTCCTAGACGAAGGACCTCATGTGTCCAGTGAGGCCCACAGGGACCATCAGTGACCACACCTGAAGTCTGAACTCTTGGTGAGACCTCCTTCCACCTTAAGGCACAGAATTGGACTGAGAACCCCGCCTCCCCACCACCCACACACAGGGCCTCCATTTTAGTGCCTCTTCCAGGGCCAGGCTCTGCCCCACTGAAGTCCAGAACCCCAGGGAGATTTGGAATCCAGGGCTGGGAGGCCACAGAGGTCAGGGCTTGAGCCCAGCACAGCACAGGGCAGGGCTGAGAGCACATCCCAGGCTCACATCTGGGTCCCTGGGCCAGTATCGGCTCCTCTGACCCTAGACAGCTCACTTGTCAAACGGGTACATTTGGGGACAGCACCCACCCCACAGAGTTGCTGTGAGGATGCAGGAAACAACCGTCTACACAGTCAGTGCAGAATGGGCACCTGGTGAGTGCTCAGGGATGGCCCTCCTCGGCACCTGCCCAGAGGACAGCACTGTTCACCAGGTAGCGACTGTCCCACGTCAGCAGGGAGGGAACACAGCAGGTCACACTCACCTGAGCCTGCTGATCCAGCTGTGCCTCTCACTTAGGAAAACCTCCTCTGCACAGAACCAGATACCACTGTGTGTCTTGTCTCCAAGAGCTCCAGACACAGAGAGGACAGGCAAGTAGACAGGTGGATACTCAGCACCAGTGACATTGTGGAGTCATGGCACCCATTACAGAGGGCCCCTGCCTGGGTCAGCAGGGTCCAGAGTCAGCATCCTCCCATCCCTGAAGTTACAACATGCGTGTGTGCAGTGTGTTTGTGCAGGTGAGCGTGCACATGTATGTGAGTGCACTAATGTGTGGATGCATGTGTCACTGCTCTGGCCAGACCTGGCTGCCCAACTCCTATATGCACCCAGATCCTTGTCACTGTCACCACCCCCAGGTCCTGTAGCTAGCATCAGAACATCTATGTGTCCTCCCCAATCGCAGACCTCCCCATCTGGGGCAGTCCTGGGGGTGCAGGTGGGGGATGGGTGGCTGACAGTTGAGGGCAGAGGGCAGTGGGCGTGCCCCTTCCTTAGCAGGGGACTCAGCTAGGGTGTAACGTGCTAGGTCTGTGTGGCAGGGCTGGATTCCATACACCACCTCACCTCCTCCTCCCAGTAACCCTCTGGGGTGCCATGACTCCTCCCTGCTATGGATGGAGGAAAGTGATTGATCTGCCGGAGACATAAAACTACATGATCCTTCTTTCCACAATAAACTGGAGGGTCAAAACAGGCAAGAGTAGGTCAAGGTCTTTTAAAAGCCATACCTGAAAGGTTTCCAATAACAGTTGATTTGGTGGTAACTCAATCACACAAACAACCGCAACAAAAGACTCAACTATCAGAGATTTTAGGATCGCCTCAAAAACACCATCTAACATTAGGGAGTTCAAAAAGGCATGAAGTTTCAGAAATCAAACTTTATTTAAATGTCATTTGCATAAACTGGTAATTTAACAGTATGAATAAATCCTAGGGCAGAAGACAGATTAGAAACCCGGGGCACAAGTGCTGAGTTTGGAAGATTTGATGCTGTACCCTTTGAAGCCCCCACCTGGTCCCCATACCCCTTGCCTGCCTGTTAAGAAGAGCCTGTCCCAGGGAGCAAATCAGGGGCAAACAGCCCAGAAACCCAGTAGCAGAGAGACCTCCATGCCTGAAGGAGGAGTCCACCTCTGGGAGCAGGAGGAACTCTTGGAACTCTTTCTCACAGGCTTCTTTTCCTGCTCTCAAGCACCTCCAGCTTGCAGATAGACAGCCCCAGCACCGGCAAAATGAAAAGGTCCTGATGCAGCAGGGCTGTGGCTCTAGTAAATAAAAGAGGCCTCTCTTTAGTGAGGTAGAGGAACCCAGGCTTAACACCCTGGCCTCCGACACCAAGGCTCGCACCATGCCCAGGACTAGGGGCAGCGTGGGAGCTGCTGGCTGGGCCTTGCTTGCAACCTCCTCTCTGCCACGTCTATCTCCAGCTACGCTCTCAGCTCCAGGGTTGAAGCCAGTGGCCATGGCAGGTAGCATGAGGTCTGGCAGTTCCTCGCTTGGCTGGTCTTTGGCTATGCCGGTGCAGGGCCCAGAGGGCTCTGGAGCTACCTCTAGCTGCAGTGCTGCCTCTCGATGGGGCCTTCCCCATGCTGTGGGCTCTGGCTCCATAGCAGGCACTGGAAGTTCCTCTCTCTCTGCACGTGCGGCAAGAACTGAAAAAGGAGAAAGGGTCACTGACCAGCTTTTCTGTGTCTGAGCCTCAGAGTTCAATCCTGCTGACCAGACCCCCACTGACCAGACCACTGAGCGGTGGTGCTGAGTCCCCTAGCAATGGCCCCTCTCAGTTGACAGACCTCTCCCTCCCCTCATCAGCACCCACAGGTGACTGAGAGTCTTCTCAGGACTGGACCCCAACTCCAGGACACAGGGAGGGGCAGTTGGTCCCAGGCTCCAGGTGTCGAGCTTCATGCTTGCACCACAAGGTCCTCTGGGCCCATCTCAAAGGGGGCGGTGATGTGGCCTGGCACACCTGGACACACTGTCTGGGCCTATCCCTGAGCCACACAGCCAGAGGAACAGGAGGATGTTTGTCAACCCAGGCACCCCACTCTGCTGGGTCTCCCAGGGTCCTTCCCATGGAGGCCAGATTCAGAGACACAGAGCACAGAGGCCACAGGGTGACCGGCCCAGAACCCTTGAGACTAGGCTGGGGATGACACAAGGACTCTCCCCAAACAGCCAGAAGACCCTTTGCTAGTTTCTTGGTACTTCATTTCTCACCGGCTACCCTTCCCCATCAGGAATCCCCTTCACACACAGTCAGTGAGGAGAGGAAGATGGTCACAGAATCCATGGAAAGAAAGAAAACAAAAGATGGGTGGGGAGAAGAGTTGGGAGTGTAGCATTGTAAGGGTCCTACACTATACAGATTATTTGAGGGCTGGCTGTGATTAATTAAAGGTGTGTCTTGTAGACAACCATTACACACACACACACACACACACACACACACACACACACACACACACAGAGTCTTGCTCCGTCACCCAGGCTGAAGTGCAGTGGCCCAAACACAGCTCACTACAGCCTTGACTTCCCAGGCTCAAGCAATCCTCCCACCTCAGCCTCCTGAGTAGCTGGGACTACATGTGTGGGCCCCCATGCCTGGTTGATTTTGAAATGGTTTCTTATAGAGACAGGATCTCGCTGTGTTATCCAGGCTCATCTGGACCTCCTGACCCCAAGCAATCCTCCAGCTTCGGCCTCTCAAAGTGTTGGGATTACAGGCATGAGCCACTGCACTCGGCTTACACATGTTTTTAAGAGGCATAAATATGAAGGTCAGTGTTGCCATGAAGTCAGGCAGGGGTTGGCAAACTATGGCCCACAATCCAGATGCAGCCCCACTCCTGTTGTGGTGAATAAAGGTTTATTGCAGCCACAGTTCCTCCCTTGTGTTCACTTCTTGTCTGTGGCTGCTTTGGGGCTGCAGTGGCAGAGCTGAGTAATTGTTGAGTAGGTGCAACAAAGACCACAGGGTCCACGAAGCCCAAGATGCTTACTGCCAGGTCCTTTTCAGAAAAATCTTGCTGAACCCTGGGAGAGGGCCAGGTGGCAGCGGGAGGCCATCGGGGAGGCTGGTACAGTAATCCAGGTGAAAAATGATGGGAGCTCAGATTAAAGCAGTCATGACAAATGGCTGGAATCAGGATATGTTTTGGGGTAGGACCAACAACACATGGATAAAATGGACAGTATTTAGGTATTTAGAGTTTCAGATTTTCTTTCTGCCAAAGGATCCCTTTCTTAAAAAAAATTATACAAAAGATCAATTAAAAACTGACCAAAAAACATGTCAACAAGATTATTTGTGTGAATGAAGCTGGGTTGAGCCTGGGTACCTTGTGTTTTCAGCACCCCTAACACCCCGGCTGTTCCAGAGGCACCCTACAGAGCCCCTTGGGTTCAGACGAACAGAACTTGAAACTACAGATCAGAAGGAATAGAAATCTGCATCTTTCACACAAGCCGTAACATTCTAAGCCGCATCTTTGCAGCACACTGACGTGGGGCTACTTCACCCACAGCCAGCAAGTGATTGCACCAGTGCTGGGATTTGTGTCCACCCTGTTATAAGAAGGCAGCTGCTTGCGTGAGGCATAGCGGTGAGGAAACAATGCCACCCGGATCTCACCATTGGCTGTGTGGACTGGCTGTACCATGGGCCAGACGCATGTCTTGGGCAGACACTTTTTAGATGCCAATTTGCCTGTAGACAAAGATGACACAGAGGTGGCCTCGGGGAGGGCCTGTGTGATGGGTTGAACTTGTCCCCTGAAATTCCTATGTTGATGTCCTTAGCCCCAGTGCCTGAGAATGTGATCTTATTTGGAGATAGCATCTTACAGAAATAAGCTAAAATCAAAAATGAGTTCAGTAGGGGTGCCCAATTCAGTATGACCGATGTCCTTATAAAAGGGCAAATTTAGACACAGAGATATGCATAGAGGGAAGACGAGGTGAAGAGACACAGGGAAGGCCACCTACATGCCAGAAGAGAGGCCTGGAACAGAGCCTTCCTGGACTGCCCTGGAAAGGGGCCTTCCCTGCCGACACCTTGATCTTGGACCTACGGCTTGCAGGACTGCGAGACAGTGAGATTCTGTTGCTGAAGCTGCCCAGTCTGTGGTACTTTAAGGGAGCCCTAGCAAACCAATGCAGCCTGGTAGCCCACAGATGGTGAAAAGATGGAAAGAGCAATGGAGACCCAGGCTTCCTGTCTACACCTCCCAAAGTGCGCTACGGGATCCTTTGCTGGGCGTAGGTTTGCAAGATAATTTTGGTGGGGGTGGCGGTGGGCGAGGGTGCATAATTTCAGTGTACATTATCATGTGTTTATCTTCCTGTGTAAATGCTTGTAAGAATAGTTAACCAACTTAAGGTTTATATGCTACTCAAAATACAAGTTTAAATGCTAATAAAAATGGATGCAATGAACATACTGTCTTGCTGTGGTCCAGGAATCTCGATCTTTCAGAGAGACTTGCAGCTTTGAGCAGGAGCTGCCCTCTCCTTGCTGCCTACTGCACGCCCCCACAACACACACACATGCACACACACATACCTTTGCACACAGCTGGACACAAGTACACTGTGCTTCATGCCCTCATTAAGGAGGCATGGAAGGGAATGTGTGGCTGTTAGGAAATGAAGACAGCTTAGGCCCCTGGTTTCCTGGGTGTTTGCACAGGCACCCTCTCTGCAGACCGTTCTTTGGTCTCTTTCTCGTCTTAGTGAAAGGAGAAGAGAGCCCCAGTGGGTACCCGGCTACTTTGGGCCTAAGCCTAGGTCACAAGCTTCCTCGGGAGCCTAGTGAGATGGGGGCACCACTGGTTCTCCCAAACCGAGGGTGCAGTGTTTAGTGGAGTGGTGAGCCCAGGAAGGTGATAGACGGGAAGACTCGGTTCATTAGATACAACCAAAATCCATTGAGGAAGGGCAGTCACCAAAGGTTTTATTCTCCAGGAGGAGGGGCTCTCGGGGGCTGTGAGCAGCTGGCAGGAGGACTTTATGGCACATGTGGTTAGGTGATGGCGGCCTACAGCTGCACTGGAAACTGGGACCCAGAGTGCCCCAACCTCCTGCTCTGTCTCTCTCTGCCTCTCTCCCTTTCTCCCTCTCTGGCTTCTCTGTCTCTCTTGTCATCTCTTGCCCCTTTCCCCATCTCTCTTTCTCTCTCTCTGCTCTCTCCATCCTCCTCTCCCTCTCAGTCTGTTTCTCCCCATCTCTCTCTACCCGTCTTTTGCTTTCCACCTCCCTCTTCCCTCTCACCATCTCTCTTCTCTCTTTCTCTCTCCCTCTTCCTCTCCCTTCTCACCCTCATTCATGCTCCCTGGCCCCCATCCTACACTGCTGCTAAGGCAATGCCAAGGCTGCTATCCTGTTACAGTGTCCCCACTTCCAGCATCCACACATCAAAAGATGCTCACCATCATTAGTCATTAGGGAAATGCAAATCAAAACCACAATGAGTTATCATTTAAAACTCATTAGGATGCTATTATCAAACAAATGGAAAATAGCCAGTGTTGGAGATGTGAAGGAACTGGAACCCTCACGCATTGCTCATGGGAATGTATAATGCAGTGGCCCATGGAATGTATAATGTGGAAAAGTTTGGCAGTTCCTCAAAAAGTCAAACATGAAACTACCATATGACCCAGTAATTCCACTCCTAAGTAGATGTCCAAAACTCCTGACAGCAGGGTTGCAAACAGGTATTTGAACTCAGGAATGGAAAACCAAACATCATATGTTCTCACTGATATGTGGGAGCTAAGTTGTGAGGATGCAGAGGCATAAGAATGATACAATGGACATTGGGGACTTGCGGGAAAGAGTGGGAGGAGGGCGAGGGATAAAAGACAACAAATATGGCGCAGTGTATACTGCTCGGGTGATGGGTGCACCAAAAATCTCAGAAATCACCACTAAAGAACTTACTCATGTAACCAAATACCACCTGTACCCCAATAACTTATCGAAAAATAAAATACTTTTTTTAAAGCCAGATACTTGTGTCCCAACATTAAGAGCAGCATATTCACAACAGCCAAAAGGTAGAAACAGCCCAATTGTTCATCAACAGATGAATAAATGAGCAACATGTATTATATGTGCACAGGGGGATACTATTCAGTTATTAAAATGAATGGAATACTTATACATCCTACAAATATGGATGAACTTTCAAGATTTGCAACTCAAATCTAATGAATAAATAGGACCAAACATAGTGGCTAATGCCTGTAATGCCAGGACTTTGGGAGGCTGAGGTAGGAGGATCACTTGAGCCCAGCAGTTTGAGATCAGCCTGGGCAACATAGCAAGACTCCATCTGTACAAAAAAATTGTTTAAATGCCGGGCATGGTGGTGTGGGCCTGTATCCTCAGCTACTGGCAGGGCTGTGGAGGGAGTCTTGCTTGGGCTCAGGAGGTTGAGGCTGCAGTGAGCTAGATACCACCACTGCAATCCAACATGGGGAAGAGAGTAAGATCCCTCTCTAAACATAAAAATTATTAAAATAACACATAAAATGGCTGGGCACAGTGGCTCACACCTGTAATCTCAGCACTTTGGGAGGCTGAAGCAGGTGGATCACAAGGTCAAGAAATCAAGACCATCCTGGCCAGCATGGTGAAACTCTGTCTCTACTAAAAATACAAAAATTAGCTGGGTGTGGTGGCTCACACCTGTAGTCCTAGCAACTCAGGAGGCTCAGGCAGGAGAATCGCTTGAACCTGGGAGGCAGAGGTTGCAGTGAGCTGAGATCATGCCACTGCACTCCAGCCTGGCAACAGAGCAAGACTCTGTCTCAAATAAAAACAAAAACAAGTAAGTGTGTGTCTCTGCCCATGCTGCCGAGCATGTGCATGTCAGCGTGCATAGCTGTGTGTTGTGTCTGGCTGAGCAGGCACACGTGCATGCGTGTTTAGTGTTGGATGCTGGGGCAGTCAGGGTTTGAGTCACTCACAGTCAGCACCCACTCCTCACTTCCTCATGCCAAGTTCCTACAATTCCCCACAAGAAGCATGTAGGGCCCAAGCACCCCCTGCCCCCTTTGAACCCTAAGCACAGGCACGAGAGGGTGAGGGTGGCCGACTGCAGGGCCCAGGCTTGGAGGACCCTGGAGCCGACTCCTGGTGCACATGCCACAACCACCAGCCTGCCCTGGCCTGGCTCCTGAAACACTTGCCCTTGGCCAGCTGGAGAGCTGTTGATTTGGGACACAGCCCCACAGCAATCGCCACTTTATCCTGCCCCCAAATACTTCCTAAGGCCATTTGTTAAGGAGACGGCACAGGCAGCCTGCTCTGATGGCTTCCTAGACACAGTCTCCGGGGACAGGAAGCCCATCTGGCCCCTTCCTATGAGGTGGCTGGGGAGGCTGGGGGTGGGCATTGGGGATGAAGGATAGATTGGGGCAGTTTGGGCATGTTGGGGTGATCAGACTCAATGCCAGGCTGTGGAGGCTACAAAGTCCGGTGGAGTCAAAGGAATGAGAAATGACAAGAGAGAAAGTGGGACCAGGGGGCCAACACTAGTATGGAGGCTGTGAAGGCCTCAAGCTCTGGGAGCCCAGGCTATTTATTGGTGCTCAAACAAAGAAACAGGTGGTGAGGATGTGGGGGTTTAAAGAAAGCAATGTATCAAGTGAGTGAGCTACAGCTGTGATGGTGCAGCATATTCTTTGAAATATGCTTGAGATAAAGGGAATGCTAGAAGTAAGGAGCCAGCAAGTCTAGCAGACATGCAAACCCTACCTCAGCTTCTCTCCCAACACTCAGCTTTTCTCCCAACAGGGCAGAGTAAGCAGCAGGAAGTTTCAGAGCCTTAGGACCAGAGGGGCCCCAGTGCCCCTTGGTCAGGATGCTGAGCCCAGAGAGGGCAAGATCCTGACTTGAGGTCACAGAGCAGCAATCCCTGGCAGAACTAGCATTCCTTTTGGAGAAATTCAGAATGTATGGTCCCAGGAGTCATTCATTTACTCATGCATTCATTCGGCAATTACATATTGAGCATCTACTATATGCCAGATCCACTTCTAGCCCCAGCATACAGCAGTGGACAAGACAAAGGAATTCCCACCTCAAGGAGCTGATGCTCTGGTCACAGAGACAGAAAACAAGTGAAGAAGATCACATCACATGATGCTAAAGGATAGCAAATAAAATTACACCACATGGAAGGCTGGAGTCACTCTGTCCAAATGGTGGCCACTAGCCCCATGTGGCTATTTGAGTTTCAAGCAATTAGAGTAATTGAAAATTAAGAGTTTAGCAGAGCTGCAGCCACGCTTGGAGCTTGCAGACACCAGGTCACTATCACCACTACCATGCTCCCATCCCCGCCATGGCCAGGGGCATGCTTGGTCCCTCCGGCAGTGTCTCCACTGCAGCACCGTGGTGATGGCCACCAAGATTGACAAAGAGGCTTGCCGAGGCCTACAACCTAGCACAAGACAACAGGTTGGCCGTCATCTGGGTGACTTTTAAATATGATGGCTCCATCATCATCCCTGTCAGGCAAGGAGCAGAATACCAGCACTTCATCCTGCAGCGTACAGACGAGGTCTGGTTGCTTGCTTTTGTGTGTGTCACCACAGGGGATGCCATGAGCAGGAGGTCCATGTTTGCCCTCATCAGGTAGATTGGCAAGAACGTCAAGACCCCAGTGAAGGAGGTCATACAGGATTTCGCTAAGGAGTTTGTGATCAGTGATCAGAAGGAGGTGGAGGGAGATTTAATGGAGAGGGAACTGAAGAAGACTGAGGGAGCCAATCACGATGCCCAGGTGGAGTAACCCCAGCTTCCCCACTGCCCCTTGCCAAAGTCATCTGCCTGCTCCCCGGGAGATGACCTCCGGCCTCAGCTACCAACCCACCAGCCCAACAGGGAGAAAAGAAGCCATGAGAGGCACCATCCGCCACCCTGTGTCCACAGCCCCCATCTTCCTGCTTCCCTTACAACACTGCTGTGTCCTATCTCATGAAGCTCATGGAACCCCTTTCTTTGATCTTTTCTTTTCTCACCCTTTCTTTTGTTCTAAAGAAAAATCATTTTGATGCAAGGTCCTGCCTGTCATCAGATCTGAGGTGCCTCCTGCAGTAATCCCTTTTCCTAGCATTTCTCTTACATGTAATGAGGCTGCCTAGTGGGATCTGCATGACCTCATGTTGCTTTCGGAGCCTGGGTTTGTTTTGCCATCTCAGTTTTTTTGGTCCCCCCTCCTGTTTACCACTGAGGGCAGCTGGGCCAGAAGTGACACCCAGTGACTACAGCCTTCAAAAGCACACAAGTCCATTCCTGTAGTCAGGCCCAGACCTCCTGGAATCTGCCCCGGGCTTCCTCATCCCACCTTCATCCAGAGTTGCCTAAGTTGCATCTCTAGCAAAGGCAGGATTGCTCAGTGGTAAGAAGGTTACATCTGGCTCTGACCAAATAAGAGATAAAATTTGCCTTAAAATTTGCCTGGCTGGGTGGATCACCTGAGGTCAGGAGTTCAAGACCAACCTGACCAACATGGTGAAATCCCGTCTCTACTAAAAATACAAAAATTAGCGGGACATGGTGGCAGGTACCTGTAATCCTAGCCACTCGGGAGGCTGAGGCAGGACAACTGCTAGAACCCAAGAGGCAGATGTTGCAGTGAGCAGAGATTGCACCATTGCATTCCAGCCTGGGGGACAGAGAAAGACTCTGTCTGAAGAAAAAAAAAAAAAAAAAAAAAACTTACCTGGGAGTGGCTTTGCTGCATGGTCTGAAATGACCCATTTCCACCCTCTTGACTGAAATTTCCTAGTGACACAGAGAAGGGCAAAGGTCTGAGCCCAGATTTGACAGAGGGAGTACTTCAGGGTTCACTTCAGGGGCTCCCAAAGCAATGAGGGTGTTAGGGAGAGAAGCCCAGGGTGGGGACTGGGAATTTAAGGAGAGCTGGGAACTGATCACTTAGGTTCAGGAAGCTTCTGTAAAAGCAGCAAGGATGGTTTGGGCCAGAGTGCTACTCTGCCTGTGGTGCTGGCTGTTAGCAAAGCCCTGGACTCACGGCACCGCTAAAGCCCATGGCTTCAATCCTACACCTGTACCACACATTCAAAAGGATCATTTTGATTTTTGTTGTTTGTTTTTGTTTTTGTTTTTTGAGACAGCGTTTCACTGTTGTTGCCCAGGCTGGAATGCAATGGTGCTATCTCAGCTCACTGCAACCTCCTTCTCCCAGGTCCAAGCCATTCTCCTGCCTCAGATTCCCGAGTAGCTGGGATTACAGGCATGCATCACCATTCCCAGCTAATTTTTGTATTTTTAGTAGTGACGGGGTTTCTCCATGTTGGTCAGGCTAGTCTCAAACTCCTGACCTCATGATCCACCCACTTCAGCCTCCCAAAGTGCTGGGATTACAGGTGTGAGCCACCACGCCCGGCCTGTTTTGTTTTTAAAGAAAGATGAGATTGTCCTGTTTCTTCAGGAGAACATTTTATATAGCTCTTTTTCTTTTTTTCCTTGATCATTTCATTTTGGAAAAGAAATCTGTACTGTATTGGGATTGCAAAGAACATCTCTGCACTCAAACAGTTTACAGAAATTTTGTTTTTCAGAAAAAAGAAGAAAATTAAGAGTTCAGTTCTTCCATCACAACAGCCACATTTCAGGGGCTCATTAGCCGCACGGGGTGGCTGCTGTGTTTGACAGCGAACGGGGAGCATTTCCATCACAGAAGGAACCACCGGACAGGGCTGGTGTGGGGAGTGGATGGGGGGCTGGGGGCTGGATGGCCGAGGACAGTGACATCTGGACTGTCCTGCTGAGAAGGGGTGGCCACATGGTGACATACCAGGAGGAGGGGACAGAAGGTGCACTGTTGGCCAGATGGGGATGTGCTTGGTGTGTTCAAGGGACAGAAAGGACAGAGGGAGTGAGGGGAGAGGAGAGCGAGGTGGGGTTGGGGAGGTCAGCGGGGGCCTCTGGGGCCTGGGTAAGGAGTTTCTGCTTTATGTGGAGGGTGTCAGGAAGCCATGGAGAGAGGGGTTAAGCAGGGGAGTGGCATGGTTTTAACAATATATGGAGAATGGATTTGTGGGGCAAGAGTGGAAGGAAGGAGCCCTAGGGAGGAGGCTATTGTGTCACAGAGGACGATGACTGAGACTGGATGATAGGAGGGGTGGGGAACAGCCATAGCCCAAGCCTCAGGGTTCCGGATCTAGCTGTGCCTGAAGTTGATCTCCTCTCCTTCCTTCTTCCTCTTGGTTACTGGGCACCAACTAGAACACCCTTCATTACTACTATACACCTATCCCCTCCCTCACAAAACCCTGACTGTCTTTCCTCCTATCTCTGTGCAGAGCACTCAGACAGAACCTAGGCTTCCCTCAGTGCCCTGGGTCCAGTTTGTTTTGCAGAACTTTGCCTCTCTGACTGCATCCCAGCCCTGTCTAGTTACCTTGGGGTCCTGGGAAGAAGCCTTAGGCCACCTGGTGTTTCATTGACTTTCCCCACCAGGATGCTTTCCTGGAGCTGTGAGCAAGAGGCAGGAGGAACCAGCTGGCTCTGGGTCTGGGGGTGAGCGTGACTAAAAGAGAAGGCTCAGCTTCAGTTGCAACTGGAGGGACTTTGGTTTTGTCTTAGGAAGAACTTCCCCTCTATAAAAGGGCCAATGCCATCCTCGTTCATTTGCAGTGGCAGGGATCTCTTAGGGTACTAAGAATAAGGTGGAAAACCTGCTCCTAGGGTGGGCACCGAGAGGCCAGCTCTGCTCCTCAAACGCTGGGCGCTCATTCCCCCTCAGGACTGCAGCTGCAGTTCCCTCTGCCAAGACCCCAGGTGTCTCCTCCATCTCACTCCAAAGTCTCCTCCTGACGGTGATGCAGATGGCCTGATGAGCACGGCTTCCTCCTCAGAAGCACCTTGTCTTGTCTCCTATACTAGAACGCCAGCTCCACAAGGGCAGGCGGCTGTTGATCTTGCTTCTCTGTGTCCCCTCCTGTCTGACACTGTGCCTGGCACATGGTGGACGTTCCCAGGAGGTTTCTGGAATGAGCAGATGTCTGGGGTCAGTGTGGGCAAGTGCCTGCCAGGCCCCAGTGGGCTCAGACTCACCCTCTCACTGCACCCTCTTAATGGGGATCAGGACTTTGAGGCTTGGAGAGGTGAGGTCACTCACCCAAATGGCACAGCCTGTATGTGGTGGCCCTGGTCTGGAGAGGCCTGGAGGGGACTTGGGATGGTTGGAGGCTGGGCCAGGGCCTGGAGATACACTGCCTTTCCACATGACAGCTCTCCATCCATCCACAGGCCCTGCTTCCCCTGCCAAGTCCCATCTGGGGCTTCCCTGGCCACCTTAGGTCCTCAGATACAATTGCACTGCAAGGCACTGGCCTGTGGCACAGAGCAGTGGGCCCTGCAGCCCAGATTCACACAGCAAGTGAATGAGGCATAGCTGAAAACCATGCATGTGGTGGCCTCAGCCGGGCCACACTGAGTAGACTCAGCTTTGGTAAGCACGTGGTTCCACCCATCACTGGGCTGGCAGCCCTTCCTCCTGAGTGCACCTGCTACACCCAGGGCTTACACCAGCTGTAGGGACTGGGTCCGTCTCCAAATAACGCAGCTCATTGTCAGCGATGGGGCAGGATTCTTCCTGATGGCCACACTCGGAGGGGTATCTGTCCAGATGGACAAGGGCAGCTGAGTGAGGTGCCTGAGGAAAGCTGAGCCCCTCCACCCTGTGATAGATCCTACCTGTGTCCACCCTATCCTGCCTGACTGCTTCGGCTCACTCTGTCTGTCCCCGCCAGTCTGGAGCCACACTCTTGCAGCTGTGCAGCTCCTTCCAACTGCATAGACTTCCCTGAGCCACTCCCCCTGCCTAGAAAGCTCTTTGCCCATTGTTTCCATTTCTGCCAGGTCTTGGTTACGTGGTCTTGGTTGGAGGACAGTCTCTCTGACTGACACCCCTGCAAGAGGACCCTCTCCCTGTGGCCTCTATGCTCAAAATGCTCATTCTCACCTGCCTCAAGGTCTTTGCACTTACCATGCCCCAACACAAGCTAAGGTTTCCAGACCACCCCCTCCGAGCCACCTCCCCACTTCCCCAAACAAACTCCTCTGTCCTTGCCTTGCAGGGCAGTTATGGTTGCCTTTGCATGTGGAGTTGGTTCCCCCTATGGCACAGCCCTGCCTGTAAGTTGGGGAATCCAGCCATTGAGGAGTGCTTGCCAAAAGAGTGAACGAGCCGTCAACAGTGATTCAGAAAGGGTCCTGGGTCCACAGGTGTCCCCCAACACTGTGTGTGACCTGCGTCATCTCCTCTGTCCACTGTGGTGGTTGGTCCCCAAGATCCCCAAGGGCCCTGCTGGCCCTCACCTTTGAAGCTGTGGGACACAATTATCAAGGGAGACCCGCTTCCTACACTCCCAGAGCTGAGAGCCCAAACAAGCTTTTTTTTTTTTTTTTTTTTTTTTTTTTGAGGTGGAGTCTCACTCTGTCACCCAGGCTGGAGTGCAGTGGTGTGATCTCAGCTCACTGCAAGCTCCACCTCCCAGGTTCATGCCATTCTTCTGCCTCAGCCTCCCAAGTAGCTGGGACTACAGCGCCCGCCACTATGCCTGGATAATTTTTTTGTATTTTTAATAGAGACAGGGTTTCACCGTGTTCGCCACGATGATCTCGATCTCCTGACCTGGTGATCAGCCCACTCGGTCTTCCAAAGCACTGGGATTACAGGTGTGAGCCACCGCACCTGGCCAACAAGCTCTTAAATCAATCAGCAACATCACCTTCCAAGTGAAGAAAGCAGGACCTCTGATCTAGACACAAGGACAGGGCAGAGGAGGCTGCAAACGCCCCTGAGTGAGCTGGTTAGGAAGGTCACTAGTTGCCTGGACCTGGAAGTTGAGAAACCCGCAGAGAAAAGCAGGGAATCTCAGCTGGAAGATGGGGACATCAACTCAGACCCTTCTCTTTGGAAACTCAACCTGGTGAGGGAGAGTGGATACATCAAGACTCCTTACACCACCAAAATCAACTCTGGCTAAGTCCAGCCAAGGCAAAGCAAGCAAGGAATGTGCCGGGAGGTTATAGGTTAGCTCACAGAACCAAAAAAAGAAGTAAAAAACCACATACTGGAAAGGACTGGTTTGGATATGAAATTTAGGTAGCCGAACTAATGGGAAGCCCTTGGATGAATGAATTCCTCTGCTTCCATCCTCAAGTCACTCTACTCAAGATCCAAATTTCCTTAATATATAAAGAGTTCCTATCAGTCAATAAGACAAATGAAACTGCAATAGAAAAAATGAAATGGAAAAATGCCCAAGAGTATAGACATGAACAGATAGTTCACAGAGCAGGAAGTAGAAATGGCTCTTGAGCTTATAAACAATGTTTAGCCTTATTTATAACCAGAGAAGTGCAAATGGAAACTATAGTTCAAGACCATTTTTCACTTATCACATTGGCAATTATCTAAAACTGTGATAACACTGTGTTGGCGTGGGTGTGGGAGACACGCTCTCTTGTACATTACTGGCAGGAGTATAAACTGGTACAGCCACTATCAACATTTTTTTTTAAAGCGCATACCTTTTGATCTGAAAACTTACTCCTAGAGATTTACAAGGACACTTGCAAATGTGCTGATGGCCTTAGTACAGGGATATTTATTGTGGTATGTTTTTCTTGTAATAGCAAGATTGGAAAGAATCTAAATAGCCATCAGTAGAGGTTGGTGAGCTCTATAATAATGTAGCCACTCAGTGAACTCTGCAACTGTGAAAAAGAGGAATGAGGTAGCTTTACATACTGCAGCCTGGAATGATCTTCCAGATAGACTATCCCATGAAAAAGCATGGTGCATGCATATTTGTGAAAGCCTCCATTTCTGGTCTCTGAATTCAGAATGCTCACCTTTGTCTTGTGTCCACTCTCCACTGGCAGGTCACAGAAGGGTGACCCCTCGTACCTTCCCATATGCTCCTTTCCTGGCCTGAGTGGCCTTGGTTTCCAACTGTCCACACCTATGACTCTTTGCAGCAAGACTGTCATCAGGCTATTGGAGTCCCTTGGCCCTTTCTGCAAAGAGCTGGAACTGTCCCCCTGCCGCAGGATGGCCCTTCACTAATGACTGACACATGTATCCGTTGGTCAGGCTGGGAAACAGAGATGTGACTCCACTCCACAGTCCCCCTGAGGGAACTGCTTCTGTAGGATTTTGCCTGGGGTCACAGCCTTGCATGGCTTCTCCCCTCTCTGTCTTCAACCCCATTCCCTTACCGCTCTCCTTGGGTGCCTGTCCTTCATCAGTCACTGCCATACAAATCAGGCTCTGCTTCTGGGGAACGTGACCAAGACAGCTGCTTCCTTACCCTGCTCCTTGCTTTTTGCAAGTAGGTTGTGCCTGCATATGCAAGTGTATGATACAAAATGGGCACTGTGGTTCTTCCTGTTTCAAGGTGAGGGACCTAGAGCTCCACGGCTTGCCTTAGGTCCCAGGTAGGAAGTGGCAAGTGACTTTGAAGCCAGGTAGTCTGGCTCCAAGGCCAAACTCACATCCACTGTTATACTGAAAATAGCCTAGAGAAGGAAAGCTCCAAGTGCAAGGAAAATCTGCATTCTCAAAGCAGGCCAAGCAGGGAAGACCATTTATTTTCCCAAAAGATTCTTTTCTGTGGTCTTCCCTACATAAACACACATTCCACTGTCAGATGCAAATCCTAGAGCTAGAAATGGGACATTCAAGGTAGGCAGAGCTCCTGGGAACAGCATGTTTGCAGAGATGGGAAGGGAACCTCCCACTGGTTTGGTTTCTCCATGGCTACGGGCAAAGCCTGCCTGCTCTGCATCCGGGGATCTTGGTCAGGTGTTGGAATCGGTGGGTGGATTTCCGGTATATTTGCACTGTGTCCTAGAGAGCCTCTATGCATTTCAACTCCGATTTGCCTTCACCATCTACCTGCAGCCCACAACCGCAGGACCCCCCCGGCCCTGAATCTTCCGTGTCCTGGTGCCAAGCAGGTGAGTCAGCCCAGGAGGAGGAATGGCTCCTGTAAGCCAAGCCCATGCTGGTGTGACGAGCAACAACTTTCCTATGCAAGGAGGTGCCTGAACACCCCCTGATGATAAAGCCTGAGCCCCCTCACCTCCCCGAAGTGTGGTGGAGGAAAGACAGGCTGGAAAGAGGTGGCAGTCTTCGTCCGCTGTGGTCGACTTTCTCACTCATGCCAAGTTTTACATAAGCTGGGGACCAAGTGCTTCAAGGCTAGAGGTCTTGGCGGGCCCAGGGCCTTGGAGGGGCCAGCATGACCAAAGGGTCCAAGGCTTAGGCCCTGGCTCTGCATAGGAAATCTTGGGAGGGTTGGAAGACCACAGCCCCTACCGAGGAAGGAGTCGCGGGCCAGACCTTTTGCACAAATCCCGCCTGTGCTCCTTGACTTCCCCTCACTACAGGGCCACAGTGACCAGGCAGGCAGGAACCTCCGTCCATTCATGGGATCAGCAACCTGGGAGGGCTCTGGCCTGAGTGAGCTGCTGCAGGAGACCCTCATGCTGAATGGTCGGCCACTTGGCACCCTTTTCTCTGTGGGGCAGGAATGACATTTGAGAGCCACCAAAGATGGGCAGGAAAAACTAAGGCCACCTTCAGAGCAAGCTGAAGGTAGAAGGAGATGCAGAGAAAGTGGGAGAAACTCAGCTGTGCTTTTGGGGGTCCTGCAGGGACATAAGCTCCTGAAGGGCGAGAGACTGGGTCCCCTGAACTTTGACACTCTGTTCTCCTCCAGGCCTGGCCAGCCCTGTGGCTCCTTGGAGGAATCTGGGTGCCTCCTGTCCTGACTATCTGACAAGCCCCAGGTGAGAAGGCCTGAGTTCACCTGTGCTGCCACTTGTAACCTGATGGCCTCGGCACCCTCACA
>JAKFHT010000697.1:0-51197 GCA_023783455.1 Erythrocebus patas | reverse complement strand
AATTCATCTCACAGTTACATCTTTCCTTCAAGAAGCCTATCGCTAAGGCTGTTCTTGTGGAATTAGCAAAGGATATTTAGAAGCCCATAGAGGGCTATGGTGAAAAAATATCTTCCGTTCAAAACTGGAAAGAAGCTTTCTGAGAAACTGCTCTGTGTTCCCTTAATTCATCTCACAGAGTTACATCTTTCCCTTCAAGAAGCCTATCGCTAAGGCTGTTCTTGTGGAATTGGCAAAGAGATATTTGGAAGCCCATAGAGGGCTATGGTGAAAAAGGAAATATCTTCCGTTCAAAACTGGAAAGAAGCTTTCTGAGAAACTGCTCTGTGCTCTGTTCATTCATCTCACAGAGTTACATCTTTCACTTCAAGAAGCCTTTCGCTAAGGCTGTTCTTGTGGAATTGGCAAAGAGATATTTGGAAGCCCATAGAGGGCTATGGTGAAAAAGGAAATATCTTCCGTTCAAAACTGGAAAGAAACTTTCTGAGAAACTGCTCTGTGTTCTGTTAATTCATCTCACAGAGTTACATCTTTCCCTTCAAGAAGCCTTTCGCTAAGGCTGTTCTTGTGGAATTGGCAAAGGGATATTTGGAAGCCCATAGAGGGCTATGGTGAAAAAGGAAATATCTTCCGTTCAAAACTGGAAAGAAGCTTTCTGAAGAAATGCTCTGTGTTCTGTTAATACATCTCACAGAGTTACATCTTTCCCTTCAAGAAGCCTTTCGCTAAGGCTGTTCTTGTGGAATTGGTAAAGGGATATTTGGAAGCCCATAGAGGGCTATGGTGAAAAAGGAAATATCTTCCGTTCAAAGCTAGAAAGAAGCTTTCTGAGAAACTGCTCTGTGTTCTGTTAATTCATCTCACAGAGTTACATCTTTCCCTTCAAGAAGCCTTTCGCTAAGGCTGTTCTTGTGGAATTGGCAAAGGGAAATTTGGAATCCCATAGAGGGCTATGGTGAAAAAGGAAATAACTTCCGTTCAAAACTGGAAAGAAGCTTTCTGAGAAACTGCTCTGTGTTCTGTTAGTTCATCACACAGAGTTACATCTTTCCTTTCAAGAAGCCTTTCGCTAAGGCTGTTCTTGTGGAATTGGCAAAGGGATATTTGGAAGCCCATAGAGGGCTTTGGTGAAAAAGGAAATATCTTCCGCTCAAAACTTGAAAGAAGCTTTCTGAGAAACTGCTCTGTGTTCTTTTAATTCATCTCACAGAGTTACATCTTTCCCTTCAGGAAGCCTTTCGCTAAGGCTGTTCTTGTGGAATTGCCAAAGGGATATTTGGAAGCCCATAGAGGGCTATGGTGAAAAAGGAAATATCTTCCGTTCAAAACTGGAAAGAAGCTTTCTGAGAAACTGCTCTGTGCTCTGTTCATTCATCTCACAGAGTTACATCTTTCCCTTCAAGAAGCCTTTCGCTAAGGCTGTTCTTGTGGAATTGGCAAAGGGATATTTAGAAGCCCATAGAGGGCTATGGTGAAAAAGGAAATATCTTCCGTTCAAAACTGGAAAGAAGCTTTCTGAAGAAATGCTCTGTGTTCTGTTAATTCATCTCACAGAGTTACATCTTTCCCTTCAAGAAGCCTTTCGCTAAGGCTGTTCTTGTGGAGTTGGCAAAGGGATATTTGGAAGCCCATAGAGGGCTATGGTGAAAAAGGAAATATCTTCCGTTCAAAGCTGGAAAGAAGCTTTCTGAGAAACTGCTCTGTGTTCTGTTAATTTATCTCACAGAGTTACTTCTTTCCCTTCAAGAAGCCTATCGCTAAGACTGTTCTTGTGGAATTGGCAAAGGGATATTTGGAAGCCCATAGAGGGCTATAGTGAAAAAGGAAATAACTTCCGCTCAAAACTTGAAAGAAGCTTTCTGAGAATCTGCTCTGTGTTCTGTTAATTCATCTCACAGAGTTACATCTTTCCCTTCAGGAAGCCTTTCGGTAAGGCTGTTCTTGTGGAATTGGCAAAGAGATATTTGGAAGCCCATAGAGGGCTATGGTCAAAAAGGAAATATCTTCCGTTCAAAACTGGAAAGAAGCTTTCTGAGAAACTGCTCTGTGTTCTTTTAACTCATCTCACAGAGTTACATCTTTCCCTTCAAGAAGCCTTTCGCTAAGGCTGTTCTTGTGGAATTGGCAAAGGGATATTTGGAAGCCCATAGAGGGCTATGGTGAAAAAGGAAATATCTTCCGTTCAAAACTGGAAAGAAGCTTTCTGAAGAACTGCTCTGTGTTCTGTTAATTCATCTCACAGAGTTACATCTTTCCCCACCAGAAGCCTTTCGCTAAGGCTGTTCTTGTGGAATTGGCAAAGGGATATTTGGAAGCCCATAGAGGGCTATGGTCAAAAAGGAAATATCTTCCGTTCAAAACTGGAAAGAAGCTTTCTGAGAAACTGCTCTGTGTTCTTTTAACTCATCTCACAGAGTTACATCTTTCCCTTCAAGAAGCCTTTCGCTAAGGCTGTTCTTGTGGAATTGGCAAAGGGATATTTGGAAGCCCATAGAGGGCTATGGTGAAAAAGGAAATATCTTCCGTTAAAAACTGGAAAGAATCTTTCTGAAGAACTGCTCTGTTTTCTGCTAATTCATCTCACAGAGTTACATCTTTCCCCACCAGAAGCCTTTCGCTAAGGGTGTTCTTGTGGAATTGGCAAAGGGATATTTGGAAGCACTTAGAGGGCTATGTTGAAAAAGGAAATATCTTCCATTCAAAGCTGGAAAGAAGCTTTCTGAGAAACTGCTCTGTGTTCCCTTAATTCATCTCACAGAGTTACATCTTTCCCTTCAGGAAGCCTATCGCTAAGGCTGTTCTTGTGGAATTGGCAAAGGGATATTTGGAAGCCCATAGAGGGCTATGGTGAAAAAGGTAATATCTTCCGTTCAAAACTGGAAAGAAGCTTTCTGAGAAACTGCTCTGTGTTCTGTTAATTCATCTCACAGAGTTACATCTTTCCCTTCAAGAAGCCTTTCGCTAAGGCTGTTCTTGTGGAATTGGCAAAGAGATATTTGGAAGCCCATAGAGGGCTATGGTGAAAAAGGAAATATCTTCCGTTCAAAACTGGAAAGAAGCTTTCTGAGAAACTGCTCTGTGTTCTGTTAATTCATCTCACAGAGTTACATCTTTCACTTCAAGAAGCCTTCGCTAAGGCTGTTCTTGTGGAATTGGCAAAGAGATATTTGGAAGCCCATAGAGGGCTATGGTGAAAAAGGAAATATCTTCCGTTCAAAACTGGAAAGAAACTTTCTGAGAAACTGCTCTGTGTTCTGTTAATTCATCTCACAGAGTTACATCTTTCCCTTCAAGAAGCCTTTCGCTAAGGCTGTTCTTGTGGAATTGGCAAAGGGATATTTGGAAGTCCATAGAGGGCTATAGTGAAAAAGAAAATATCCTCCGTTCAAAATTGGAAAGAAGCTTTCTGAGAAACTGCTCTGTGTTCTGTTCATTCATCTCACAGAGTTACATCTTTCCCTTCAAGAAGCCTTTGGCTAACGCTGTTCCTGTGGAATTGGCAAAGAGATATTTGGAAGCCCATAGAGGGCTATGGTGAAAAAGGAAATATCTTCCGTTCAAAACTGGAAAGAAACTTTCTGAGAAACTGCTCTGTGTTCTGTTAATTCATCTCACAGAGTTACATCTTTCCCTTCAAGAATCCATTCGCTAAGGCTGTTCTTGTGGAATTGGCAAAGGGATATTTGGAAGCCCATAGAGGGCTATGGTGAAAAAGGAAATAACTTCCGTTCAAAACTGGAAAGAAGCTTTCTGAAGAAATGCTCTGTGTTCTGTTAATTCATCTCACAGAGTTACATCTTTCCCTTCAAGAAGCCTTTCGCTAAGGCTGTTCTTGTGGAATTGGTAAAGGGATATTTGGAAGCCAATAGAGGGCTATGGTGAAAAAGGAAATATCTTCCGTTCATAGCTAGAAAGAAGCTTTCTGAGAAACTGCTCTGTGTTCTGTTAATTCATCTCACAGAGTTACATCTTTCCCTTCAAGAAGCCTTTCGCTAAGGCTGTTCTTGTGGAATTGGCAAAGGGATATTTGGAAGCCCATAGAGGGCTATGGTGAAAAAGGAAATATCTTCCGTTCAAAACTGGAAAGAAGGTTTCTGAGAAACTGCTCTATGTTCTGTTAATTTATCTCACAGAGTTACATCTTTCCCTTCAAGAAGCCTTTCGCTAAGGCTGTTCTTGTGGAATTGGCAAAGGGATATTTGGAAGCCCATAGAGGGCTATGGTGAAAAAGGAAATATCTTCCGTTCAAAACTGGAAAGAAGCTTTCTGAGAAACTGCTCTGTGTTCTGTTAGTTCATCACACAGAGTTACATCTTTCCTTTCAAGAAGCCTTTCGCTAAGGCTGTTCTTGTGGAATTGGCAAAGGGATATTTGGAAGCCCATAGAGGGCTATGGTGAAAAAGGAAATATCTTCCGCTCAAAACTTGAAAGAAGCTTTCTGAGAAACTGCTCTGTGTTCTTTTAATTCATCTCACAGAGTTACATCTTTCCCTTCAAGAAGCCTTTCGCTAAGGCTGTTCTTGTGGAATTGGCAAAGGGATATTTGGAAGCCTATAGAGGGCTATGGTGAAAAAGGAAATATCTTCCGTTCAAAACTGGAAAGAAGCTTTCTGAGAAACTGCTCTGTGTTCTTTTACCTCATCTCACAGAGTTACATCTTTCCCTTCAAGAAGCCTTTCGCTAAGGCTGTTCTTGTGGAATTGGCAAAGGGATATTTGGAAGCCCATAGAGGGCTATGGTGAAAAAGGAAATATCTTCCGTTCAAAACTGGAAAGAAGCTTTCTGAAGAACTGCTCTGTGTTCTGTTAATTCATCTAACAGAGTTACATCTTTCCCCACCAGAAGCCTTTCGCTAAGGGTGTTCTTGTGGAATTGGCAAAGGGATATTTGGAAGCACTTAGAGGGCTATGTTGAAAAAGGAAATATCTTCCATTCAAAGCTGGAAAGAAGCTTTCTGAGAAACTGCTCTGTGTTCTTTTAACTCATCTCACAGAGTTACATCTTTCCCTTCAAGAAGCCTTTCGCTAAGGCTGTTCTTGTGGAATTGGCAAAGGGATATTTAGAAGCCAATAGAGGGCTATGGTGAAAAAGGAAATATCTTCCGTTCAAAACTGGAAAGAAGCTTTCTGAAGAAATGCTCTGTGTTCTGTTAATTCATCTCACAATGTTACATAATTCCCTTCAAGAAGCCTTTCGCTAAGGCTGTTCTTGTGGAGTTGGCAAAGGGATATTTGGAAGCCCATAGAGGGCTATGGTGAAAAAGGAAATATCTTCCGTTGAAAGCTGGAAAGAAGCTTTCTGAGAAAATGCTCTGTGTTCTGTTAATTTATCTCACAGAGTTAATTCTATCCCTTCAAGAAGCCTATCGCTAAGACTGTTCTTGTGGAATTGGCAAAGGGATATTTGGAAGCCCATAGAGGGCTATAGAGAAAAAGGAAATAACTTCCGTTCAAAACTGGAAAGAAGCTTTCTGAGAAACTGCTCTGTGTTCTTTTAACTCATCTCAGAGAGTTACATCTTTCCCTTCAAGAAGCCTTTCGCTAAGGCTGTTCTTGTGGAATTGGCAAAGGGATATTTGGAAGCCCATAGAGGGCTATGGTGAAAAAGGAAATATCTTCCGTTCAAAACTGGAAAGAAGCTTTCTGAGAAACTGCTCTGTGTTCTTTTAATTCATCTCACAGAGTTACATCTTTCCCTTCAAGAAACCTTTCGCTAAGGCTGTTCATGTGGAATTGGCAAAGGGATATTTGGAAGCCCGTAGAGGGCTATAGTGAAAAAGGAAATATCTTCCGTTCAAAATTGGAAAGAAGTTTTCTGAGAAACTGCTCTGTGTTCTGTTCATTCATCTCACAGAGTTACATCTTTCCCTTCAAGAAGCCTTTCGCTAAGGCGGTTCTTTTGGAAATGGCAAAGAGATATTTGGAATCCAACAGAGGGCTATGGTGAAAACGGAAATATCTACCGTTCAAACTGGAAAGAAGCTTTCTGAGAAACTGGTCTGTGTTCTGTTAATTCATCTCACAGAGTTACATCTTTCCCTTCAAGAAGCCTTTCGCTAAGGCTGTTCTTGTGCAATTGGCAAAGGGATATTTGGAAGCCCTTAGAGGGCTATGGTGAAAAAGGAAATATCTTTCGTTCAAAGCTGGAAAGAAGATTTCTGAGAAACTGCTCTGTGTTCTGTTAATTCATCTCACAGAGCTACATCTTTCCCTTCAAGAAGCCTATCGCTAAGGCTGTTCTTGTGGAATTGGCAAAGGGATATTTGGAAGCCCATAGAGGGCTATAGTGAAAAAGGAAATATCTTCCGTTCAAAACTGGAAAGAAGCTTTCTGAGAAACTGCTCTGTGTTCTGTTAATTTATCTCACAGAGTTACATCTTTCCCTTCAAGGAGCCTTTTGCTAAGGCTGTTCTTGTGGAATTGGCAAGGGGATATTTGGAATCCCATAGAGGGCTATGGTGAAAATGGAAATATCTTCCGTTCAAAATTGGAAAGAAGTTTTCTGAGAAACTGCTCTGTGTTCTGTTAATTCATCTCACAGAGCTACATCTTTCCCTTCAAGAAGACTTTCGCTAAGGCCGTTCTTGTGGAATTGGCAAAGGGATATTTGGAATCCCGTAGAGGGCTATAGTGAAAAAGGAAATATCTTCCGTTCAAAATTGGAAAGAAGTTTTCTGAGAAACTGCTCTGTGTTCTGTTAATTCATCTCACAGAGCTACATCTTTCCCTTCAAGAAGACTTTCGCTAAGGCCGTTCTTGTGGAATTGGCAAAGGGATATTTGGAAGCCCGTGAGGGCTATAGTGAAAAGGAAATATCTTCCGCTTCAAAACTGGAAAGAAGGTTTCTGAGAAACTGCTCTGTGTTCTGTTAATTCATCTCACAGAGCTACATCTTTCCTTCAAGAAGACTTTCGCTAAGGCCGTTCTTGTGGAATTGGCAAAGGATATTTGGAAGCCCAGAGGGCTATGGTGAAAAAGGAAATATCTTCCGTTCAAAATTGGAAAGAAGCTTTCTGAGAAACTGCTCTGTGTTGTTTTAACTCATCTCACAGAGGTACATGTTTCCCTTCAAGAAGCCTTTCGCTAAGGCTGTTCTTGTGGAATTGGCAAAGGGATATTTGGAAGCCCATAGAGGGCTATGGTGAAAATGGAAATATCTTCCGTTCAAAACTGGAAAGAAGCTTTCTGAAGAAATTCTCTATGTTCTGTTAATTCATCTCACAGAGTTACATCTTTCCCTTCAAGAAGCCTTTCGCTAAGGCTGTTCTTGTGGAATTGGCAAAGGGATATTCGGAAGCCCATAGATTGCTATGGTGAAAAAGGAAATATCTTCCGTTCAAAACTGGAAAGAAGCTTTCTAAGAAACTTCTCTGTGTTCTGTTAATTCATCTCACAGAGTTACATCTTTCCCTTCAAGAGGCCTTTTGCTAAGGCTGTTCTTGTGGAATTGGCAAAGGGATATTCGGAATCCCATAGAGGGCTATG
The DNA here is from genome assembly GCA_023783455.1 of Erythrocebus patas. NCBI lineage: Eukaryota > Metazoa > Chordata > Mammalia > Primates > Cercopithecidae > Erythrocebus > Erythrocebus patas. The sequence goes on along the minus strand of JAKFHT010000697.1, from coordinate 43,713 downwards.
GTGAAAAAGGAAACACCCTCCGCTCAAAACTTGAAAGAAGCTTTCTGAGAAACTGCTCTGTGTTCTTTTAATTCATCTCACAAAGTTACAGCTTTCCCTTCAAGAAGCCTTTCGCTAAGGCTGTTCTTGTGGAATTGGCAAAGGGATATTTAGAAGCCCATAGAGGGCTATAGTGAAAAAGGAAATATCTTCCGTTCAAAACTGGAAAGAAGCTTTCTGAGAAACTGCTCTGTGTTCCTTTAACTCATCTCACAGAGTTACATCTCTCCCTTCAAGAAGCCTTTCGCTAAGGCTGTTCTTGTGGAATTGGCAAAGGGATATTTGGAAGCCCATAGAGGGCTATGGTGAAAAAGGAAATATCTTCTGTTCAAAACTGGAAAGAAGGTTTCTGAGAAACTGCTCTGTGTTCTTTTAACTCATCTCACAGCGTTACATCTTTCCCTTCAAGAAGCCTATCGCTAAGGCTGTTCTTGTGGAATTGGCAAAGGGATATTTGGAAGCCCATAGAGTGCTATGGTGAAAAAGGAAATATCTTCCGTTCAAAACTGGAAAGAAGTTTTCTGAAGAAATGCTCTGTGTTCTGTTAATTCATCTCACAGAGTTACATCTTTCCCCACAAGAAGCCTTTCGCTAAGGCTGTTCTTGTGGAATTGGCAAAGGGATATTTGGAAGCCCATAGAGGGCTATGGTGAAAAAGGAAATATCTTCCGTTCAAAGCTGGAAAGAAGCTTTCTGAGAAACTGCTCTGTGCTCTGTTCATTCATCTCACAGAGATACATCTTTCACTTCAAGAAGCCTTTCGCTAAGGCTGTTCTTGTGGAATTGGCAAAGAGATATATGGAAGCCCATAGAGGGCTATGGTGAAAAAGGAAATATCTTCCGTTCAAAGCTGGAAAGAAACTTTCTGAGAAACTGCTCTGTGTTCTGTTAATTCATCTCACAGAGTTACATCTTTCCCTTCAAGAAGCCTTTCGCTAAGGCTGTTCTTGTGGAATTGGCAAAGGGATATTTGGAAGCCCATAGAGGGCTATGGTGAAAAAGGAAATATCTTCCGTTCAAAACTGGAAAGAAGCTTTCTGAGAAACTGCTCTGTGTTCTTTTAATTCATCTCACAGAGTTACATCTTTCCCTTCAAGAAGCCCTTCGCTAAGGCTGTTCTTGTGGAATTGGCAAATTGATTTTTGGAAGCCCATAGAGGGCTATAGTGAAAAAGAAAATATCCTCCGTTCAAAATTGGAAAGAAGCTTTCTGAGAAACTGCTCTGTGTTCTGTTCATTCATCTCACAGAGTTACATCTTTCCCTTCAAGAAGCCTTTCGCTAAGGCTGTTCTTGTGGAATTGGCAAAGGGATATTTGGAAGCCCATAGAGGGCTATGGTGAAAAAGGAAACACCCTCCGCTCAAAACTTGAAAGAAGCTTTCTGAGAAACTGCTCTGTGTTCTTTTAATTCATCTCACAGAGTTACATCTTTCCCTTCAAGAAGCCTTTCGCTAAGGCTGTTCTTGTGGAATTGGCAAAGGGATATTTAGAAGCCCATAGAGGGCTATAGTGAAAAGGAAATATCTTCCGTTCAAAACTGGAAAGAAGCTTTCTGAGAAACTGCTCTGTGTTCCTTTAACTCATCTCACAGAGTTACATCTCTCCCTTCAAGAAGCCTTTCGCTAAGGCTGTTCTTGTGGAATTGGCAAAGGGATATTTGGAAGCCCATAGAGGGCTATGGTGAAAAAGGAAATATCTTCTGTTCAAAACTGGAAAGAAGGTTTCTGAGAAACTGCTCTGTGTTCTTTTAACTCATCTCACAGCGTTACATCTTTCCCTTCAAGAAGCCTTTCGCTAAGGCTGTTCTTGTGGAATTGGCAAAGGGATATTTGGAAGCCCATAGAGTGCTATGGTGAAAAAGGAAATATCTTCCGTTCAAAACTGGAAAGAAGTTTTCTGAAGAAATGCTCTGTGTTCTGTTAATTCATCTCACAGAGTTACATCTTTCCCCACAAGAAGCCTTTCGCTAAGGCTGTTCTTGTGGAATTGGCAAAGGGATATTTGGAAGCCCATAGAGGGCTATGGTGAAAAAGGAAATATCTTCCGTTCAAAGCTGGAAAGAAGCTTTCTGAGAAACTGCTCTGTGTTCTGTTAATTCATCTCACAGAGTTACATCTTTCCCTTCAAGAAGCCTATCGCTAAGGCTGTTCTTGTGGAATTGGCAAAGGGATATTTGGAAGCCCATAGAGGGCTATGGTGAAAAAGGAAATATCTTCCGTTCAAAACTGGAAAGAAGCTTTCTGAGAAACTGCTCTGTGTTCTGTTAATTTATCTCACAGAGTTACATCTTTCCCTTAAAGAAGCCTTTCGCTAAGGCTGTTCTTGTGGAATTGGCAAAGGGATTTTTGGAAGCCCTTAGAGGGCTATAGTGAAAAAGGAAATATCTTCCGCTCAAAACTGGAAAGAAGCTTTCTGAGAAACTGCTCTGTGTTCTGTTAATTCATCTCACAGAGTTACATCTTTCCCTTCAAGAAGCCTTTCGCTAAGGCTGTTCTTGTGGAATTGGCAAAGGGATATTTGGGAGCCCATAGAGGGCTATGGTGAAAAAGGAAATATCTTCCGTTCAAAACTGGAAACAAGCTTTCTGAGATACCGCTCTGTGTTCTTTTAATTCATCTCACAGAGTTACATCTTTCCCTTCAAGAAGCCTTTCGCTAAGGCTGTTCTTGTGGAATTGGCAAAGGGATATTTGGAAGCCTATAGAGGGCTATGGTGAAAAAGGAAATATCTTCCGTTCAAAACTGGAAAGAAGCTTTCTGAGAAACTGCTCTGTGTTCTTTTAATTCATCTCACAGAGTTACATCTTTCCCTTCAAGAAGCCTTTCGCTAAGGCTGTTCTTGTGGAATTGGCAAAGGGATATTTGGAAGCCCATAGAGGGCTATGGTGAAAAAGGAAATACCTTCCGCTCAAAACTTGAAAGAAGCTTTCTGAGAATCTGCTCTGTGTTCTTTTAATTCATCTCACAGAGTTACATCTTTCCCTTCAGGAAGCCTTTCGGTAAGGCTGTTCTTGTGGAATTGGCAAAGGGATATTTGGAAGCCCATAGAGGGCTATGGTCAAAAAGGAAATATCTTCCGTTCAAAACTGGAAAGAAGCTTTCTGAGAAACTGCTCTGTGTTCCTTTAACTCATCTCACAGAGTTACATCTTTCCCTTCTAGAAGCCTTTCGCTAAGGCTGTTCTTGTGGAATTGGCAAAGGGATATTTGGAAGCCCATAGAGGGCTATGGTGAAAAAGGAAATATCTTCCGTTCAAAACTGGAAAGAAGCTTTCTAAAGAACTGCTCTGTGTTCTGTTAATTCATCTCACAGAGTTACATCTTTCCCCACCAGAAGCCTTTCGCTAAGGCTGTTCTTGTGGAATTGGCAAAGGGATATTTGGAAGCCCATAGAGGGCTATGGTCAAAAAGGAAATATCTTCCGTTCAAAACTGGAAAGAAGCTTTCTGAGAAACTGCTCTTGTTCTTTTAACTCATCTCACAGAGTTACATCTTTCCCTTCAAGAAGCCTTTCGCTAAGGCTGTTCTTGTGGAATTGGCAAAGGGATATTTGGAAGCCCATAGAGGGCTATGGTGAAAAAGGAAATATCTTCCGTTCAAAACTGGAAAGAAGCTTTCTGAAGAACTGCTCTGTGTTCTGTTAATTCATCTCACAGAGTTACATCTTTCCCCACCAGAAGCCTTTCGCTAAGGCTGTTCTTGTGGAATTGGCAAAGGGATATTTGGAAGCCCATAGAGGGCTATGGTGAAAAAGGAAATATCTTCCATTCAAAGCTGGAAAGAAGCTTTCTGAGAAACTGCTCTGTGTTCCCTTAATTCATCTCACAGAGTTACATCTTTCCCTTCAAGAAGCCTATCGCTAAGGCTGTTCTTGTGGAATTGGCAAAGGGATATTTGGAAGCCCATAGAGGGCTATAGTGAAAAAGGAAATATCTTCCGTTCAAAACTGGAAAGAAGCTTTCTGAAGAACTACTCTGTGTTCTGTTAATTCATCTCACAGAGTTACATCTTTCCCATCAGGAAGCCTTTCGCTAAGGCTGTTCTTGTGGAATTGGCAAAGGGATATTTGGAATCCCATAGAGGGCTGTAGTGAAAAAGGAAATATCTTCCGCTCAAAACTGGAAAGAAGCTTGAGAAACTGCTCTGTGTTCTGTTAATTCATCTCACAGAGTTACATCTTTCCTTCAAGAAGCCTTTCGCTAAGGCTGTTCTTGTGGAATTGGCAAAGAGATATTTGGAAGCCCATAGAGGGCTATGGTGAAAAGGAAATATCTTCCGTTCAAAACTGGAAAGAAGCTTGAGAAACTGCTCTGTGCTCTGTTCATTCATCTCACAGAGTTACATCTTTCACTTCAAGAAGCCTTCGCTAAGGCTGTTCTTGTGGAATTGGCAAAGAGATATTTGGAAACCCATAGAGGGCTATGGTGAAAAAGGAAATATCTTCCGTTCAAAACTGGAAAGAAACTTTCTGAGAAACTGCTCTGTGTTCTGTTAATTCATCTCACAGAGTTACATCTTTCCTTCAAGAAGCCTTTCGCTAAGGCTGTTCTTGTGGAATTGGCAAAGGATATTTGGAAGCCCATAGAGGGCTATGGTGAAAAAGGAAATATCTTCCGCTCAAAACTGGAAAGAAGCTTTCTGAGAAACTGCTCTGTGTTCTTTTAATTCATCTCACAGAGTTACATCTTTCCTTCAAGAAGCCTTCGCTAAGGCTGTTCTTGTGGAATTGGCAAAGGATATTTGAAGCCCATAGAGGGCTATGGTGAAAAAGGAAATATCTTCCGTTCAAAACTGGAAAGAAGCTTTCTGAAGAAATGCTCCGTGTTCTGTTAATTCATCACACAGAGTTACATCTTTCCTTTCAAGAAGCCTTTCGCTAAGGCTGTTCTTGTGGAATTGGTAAAGGGATATTTGGAAGCCCATAGAGGGCTATGGTGAAAAAGGAAATATCTTCCGTTCAAAGCTAGAAAGAAGCTTTCTGAGCAACTGCTCTGTGTTCTGTTAATTCATCTCACAGAGTTACATCTTTCCCTTCAAGAAGCCTTTCGCTAAGGCTGTTCTTGTGGAATTGGCAAAGGGATATTTGGAAGCCCATAGAGGGCTATGGTGAAAAAGGAAATAACTTCCGTTCGAAACTGGAAAGAAGCTTTCTGAGAAACTGCTCTGTGTTCTGTTAGTTCATCACACAGAGTTACATCTTTCCTTTCAAGAAGCCTTTCGCTAAGGCTGTTCTTGTGGAATTGGCAAAGGGATATTTGGAAGCCCATAGAGGGCTATGGTGAAAAAGGAAATATCTTCCGCTCAAAACTTGAAGGAAGCTTTCTGAGAAACTGCTCTGTGTTCTTTTAATTCATCTCACAGAGTTACATCTTTCCCTTCAAGAAGCCTTTCGCTAAGGCTGTTCTTGTGGAATTGCCAAAGGATATTTGGAAGCCCATAGAGGCTATGGTCAAAAGGAAATATCTTCCGTTCAAAACTGGAAAGAAGCTTTCTGAGAAACTGCTCTGTGTTCTTTTAACTCATCTCACAGAGTTATATCTTTCCCTTCAAGAAGCCTTTCGCTAAGGCTGTTCTTGTGGAATTGGCAAAGGGATATTTAGAAGCCCATAGAGGGCTATGGTGAAAAAGGAAATATCTTCCGTTCAAAACTGGAAAGAAGCTTTCTGAAGAAATGCTCTGTGTTCTGTTAATTCATCTCACAGGGTTACATCATTCCCTTCAAGAAGCCTTTCGCTAAGGCTGTTCTTGTGGAGTTGGCAAAGGGATATTTGGAAGCCCATAGAGGGCTATGGTGAAAAAGGAAATATCTTCCGTTCAAAGCTGGAAAGAAGCTTTCTGAGAAACTGCTCTGTGTTCTGTTAATTTATCTCACAGAGTTACTTCTTTCCCTTCAAGAAGCCTATCGCTAAGACTGTTCTTGTGGAATTGGCAAAGGAATATTTGGAAGCCCATAGAGGGCTATAGTGAAAAAGGAAATAACTTCCGCTCAAAACTTGAAAGAAGCTTTCTGAGAATCTGCTCTGTGTTCTGTTAATTCATCTCACAGAGTTACATCTTTCCCTTCAGGAAGCCTTTCGGTAAGGCTGTTCTTGTGGAATTGGCAAAGAGATATTTGGAAGCCCATAGAGGGCTATGGTGAAAAGGAAATATCTTCCGTTCAAAACTGGAAAGAAGCTTTCTGAGAAACTGCTCTGTGTTCTTTTAACTCATCTCACAGAGTTACATCTTTCCTTCAAGAAGCCTTTCGCTAAGGCTGTTCTTGTGGAATTGGCAAAGGATATTTGGAAGCCCATAGAGGGCTATGGTGAAAAGGAAATATCTTCCGTTCAAAACTGGAAAGAAGCTTTCTGAAGAACTGCTCTGTGTTCTGTTAATTCATCTCACAGAGTTACATCTTTCCCACCAGAAGCCTTTCGCTAAGGCTGTTCTTGTGGAATTGGCAAAGGATATTTGGAAGCCCATAGAGGGCTATGGTGAAAAGGAAATATCTTCCGCTTCAAAACTGGAAAGAAGCTTTCTGAGAAACTGCTCTGTGTTCTTTTAACTCATCTCACAGAGTTACATCTTTCCTTCAAGAAGCCTTTCGCTAAGGCTGTTCTTGTGGAATTGGCAAAGGATATTTGGAAGCCCATAGAGGGCTATGGTGAAAAGGAAATATCTTCCGTTAAAACTGGAAAGAATCTTTCTGAAGAACTGCTCTGTTTTCTGCTAATTCATCTCACAGAGTTACATCTTTCCCACCAGAAGCCTTTCGCTAAGGGTGTTCTTGTGGAATTGGCAAAGGGATATTTGGAAGCACTTAGAGGGCTATGTTGAAAAGGAAATATCTTCCATTCAAAGCTGGAAAGAAGCTTGAGAAACTGCTCTGTGTTCCTTAATTCATCTCACAGAGTTACATCTTTCCCTTCAGGAAGCCTATCGCTAAGGCTGTTCTTGTGGAATTGGCAAAGGATATTTGGAAGCCCATAGAGGGCTATGGTGAAAAGGTAATATCTTCCGCTCAAAACTGGAAAGAAGCTTTCTGAGAAACTGCTCTGTGTTCTGTTAATTCATCTCACAGAGTTACATCTTTCCTTCAAGAAGCCTTCGCTAAGGCTGTTCTTGTGGAATTGGCAAGAGATATTTGGAAGCCCATAGAGGGCTATGGTGAAAAGGAAATATCTTCCGCTCAAAACTGGAAAGAAGCTTGAGAAACTGCTCTGTGCTCTGTTCATTCATCTCACAGAGTTACATCTTTCACTTCAAGAAGCCTTTCGCTAAGGCTGTTCTTGTGGAATTGGCAAAGAGATATTTGGAAGCCCATAGAGGGCTATGGTGAAAAAGGAAATATCTTCCGTTCAAAACTGGAAAGAAACTTTCTGAGAAACTGCTCTGTGTTCTGTTAATTCATCTCACAGAGTTACATCTTTCCCACCAGAAGCCTTTCGCTAAGGCTGTTCTTGTGGAATTGGCAAAGGGATATTTGGAAGTCCATAGAGGGCTATAGTGAAAAAGAAAATATCCTCCGTTCAAAATTGGAAAGAAGCTTTCTGAGAAACTGCTCTGTGTTCTGTTCATTCATCTCACAGAGTTACATCTTTCCCTTCAAGAAGCCTTTGGCTAACGCTGTTCCTGTGGAATTGGCAAAGAGATATTTGGAAGCCCATAGAGGGCTATGGTGAAAAGGAAATATCTTCCGCTCAAAACTGGAAAGAAACTTTCTGAGAAACTGCTCTGTGTTCTGTTAATTCATCTCACAGAGTTACATCTTTCCTTCAAGAATCCATTCGCTAAGGCTGTTCTTGTGGAATTGGCAAAGGGATATTTGGAAGCCCATAGAGGGCTATGGTGAAAAGGAAATAACTTCCGCTCAAAACTGGAAAGAAGCTTGAAGAAATGCTCTGTGTTCTGTTAATTCATCTCACAGAGTTACATCTTTCCTTCAAGAAGCCTTCGCTAAGGCTGTTCTTGTGGAATTGGTAAAGGATATTTGGAAGCCAATAGAGGGCTATGGTGAAAAGGAAATATCTTCCGCTCATAGCTAGAAAGAAGCTTGAGAAACTGCTCTGTTCTGTTAATTCATCTCACAGAGTTACATCTTTCCTTCAAGAAGCCTTCGCTAAGGCTGTTCTTGTGGAATTGGCAAAGGGATATTTGGAAGCCCATAGAGGGCTATGGTGAAAAGGAAATATCTTCCGCTCAAAACTGGAAAGAAGGTTTCTGAGAAACTGCTCTATGTTCTGTTAATTTATCTCACAGAGTTACATCTTTCCTTCAAGAAGCCTTCGCTAAGGCTGTTCTTGTGGAATTGGCAAAGGATATTTGGAAGCCCATAGAGGGCTATGGTGAAAAGGAAATATCTTCCGCTCAAAACTGGAAAGAAGCTTGAGAAACTGCTCTGTGTTCTGTTAGTTCATCACACAGAGTTACATCTTTCCTTCAAGAAGCCTTTCGCTAAGGCTGTTCTTGTGGAATTGGCAAAGGATATTTGGAAGCCCATAGAGGGCTATGGTGAAAAGGAAATATCTTCCGTTCAAAACTGGAAAGAAGGTTTCTGAGAAACTGCTCTATGTTCTGTTAATTTATCTCACAGAGTTACATCTTTCCTTCAAGAAGCCTTTCGCTAAGGCTGTTCTTGTGGAATTGGCAAAGGATATTTGGAAGCCCATAGAGGGCTATGGTGAAAAGGAAATATCTTCCGTTCAAAACTGGAAAGAAGCTTTCTGAGAAACTGCTCTGTGTTCTGTTAGTTCATCACACAGAGTTACATCTTTCCTTTCAAGAAGCCTTTCGCTAAGGCTGTTCTTGTGGAATTGGCAAAGGGATATTTGGAAGCCCATAGAGGGCTATGGTGAAAAGGAAATATCTTCCGCTCAAAACTTGAAAGAAGCTTTCTGAGAAACTGCTCTGTGTTCTTTTAATTCATCTCACAGAGTTACATCTTTCCCTTCAAGAAGCCTTTCGCTAAGGCTGTTCTTGTGGAATTGGCAAAGGGATATTTGGAAGCCTATAGAGGGCTATGGTGAAAAGGAAATATCTTCCGTTCAAAACTGGAAAGAAGCTTTCTGAGAAACTGCTCTGTGTTCTTTTAATTCATCTCACAGAGTTACATCTTTCCCTTCAAGAAGCCTTTCGCTAAGGCTGTTCTTGTGGAATTGGCAAAGGGATATTTGGAAGCCTATAGAGGGCTATGGTGAAAAGGAAATATCTTCCGTTCAAAACTGGAAAGAAGCTTTCTGAGAAACTGCTCTGTGTTCTTTTACCTCATCTCACAGAGTTACATCTTTCCCTTCAAGAAGCCTTTCGCTAAGGCTGTTCTTGTGGAATTGGCAAAGGGATATTTGGAAGCCCATAGAGGGCTATGGTGAAAAAGGAAATATCTTCCGTTCAAAACTGGAAAGAAGCTTTCTGAAGAACTGCTCTGTGTTCTGTTAATTCATCTAACAGAGTTACATCTTTCCCACCAGAAGCCTTTCGCTAAGGGTGTTCTTGTGGAATTGGCAAAGGGATATTTGGAAGCACTTAGAGGGCTATGTTGAAAAAGGAAATATCTTCCATTCAAAGCTGGAAAGAAGCTTTCTGAGAAACTGCTCTGTGTTCTTTTAACTCATCTCACAGAGTTACATCTTTCCCTTCAAGAAGCCTTCGCTAAGGCTGTTCTTGTGGAATTGGCAAGGATATTTAGAAGCCAATAGAGGGCTATGGTGAAAAGGAAATATCTTCCGTTCAAAACTGGAAAGAAGCTTTCTGAAGAAATGCTCTGTGTTCTGTTAATTCATCTCACAATGTTACATAATTCCCTTCAAGAAGCCTTTCGCTAAGGCTGTTCTTGTGGAGTTGGCAAAGGGATATTTGGAAGCCCATAGAGGGCTATGGTGAAAAGGAAATATCTTCCGTTGAAAGCTGGAAAGAAGCTTTCTGAGAAAATGCTCTGTGTTCTGTTAATTTATCTCACAGAGTTAATTCTATCCTTCAAGAAGCCTATCGCTAAGACTGTTCTTGTGGAATTGGCAAAGGGATATTTGGAAGCCCATAGTGGGCTATAGTGAAAAAGGAAATAACTTCCGTTCAAAACTGGAAAGAAGCTTTCTGAGAAACTGCTCTGTGTTCTTTTAACTCGTCTCAGAGAGTTACATCTTTCCCTTCAAGAAGCCTTTCGCTAAGGCTGTTCTTGTGGAATTGGCAAAGGGATATTTGGAAGCCCATAGAGGGCTATGGTGAAAAAATATCTTCCGTTCAAAACTGGAAAGAAGCTTTCTGAGAAACTGCTCTGTGTTCTTTTAATTCATCTCACAGAGTTACATCTTTCCCTTCAAGAAACCTTTCGCTAAGGCTGTTCTTGTGGAATTGGCAAAGGGATATTTGGAAGCCCGTAGAGGGCTATAGTGAAAAAGGAAATATCTTCCGTTCAAAACTGGAAAGAAGCTTTCTGAGAAACTGCTCTGTGTTCTGTTCATTCATCTCACAGAGTTACATCTTTCCCTTCAAGAAGCCTTTCGCTAAGGCGGTTCTTTTGGAAATGGCAAAGAGATATTTGGAAGCCCATAGAGGGCTATAGTGAAAAAGGAAATATCTTCCGTTCAAAACTGGAAAGAAGCTTTCTGAGAAACTGCTCTGTGTTCTGTTAATTTATCTCACAGAGTTACATCTTTCCCTTCAAGGAGCCTTTTGCTAAGGCTGTTCTTGTGGAATTGGCAAGGGGATATTTGGAATCCCATAGAGGGCTATGGTGAAAATGGAAATATCTTCCGTTCAAAATTGGAAAGAAGTTTTCTGAGAAACTGCTCTGTGTTCTGTTAATTCATCTCACAGAGCTACATCTTTCCCTTCAAGAAGACTTTCGCTAAGGCCGTTCTTGTGGAATTGGCAAAGGGATATTTGGAATCCCGTAGAGGGCTATAGTGAAAAAGGAAATATCTTCCGTTCAAAATTGGAAAGAAGTTTTCTGAGAAACTGCTCTGTGTTCTGTTAATTCATCTCACAGAGCTACATCTTTCCCTTCAAGAAGACTTTCGCTAAGGCCGTTCTTGTGGAATTGGCAAAGGGATATTTGGAAGCCCATAGAGGGCTACGGTGAAAAAGGAAATATCTTCCGTTCAAAATTGGAAAGAAGCTTTCTGAGAAACTGCTCTGTGTTGTTTTAACTCATCTCACAGAGGTACATGTTTCCCTTCAAGAAGCCTTTCGCTAAGGCTGTTCTTGTGGAATTGGCAAAGGGATATTTGGAAGCCCATAGAGGGCTATGGTGAAAATGGAAATATCTTCCGTTCAAAACTGGAAAGAAGCTTTCTGAAGAAATTCTCTATGTTCTGTTAATTCATCTCACAGAGTTACATCTTTCCCTTCAAGAAGCCTTTCGCTAAGGCTGTTCTTGTGGAATTGGCAAAGGGATATTCGGAAGCCCATAGATTGCTATGGTGAAAAAGGAAATATCTTCCGTTCAAAACTGGAAAGAAGCTTTCTAAGAAACTTCTCTGTGTTCTGTTAATTCATCTCACAGAGTTACATCTTTCCCTTCAAGAGGCCTTTTGCTAAGGCTGTTCTTGTGGAATTGGCAAAGGGATATTCGGAATCCCATAGAGGGCTATGGTGAAAAAGGAAATATCTTCCGCTCAAAATTGGAAAGAAGCTTTCTGAGAAACTGCTCTGTGTTCTTTTAATTCATCTCACAGAGTTACATCTTTCCCTTCAAGAAGCCTTTCGCTAAGGCTGTTCTTGTGGAATTGGCAAAGGGATATTTAGAAGCCCATAGAGGGCTATAGTGAAAAAGGAAATATCTTCCGTTCAAAACTGGAAAGAAGCTTTCTGAGAAACTGCTCTGTGTTCCTTTAACTCATCTCACAGAGTTACATCTCTCCCTTCAAGAAGCCTTTCGCTAAGGCTGTTCTTGTGGAATTGGCAAAGGGATATTTGGAAGCCCATAGAGGGCTATGGTGAAAAAGGAAATATCTTCTGTTCAAAACTGGAAAGAAGGTTTCTGAGAAACTGCTCTGTGTTCTTTTAACTCATCTCACAGCGTTACATCTTTCCCTTCAAGAAGCCTTTCGCTAAGGCTGTTCTTGTGGAATTGGCAAAGGGATATTTGGAAGCCCATAGAGTGCTATGGTGAAAAAGGAAATATCTTCCGTTCAAAACTGGAAAGAAGTTTTCTGAAGAAATGCTCTGTGTTCTGTTAATTCATCTCACAGAGTTACATCTTTCCCCACAAGAAGCCTTTCGCTAAGGCTGTTCTTGTGGAATTGGCAAAGGGATATTTGGAAGCCCATAGAGGGCTATGGTGAAAAAGGAAATATCTTCCGTTCAAAGCTGGAAAGAAGCTTTCTGAGAAACTGCTCTGTGCTCTGTTCATTCATCTCACAGAGATACATCTTTCACTTCAAGAAGCCTTTCGCTAAGGCTGTTCTTGTGGAATTGGCAAAGAGATATATGGAAGCCCATAGAGGGCTATGGTGAAAAAGGAAATATCTTCCGTTCAAAGCTGGAAAGAAACTTTCTGAGAAACTGCTCTGTGTTCTGTTAATTCATCTCACAGAGTTACATCTTCCCTTTCAAGAAGCCTTTCGCTAAGGCTGTTCTTGTGGAATTGGCAAAGGGATATTTGGAAGCCCATAGAGGGCTATGGTGAAAAAGGAAATATCTTCCGTTCAAAACTGGAAAGAAGCTTTCTGAGAAACTGCTCTGTGTTCTTTTAATTCATCTCACAGAGTTACATCTTTCCCTTCAAGAAGCCCTTCGCTAAGGCTGTTCTTGTGGAATTGGCAAATTGATTTTTGGAAGCCCATAGAGGGCTATAGTGAAAAAGAAAGTATCCTCCGTTCAAAATTGGAAAGAAGCTTTCTGAGAAACTGCTCTGTGTTCTGTTCATTCATCTCACAGAGCTACATCTTTCCCTTCAAGAAGCCTTTCGCTAAGGCTCTTCTTGTGGAATTGGCAAAGGGATATTTGGAAGCCCATAGAGGGCTATGGTGAAAAAGGAAACACCCTCCGCTCAAAACTTGAAAGAAGCTTTCTGAGAAACTGCTCTGTGTTCTTTTAATTCATCTCACAGAGTTACAGCTTTCCCTTCAAGAAGCCTTTCGCTAAGGCTGTTCTTGTGGAATTGGCAAAGGGATATTTAGAAGCCCATAGAGGGCTATAGTGAAAAAGGAAATATCTTCCGTTCAAAACTGGAAAGAAGCTTTCTGAGAAACTGCTCTGTGTTCTTTTAACTCATCTCACAGAGTTACATCTCCCTTCAAGCCTTCGCTAAGGCTGTTCTTGTGGAATTGGCAAAGGATATTTGGAAGCCCATAGAGGGCTATGGTGAAAAAGGAAATATCTTCTGTTCAAAACTGGAAAGAAGGTTTCTGAGAAACTGCTCTGTGTTCTTTTAACTCATCTCACAGCGTTACATCTTTCCCTTCAAGAAGCCTTTCGCTAAGGCTGTTCTTGTGGAATTGGCAAAGGGATATTTGGAAGCCCATAGAGTGCTATGGTGAAAAAGGAAATATCTTCCGTTCAAAACTGGAAAGAAGTTTTCTGAAGAAATGCTCTGTGTTCTGTTAATTCATCTCACAGAGTTACATCTTTCCTTCAAAGCCTTTCGCTAAGGCTGTTCTTGTGAATTGGCAAAGGATATTTGGAAGCCCATAGAGGGCTATGGTGAAAAAGTAAATATCTTCCGTTCAAAGCTGGAAAGAAGCTTTCTGAGAAACTGCTCTGTGTTCTGTTAATTCATCTCACAGAGTTACATCTTTCCCTTCAAGAAGCCTATCGCTAAGGCTGTTCTTGTGGAATTGGCAAAGGATATTTGGAAGCCCATAGAGGGCTATGGTGAAAAAGGAAATATCTTCCGTTCAAAACTGGAAAGAAGCTTTCTGAGAACTGCTCTGTGTTCTGTTAATTTATCTCACAGAGTTACATCTTTCCCTTAAAGAAGCCTTCGCTAAGGCTGTTCTTGTGGAATTGGCAAAGGATTTTTGGAAGCCCTTAGAGGCTATGGTGAAAAAGGAAATATCTTCCGTTCAAAACTGGAAAGAAGCTTTCTGAGAAACTGCTCTGTGTTCTGTTAATTTATCTCACAGAGTTACATCTTTCCTTCAAAGCCTTTCGCTAAGGCTGTTCTTGTGGAATTGGCAAAGGATTTTTGGAAGCCCTTAGAGGGCTATAGTGAAAAAGGAAATATCTTCCGCTCAAAACTGGAAAGAAGCTTTCTGAGAAACTGCTCTGTGTTCTGTTAATTCATCTCACAGAGTTACATCTTTCCCTTCAAGAAGCCTTTCGCTAAGGCTGTTCTTGTGGAATTGGCAAAGGGATATTTGGGAGCCCATAGAGGGCTATGGTGAAAAAGGAAATATCTTCCGTTCAAAACTGGAAAGAAGCTTTCTGAAGAACTGCTCTGTGTTCTTTTAATTCATCTCACAGAGTTACATCTTTCCCTTCAAGAAGCCTTTCGCTAAGGCTGTTCTTGTGGAATTGGCAAAGGGATATTTGGAAGCCTATAGAGGGCTATGGTGAAAAAGGAAATATCTTCCGTTCAAAACTGGAAAGAAGCTTTCTGAGAAACTGCTCTGTGTTCTTTTAATTCATCTCACAGAGTTACATCTTTCCCTTCAAGAAGCCTTTCGCTAAGGCTGTTCTTGTGGAATTGGCAAAGGGATATTTGGAAGCCCATAGAGGGCTATGGTGAAAAAGGAAATATCTTCCGTTCAAAACTGGAAAGAAGCTTTCTGAGAATCTGCTCTGTGTTCTTTTAATTCATCTCACAGAGTTACATCTTTCCCTTCAAGAAGCCTTTCGCTAAGGCTGTTCTTGTGGAATTGGCAAAGGGATATTTGGAAGCCCATAGAGGGCTGTGGTGAAAAAGGAAATACCTTCCGCTCAAAACTTGAAAGAAGCTTTCTGAGAATCTGCTCTGTGTTCTTTTAATTCATCTCACAGAGTTACATCTTTCCCTTCAGGATGCCTTTCGGTAAGGCTGCTCTTGTGGAATTGGCAAAGGGATATTTGGAAGCCCATAGAGGGCTATATTCAAAAAGGAAATATCTTCCGTTCAAAACTGGAAAGAAGCTTTCTGAGAAACTGCTCTGTGTTCCTTTAACTCATCTCACAGAGTTACATCTTTCCCTTCTAGAAGCCTTTCGCTAAGGCTGTTCTTGTGGAATTGGCAAAGGGATATTTGGAAGCCCATAGAGGGCTATGGTGAAAAAGGAAATATCTTCCGTTCAAAACTGGAAAGAAGCTTTCTAAAGAACTGCTCTGTGTTCTGTTAATTCATCTCACAGAGTTACATCTTTCCCCACCAGAAGCCTTTCGCTAAGGCTGTTCTTGTGGAATTGGCAAAGGGATATTTGGAAGCCCATAGAGGGCTATGGTCAAAAAGGAAATATCTTCCGTTCAAAACTGGAAAGAAGCTTTCTGAGAAACTGCTCTTGTTCTTTTAACTCATCTCACAGAGTTACATCTTTCCCTTCAAGAAGCCTTTCGCTAAGGCTGTTCTTGTGGAATTGGCAAAGGGATATTTGGAAGCCCATAGAGGGCTATGGTGAAAAAGGAAATATCTTCCGTTCAAAACTGGAAAGAAGCTTTCTGAAGAACTGCTCTGTGTTCTGTTAATTCATCTCACAGTGTTACATCTTTCCCCACCAGAAGCCTTTCGCTAAGGCTGTTCTTGTGGAATTGGCAAAGGGATATTTGGAAGCCCATAGAGGGCTATGGTGAAAAAGGAAATATCTTCCATTCAAAGCTGGAAAGAAGCTTTCTGAGAAACTGCTCTGTGTTCCCTTAATTCATCTCACAGAGTTACATCTTTCCCTTCAAGAAGCCTATCGCTAAGGCTGTTCTTGTGGAATTGGCAAAGGGATATTTGGAAGCCCATAGAGGGTTATAATGAAAAAGGAAATATCTTCCGTTCAAAACTGGAAAGAAGCTTTCTGAAGAACTACTCTGTGTTCTGTTAATTCATCTCACAGAGTTACATCTTTCACATCAGGAAGCCTTTCGCTAAGGCTGTTCTTGTGGAATTGGCAAAGGGATATTTGGAATCCCATAGAGGGCTGTAGTGAAAAAGGAAATATCTTCCATTCAAAACTGGAAAGAAGCTTTCTGAGAAACTGCTCTGTGTTCTGTTAATTCATCTCACAGAGTTACATCTTTCCCGTCAAGAAGCCTTTCGCTAAGGCTGTTCTTGTGGAATTGGCAAAGAGATATTTGGAAGCCCATAGAGGGCTATGGTGAAAAAGGAAATATCTTCCGTTCAAAACTGGAAAGAAGCTTTCTGAGAAACTGCTCTGTGCTCTGTTCATTCATCTCACAGAGTTACATCTTTCACTTCAAGAAGCCTTTCGCTAAGGCTGTTCTTGTGGAA
Organism: Erythrocebus patas; assembly: GCA_023783455.1. Lineage (NCBI taxonomy): Eukaryota > Metazoa > Chordata > Mammalia > Primates > Cercopithecidae > Erythrocebus > Erythrocebus patas. The sequence goes on along the minus strand of JAKFHT010000697.1, from coordinate 27,352 downwards.
TTGGCAAAGAGATATTTGGAAACCCATAGAGGGCTATGGTGAAAAAGGAAATATCTTCCGTTCAAAACTGGAAAGAAACTTTCTGAGAAACTGCTCTGTGTTCTGTTAATTCATCTCACAGAGTTACATCTTTCCCTTCAAGAAGCCTTTCGCTAAGGCTGTTCTTGTGGAATTGGCAAAGGGATATTTGGAAGCCCATAGAGGGCTATGGTGAAAAAGGAAATATCTTCCGTTCAAAACTGGAAAGAAGCTTTCTGAGAAACTGCTCTGTGTTCTTTTAATTCATCTCACAGAGTTACATCTTTCTCTTCAAGAAGCCTTTCGCTAAGGCTGTTCTTGTGGAATTGGCAAAGGGATATTTGGAAGCCCATAGAGGGCTATGGTGAAAAAGGAAATATCTTCCGTTCAAAACTGGAAAGAAGCTTTCTGAAGAAATGCTCCGTGTTCTGTTAATTCATCACACAGAGTTACATCTTTCCTTTCAAGAAGCCTTTCGCTAAGGCTGTTCTTGTGGAATTGGTAAAGGGATATTTGGAAGCCCATAGAGGGCTATGGTGAAAAAGGAAATATCTTCCGTTCAAAGCTAGAAAGAAGCTTTCTGAGCAACTGCTCTGTGTTCTGTTAATTCATCTCACAGAGTTACATCTTTCCTTCAAGAAGCCTTCGCTAAGGCTGTTCTTGTGGAATTGGCAAAGGATATTTGGAAGCCCATAGAGGGCTATGGTGAAAAAGGAAATAACTTCCGCTCAAAACTGGAAAGAAGCTTGAGAAACTGCTCTGTGTTCTGTTAGTTCATCACACAGAGTTACATCTTTCCTTTCAAGAAGCCTTTCGCTAAGGCTGTTCTTGTGGAATTGGCAAAGGGATATTTGGAAGCCCATAGAGGGCTATGGTGAAAAAGGAAATATCTTCCGCTCAAAACTTGAAGGAAGCTTTCTGAGAAACTGCTCTGTGTTCTTTTAATTCATCTCACAGAGTTACATCTTTCCCTTCAAGAAGCCTTTCGCTAAGGCTGTTCTTGTGGAATTGCCAAAGGGATATTTGGAAGCCCATAGAGGGCTATGGTCAAAAAGGAAATATCTTCCGTTCAAAACTGGAAAGAAGCTTTCTGAGAAACTGCTCTGTGTTCTTTTAACTCATCTCACAGAGTTATATCTTTCCCTTCAAGAAGCCTTTCGCTAAGGCTGTTCTTGTGGAATTGGCAAAGGGATATTTAGAAGCCCATAGAGGGCTATGGTGAAAAAGGAAATATCTTCCGTTCAAAACTGGAAAGAAGCTTTCTGAAGAAATGCTCTGTGTTCTGTTAATTCATCTCACAGGGTTACATCATTCCCTTCAAGAAGCCTTTCCTAAGGCTGTTCTTGTGGAGTTGGCAAAGGGATATTTGGAAGCCCATAGAGGGCTATGGTGAAAAAGGAAATATCTTCCGTTCAAAGCTGGAAAGAAGCTTTCTGAGAAACTGCTCTGTGTTCTGTTAATTTATCTCACAGAGTTACTTCTTTCCCTTCAAGAAGCCTATCGCTAAGACTGTTCTTGTGGAATTGGCAAAGGGATATTTGGAAGCCCATAGAGGGCTATAGTGAAAAAGGAAATAACTTCCGCTCAAAACTTGAAAGAAGCTTTCTGAGAATCTGCTCTGTGTTCTGTAAATTCATCTCACAGAGTTACATCTTTCCCTTCAGGAAGCCTTTCGGTAAGGCTGCTCTTGTGGAATTGGCAAAGGGATATTTGGAAGCCCATAGAGGGCTATGGTCAAAAAGGAAATATCTTCCGTTCAAAATTGGAAAGAAGCTTTCTGAGAAACTGCTCTGTGTTCTTTTAACTCATCTCACAGAGTTACATCTTTCCCTTCAAGAAGCCTTTCGCTAAGGCTGTTCTTGTGGAATTGGCAAAGGGATATTTGGAAGCCCATAGAGGGCTATGGTGAAAAAGGAAATATCTTCCGTTCAAAACTAGAAAGAAGCTTTCTGAAGAACTGCTCTGTGTTCTGTTAATTCATCTCACAGAGTTACATCTTTCCCCACCAGAAGCCTTTCGGTAAGGCTGTTCTTGTGGAATTGGCAAAGGAATATTTGGAAGCCCATAGAGGGCTATGGTCAAAAAGGAAATATCTTCCGTTCAAAACTGGAAAGAAGCTTTCTGAGAAACTGCTCTGTGTTCTTTTAACTCATCTCACAGAGTTACATCTTTCCTTCAAGAAGCCTTTTGCTAAGGCTGTTCTTGTGGAATTGGCAAAGGGATATTTGGAAGCCCATAGAGGGCTATGGTGAAAAAGGAAATATCTTCCGTTCAAAACTGGAAAGAAGCTTTCTGAAGAACTGCTCTGTGTTCTGTTAATTCATCTCACAGAGTTACATCTTTCCCCACCAGAAGCCTTTCGCTAAGGCTGTTCTTGTGGAATTGGCAAAGGGATATTTGGAAGCCCATAGAGGGCTATGGTGAAAAAGGAAATATCTTCCATTCAAAGCTGGAAAGAAGCTTTCTGAGAAACTGCTCTGTGTTCCCTTAATTCATCTGACAGAGATACATCTTTCCCTTCAAGAAGCCTATCGCTAAGGCTGTTCTTGTGGAATTGGCAAAGGGATATTTGGAAGCCCATAGAGGGTTATAATGAAAAAGGAAATATCTTCCGTTCAAAACTGGAAAGAAGCTTTCTGAAGAACTACTCTGTGTTCTGTTAATTCATCTCACAGAGTTACATCTTTCCCATCAGGAAGCCTTTCGCTAAGGCTGTTCTTGTGCAATTGGCAAAGGGATATTTGGAATCCCATAGAGGGCTATAGTGAAAAAGGAAATATCTTCCGTTCAAAACTGGAAAGAAGCTTTCTGAGAAACTGCTCTGTGTTCTGTTAATTCATCTCACAGAGTTACATCTTTCCCTTCAAGAAGCCTTTCGCTAAGGCTGTTCTTGTGGAATTGGCAAAGAGATATTTGGAAGCCCATAGAGGGCTATGGTGAAAAAGGAAATATCCTCCGTTCAAAATTGGAAAGAAGCTTTCTGAGAAACTGCTCTGTGTTCTGTTCATTCATCTCACAGAGTTACATCTTTCCCTTCAAGAAGACTTTGGCTAACGCTGTTCTTGTGGAATTGGCAAAGAGATATTTGGAAGCCCATAGAGGGCTATGGTGAAAAAGGAAATATCTTCCGTTCAAAACTGGAAAGAAACTTTCTGAGAAACTGCTCTGTGTTCTGTTAATTCATCTCACAGAGTTACATCTTTCCCTTCAAGAATCCATTCGCTAAGGCTGTTCTTGTGGAATTGGCAAAGGGATATTTGGAAGCCCATAGAGGGCTATGGTGAAAAAGGAAATATCTTCCGTTCAAAACTGGAAAGAAGCTTTCTGAAGAAATGCTTTGTGTTCTGTTCATTCATCTCACACAGTTACATCTTTCCCTTCAAGAAGCCTTTCGCTAAGGCTGTTCTTGTGGAATTGGTAAAGGGATATTTGGAAGCCCATAGAGGGCTATGGTGAAAAAGGAAATATCTTCCGTTCAAAGCTAGAAAGAAGCTTTCTGAGAAACTGCTCTGTGTTCTGTTAATTCATCTCACAGAGTTACATCTTTCCCTTCAAGAAGCCTATCGCTAAGGCTGTTCTTGTGGAATTGGCAAAGGGATATTTGGAAGCCCATAGAGGGCTATGGTGAAAAAGGAAATATCTTCCGTTCAAAACTGGAAAGAAGGTTTCTGAGAAACTGCTCTATGTTCTGTTAATTTATCTCACAGAGTTACATCTTTCCCTTCAAGAAGCCTTTCGCTAAGGCTGTTCTTGTGGAATTGGCAAAGGGATATTTGGAAGCCCATAGAGGGCTATGGTTAAAAAGGAACTAACTTCCGTTCAAAACTGGAAAGAAGATTTCTGAGAAACTGCTCTGTGTTCTGTTAGTTCATCACACAGAGTTACATCTTTCCTTTCAAGAAGCCTTTCGCTAAGGCTGTTCTTGTGGAATTGGCAAAGGGATATTTGGAAGCCCATATAGGGCTATGGTGAAAAAGGAAATATCTTCCGCTCAAAACTTGAAAGAAGCTTTCTGAGAAACTGCTCTGTGTTCTTTTAATTCATCTCACAGAGTTACATCTTTCCCTTCAAGAAGCCTTTCGCTAAGGCTGTTCTTGTGGAATTGCCAAAGTGATATTTGGAAGCCCATAGAGGGCTATGGTGAAAAAGGAAATATCTTCCGTTCAAAACTGGAAAGAAGCTTTCTGAGAAACTGCTCTGTGTTCTTTTAACGCATCTCACAGAGTTACATCTTTCCCTTCAAGAAGCCTTTCGCTAAGGCTGTTCTTGTGGAATTGGCAAAGGGATATTTGGAAGCCAATAGAGGGCTACGGTGAAAAAGGAAATATCTTCCGTTCACAACTGGTAAGAAGCTTTCTGAGAAACTGCTCTGTGTTCTTTTAATTCATCTCACAGAGTTACATCTTTCCCTTCAAGAAACCTTTCGCTAAGGCTGTTCTTGTGGAATTGGCAAAGGGATATTTGGAAGCCCGTAGAGGGCTATAGTGAAAAAGGAAATATCTTCCGTTCAAAACTGGAAAGAAGCTTTCTGAGAAACTGCTCTGTGTTCTGTTCATTCATCTCACAGAGTTACATCTTTCCCTTCAAGAAGCCTATCGCTAAGGCTGTTCTTGTGGAATTGGCAAAGGGATATTTGGAAGCCCATAGAGGGTTATAGTGAAAAAGGAAATATCTTCCGTTCAAAACTGGAAAGAAGCTTTCTGAGAAACTGCTCTGTGTTCTGTTAATTTATCTCACAGAGTTACTTCTTTCCCTTCAAGAAGCCTTTCGCTAAGGCTGTTCTTGTGGAATTGGCATAGGGATATTTGGAAGCCCTTAGAGGGCTATCGTGAAAAAGGAAATATCTTCCGTTCAAAACTGGAAAGAAGCTTTCTGAGAAACTGCTCTGTGTTCTGTTAATTTTTCTCACAGACTTACATCTTTCCCTTCAAGAAGCCTTTTGCTAAGGCTGTTCTTGTGGAATTGGCAAAGGGATATTTGGAAGCCCATAGAGGGCTATGGTGAAAAAGGAAATATCTTCCGTTCAAAACTGGAAAGAAGCTTTCTGAGAAACTGCTCTGTGTTCTGTTAATTCATCTCACAGAGTTACATCTTTCCTTCAAGAAGCCTTCGCTAAGTCTGTTCTTGTGGAATTGGCAAAGGGATATTTGGAAGCCCATAGAGGCTATGGTGAAAAAGGAAATAACTTCCGTTCAAAACTGGAAAGAAGCTTTCTGAAAAACTGCTCTGTGTTCTTTTAATTCATCTCACAGAGTTACATCTTTCCTTCAAGAAGCCTTTCGCTAAGGCTGTTCTTGTGGAATTGGCAAAGGGATATTTGGAAGCCTATAGAGGGCTATGGTGAAAAAGGAAATATCTTCCGTTCAAAACTTGAAACAAGCTTTCTGAGATACCGCTCTGTGTTCTTTTAATTCATCTCACAGAGTGACATCTTTCCTTCACAGCCTTTCGCTAAGGCTGTTCTTGTGGAATTGGCAAAGGGATATTTGGAAGCCCATAGAGGGCTATGGTGAAAAAGGAAATATCTTCCGTTCAAAACTGGAAAGAAGCTTTCTGAAGAACTGCTCTGTGTTCTGTTAATTCATCTCACAGAGTTACATCTTTCCCTTCAAAAAGCCTTTCGCTAAGGCTGTTCTTGTGGAATTGGCAAAGGGATATTTGGAAGCCCATAGAGGGCTATGGTGAAAAAGGAAATATCTTCCGTTCAAAACTGGAATGAAGCTTTCTGAAGAACTGCTGTGTGTTCTGTTAATTCATCTCACAGAGTTACATCGTTCCCTTCAAGAAACCTTTCGCTAAGGCTGTTCTTGTGGAATTGGCAAAGGGGTATTTGGAAGCCCTTAGAGGGCTATGGTGAAAAAGGAAATATCTTCAGTTCAAAGCTGGAAAGAAGCTTTCTGAGAAACTGCTCTGTGTTCTGTTAATTCATCTCACAGAGTTACATCTTTCCCTTCAAGAAGCCTATCGCTAAGGCTGTTCTTGAGGAATTGGCAAAGGGATTTTTGGTAGCCCATAGAGGGCTACAGTGAAAAAGGAAATATCTTCCGTTCAAAACTGGAAAGAAGCTTTCTGAGAAATTGCTCTGTGTTCTGTTAATTTATCTCACAGAGTTACATCTTTCCCTTCAAGAAGCCTTTCGTAAGGCTGTTCTTGTGGAATTGGCAAAGGGATATTTCGAAGCCCATAGAGGGCTATGGTGAAAAAGGAAATATCTTTCGCTCAAAACTTGATAGAAGCTTTCTGAGAAACTGCTCTGTGTTCTTTTAATTCATCTCACAGAGTTACATCTTTCCCTTCAAGAAGCCTTTCGCTAAGGCTGTTCTTGTGGAATTGGCAAAGGGATATTTGGAAGCCCTTAGAGGGCTATGGTGAAAAAGGAAATATCTTCCGTTCAAAACTGGAAAGAAGCTTTCTGAGAAACTGCTCTGTGTTCTTTTAACTCATCTCACAGAGTTACATCTTTCCCTTCAAGAAGCCTTTCGCTAAGGCTGTTCTTGTGGAATTGGCAAAGGGATATTTGGAAGCCCATAGAGGGCTATGGTGAAAAAGGAAATATCTTTCGCTCAAAACTTGAAAGAAGCTTTCTTAGAAACTGCTCTGTGTTCTTTTAATTCATCTCACAGAGTTACATCTTTCCCTTCAAGAAGCCTTTGGCTAAGGCACTTCTTGTGGAATTGGCAAAGGGATATTTGGAAGCCCTTAGAGGGCTATGGTGAAAAAGGAAATATCTTCCGTTCAAAACTGGAAAGAAGCTTTCTGAGAAACTGCTCTGTGTTCTTTTAACTCATCTCACAGAGTTACATCTTTCCCTTCAAGAAGCCTTTCGCTAAGGCCGTTCTTGTGGAATTGGCAAAGGGATATTTGGAAGCCCATAGAGGGCTATGGTGAAAAAGGAAATATCTTTAGCTCAAAACTTGAAAGAAGCTTTCTTAGAAACTGCTCTGTGTTCTTTTAATTCATCTCACAGAGTTACATCTTTCCTTCAAGAAGCCTTTGGCTAAGGCTGTTCTTGTGGAATTGGCAAAGGATATTTGGAAGCCCATAGAGGCTATGGTGAAAAAGGAAATATCTTCCGTTCAAAACTGGAAAGAAGCTTTCTGAGAAACTGCTCTGTGTTCTTTTAACTCATCTCACAGAGTTACATCTTTCCCTTCAAGAAGCCTTTCGCTAAGGCCGTTCTTGTGGAATTGGCAAAGGGATATTTGGAAGCCCATAGTTGGCTAAGGTGAAAAAGGAAATATCTTCCGTTCAAAACTGGAAAGAAGCTTTCTGAAGGTATGCTCTGTGTTCTGTTAATTCATCTCTCAGAGTTACATCTTTCCCTTCAAGAAGCCTTTCGCTAAGGCTGTTCTTGTGGAATTGGCAAAGGGATATTTGGAAGCCCATAGAGGGCTATGGTGAAAAAGGAAATATCTTAAGTTCAAAGCTGGAAAGAAGCTTTCTGAGAAACTGCTCTGTGTTCTGTTAATTCATCTCACAGAGCTACATCGTTCCCTTCAAGAAGCCTGTCGCTAAGGCTGTTCTTGTGGAATTGGCAAAGGGATATTTGGAACCCCATAGAGGGCTATAGTGAAAAAGGAAATATCTTCCGTTCAAAGCTGGAAAGAAGCTTTCTGAGAAACTGCTCTGTGTTCTGTTAATTTATCTCACAGAGTTACATCTTTCCTTCAAGAGCCTTTAAGGCTGTTCTTGTGGAATTGGCAAAGGGATATTTGGAAGCCCATAGAGGGCTATGGTGAAAAAGGAAATATCTTCCGTTCAAAGCTGGAAAGAAGCTTTCTGAGAAACTGCTCTGTGTTCTGTTAATTCATCTCACAGAGTTACCTCTTTCCTTCAAGAAGCCTTTCGCTAAGGCTGTTCTTGTGGAATTGGCAAACGGATATTTGGAATCCCATAGAGGGCTATAGTGAAAATGGAAATATCTTCCGTTCAACACTGGAAAGAAGCTTTCTGAGAAACTGCTCTGTGTTCTGTTAATTCATCTCACAGAGTTACATCTTTCCCTTCAAGAAGCCTTTCGCTAAGGCTGTTCTTGTGGAATTGGCAAAGGGATATTTGGAAGCCCCTAGAGGGCTATGTTGAAAATGGAAATATCTTCCGTTGAAAACTGGAAAGAAGCTTTCTGAAGAAATGCTCTGTGTTCTGTTAATTCATCTCACAGAGTTACATCTTTCCCTTCAAGAAGCCTTTCGCTAAGGCTGTTCTTGTGGAATTGGCAAAGGGATATTTGGAAGCCCATAGAGGGCTATGGTGAAAAAGGAAATATCTTCCGTTCAAAACTGGAAAGAAGCTTTCTGAGAAACTGCTCTGTGTTCTGTTAATTCATCTCACAGAGTTACATCTTTCCTTCAAGAAGCCTTTCGCTAAGGCTGTTCTTGTGGAATTGGCAAAGGGATATTTGGAAGCCCATAGATTGCTATGGTGAAAAAGGAAATATCTTCCGTTCAAAACTGGAAAGAAGCTTTCTGAGAAACTGCTCTGTGTTCTTTTAATTCATCTCACAGAGTTACATCTTTCCTTCAAGAAGCCTTCGCTAAGGCTGTTCTTGTGGAATTGGCAAAGGGATATTTGGAAGCCCATAGAGGGCTATGGTGAAAAAGGAAATATCTTCCGTTCAAAACTGGAAAGAAGCTTTCCGAGAAACTGCTCTGTGCTCTGTTCATTCATCTCACAGAGTTACATCTTTCCCTTCAAGGAGCCTTTTCGCTAAGGCTGTTCTTGTGGAATTGGCAAAGGATATTTGGAAGCCCATAGAGGGCTGTGGTGAAAAAGGAAATATCTTCCGTTCAAAACTGGAAAGAAGCTTTCTGAGAAACTGCTCTGTGTTCTGTTAATTCATCTCACAGAGTTACATCTTTCCCTTCAAGAAGCCTTTCGCTAAGGCTGTTCTTGTGGAATAGGCAAAGGGATATTTGGAAGCCCATAGAGGGCTATGGTGAAAAGGAAATATCTTCCGTTCAAAACTGGAAAGAAGCTTTCTGAGAAACTGCTCTGTGTTCTTTTAATTCATCTCACAGAGTTACATCTTTCCCTTCAAGAAGCCTTTCGCTAAGGCTGTTCTTGTGGAATTGGCAAAGGGATATTTGGAAGCCCATAGAGGGCTATGGTGAAAAAGGAAATATCTTCCGTTCAAAACTGGAAAGAAGCTTTCTGAGAAACTGCTCTGTGTTCCTTTAACTCATCTCACAGAGTTACATCTCTCCCTTCAAGAAGCCTTTCGCTAAGGCTGTTCTTGGGGAATTGGCAAAGGGATATTTGGAAGCCCATAGAGGACTATGGTGAAAAAGGAAATATCTTCTGTTCAAAACTGGAAAGAAGGTTTCTGAGAAACTGCTCTGTGTTCTTTTAACTCATCTCACAGCGTTACATCTTTCCCTTCAAGAAGCCTTTCGCTAAGGCTGTTCTTGTGGAATTGGCAAAGGGATATTTGGAAGCCCATAGAGGGCTATGGTGAAAAAGGAAATATCTTCCGTTCAAAACTGGAAAGAAGCTTTCTGAAGAAATGCTCTGTGTTCTGTTAATTCATCTCACAGAGTTACATCTTTCCCTTCAAGAAGCCTTTCGCTAAGGCTGTTCTTGTGGAATTGGCAAAGGGATATTTGGAAGCCCATAGAGGGCTAAGGTGAAAAAGGAAATATCTTCCGTTCAAAGCTGGAAAGAAGCTTTCTGAGAAACTGCTCTGTGTTCTTTTAATTCATCTCACAGAGTTACATCTTTCCCTTCAAGAAGCCTATCGCTAAGGCTGTTCTTGTGGAATTGGCAAAGGGATATTTGGAAGCCCATAGAGGGCTATAGTGAAAAAGGAAATATCTTCCGTTCAAAACTGGAAAGAAGGTTTCTGAGAAACTGCTCTGTGTTCTGTTAATTTATCTCACAGAGTTACATCTTTCCCTTCAAGGAGCCTTTTGCGAAGGCTGTTCTTGTGGAATTGGCAAAGGGATATTTGGAAGCCCATAGAGGGCTATGGTGAAAAAGGAAATATCTTCCGTTCAAAGCTGGAAAGAAGCTTTCTGAGAAACTGCTCTGTGTTCTGTTAATTCATCTCACAGAGTTACATCTTTCCCTTCAAGAAGCCTTTCGCTAAGGCTGTTCTTGTGGAATTGGCAAAGGGATATTTGGAATCCCATAGAGGGCTATAGTGAAAATGGAAATATCTTCCGTTCCACACTGGAAAGAAGCTTTCTGAGAAACTGCTCTGTGTTCTGTTAATTCATCTCACAGAGTTACATCTTTCCCTTCAAGAAGCCTTTCGCTAAGGCTGTTCTTGTGGAATTGGCAAAGGGATATTTGGAAGCCCATAGAGGGCTATGTTGAAAATGGAAATATCTTCCGTTAAAAACTGGAAAGAAGCTTTCTGAAGAAATTCTCTGTGTTCTGTTAATTCATCTCACAGAGTTACATCTTTCCCTTCAAGAAGCCTTTCGCTAAGGCTGTTCTTGTGGAATTGGCAAAGTGATATTTGGAAGCCCATAGAGGGCTATGGTGAAAAAGGAAATATCTTCCGTTCAAAACTGGAAAGAAGCTTTCTGAGAAACTGCTCTGTGTTCTGTTAATTCATCTCACAGAGTTACATCTTTCCCTTCAAGAATCCTTTCGCTAAGGCTGTTCTTGTGGAATTTGCAAAGGGATATTTGGAAGCCCATAGATTGCTATGGTGAAAAAGGAAATATCTTCCGTTCAAAACTGGAAAGAAGCTTTCTAAGAAACTGCTCTGTGTTCTTTTAATTCATCTCACAGAGTTACATCTTTCCCTTCAAGAAGCCTTCGCTAAGGCTGTTCTTGTGGAATTGGCAAAGGGATATTCGGAAGCCCATAGAGGGCTATGGTGAAAAAGGAAATATCTTCCGTTCAAAACTGGAAAGAAGCTTTCCGAGAAACTGCTCTGTGCTCTGTTCATTCATCTCACAGAGTTACATCTTTCCCTTCAAGGAGCCTTTCGCTAAGGCTGTTCTTGTGGAATTGGCAAAGGGATATTTGGAAGCCCATAGAGGGCTATGGTGAAAAAGGAAATATCTTCCGTTCAAAACTGGAAAGAAGCTTTCTGAGAAACTGCTCTGTGTTCTGTTAATTCATCTCACAGAGTTACATCTTTCCCTTCAAGAAGCCTTTCGCTAAGGCTGTTCTTGTGGAATTGGCAAAGGGATATTTGGAAGCCCATAGAGGGCTATGGTGAAAAAGGAAACACCCTCCGCTCAAAACTTGAAAGAAGCTTTCTGAGAAACTGCTCTGTGTTCTTTTAATTCATCTCACAGAGTTACAGCTTTCCCTTCAAGAAGCCTTTCGCTAAGGCTGTTCTTGTGGAATTGGCAAAGGGATATTTAGAAGCCCATAGAGGGCTATAGTGAAAAAGGAAATATCTTCCGTTCAAAACTGGAAAGAAGCTTTCTGAGAAACTGCTCTGTGTTCCTTTAACTCATCTCACAGAGTTACATCTCTCCCTTCAAGAAGCCTTTCGCTAAGGCTGTTCTTGTGGAAATGGCAAAGGATATTTGGAAGCCCATAGAGGGCTATGGTGAAAAAGGAAATATCTTCTGTTCAAAACTGGAAAGAAGGTTTCTGAGAAACTGCTCTGTGTTCTTTAACTCATCTCACAGAGTTACATCTTTCCCTTCAAGAAGCCTTTCGCTAAGGCTGTTCTTGTGGAATTGGCAAAGGGATATTTGGAAGCCCATAGAGGGCTATGGTGAAAAAGGAAATATCTTCCGTTCAAAACTGGAAAGAAGCTTTCTGAAGAAATGCTCTGTGTTCTGTTAATTCATCTCACAGAGTTACATCTTTCCCCACAAATAGCCTTTCGCTAAGGCTGTTCTTGTGGAATTGGCAAAGGGATATTTGGAAGCCCATAGAGGGCTTAGGTGAAAAAGGAAATATCTTCCGTTCAAAGCTGGAAAGAAGCTTTCTGAGAAACTGCTCTGTGTTCTTTTAATTCATCTCACAGAGTTACATCTTTCCCTTCAAGAAGCCTATCGCTAAGGCTGTTCTTGTGGAATTGGCAAAGGGATATTTGGAAGCCCATAGAGGGTTATAGTGAAAAAGGAAATATCTTCCGTTCAAAACTGGAAAGAAGCTTTCTGAGAAACTGCTCTGTGTTCTGTTAATTTATCTCACAGAGTTACATCTTTCCCTTAAAGAAGCCTTTCGCTAAGGCTGTTCTTGTGGAATTGGCAAAGGGATATTTGGAAGCCCATAGAGGCCTATGGTGAAAAAGGAAATATCTTCCGTTCAAAACTGGAAAGAAGCTTTCTGTGAAACTGCTCTGTGTTCTGTTAATTCATCTCACAGAGTTACATCTTTCCCTTCAAGAAGCCTTTCGCTAAGGCTGTTCTTGTGGAATTGGCAAAGGGATATTTGGAAGCCCATAGAGGGCTATGGTGAATAAGGAAATATCTTCCGTTCAAAACTGGAAAGAAGCTTTCTGAGAAACTGCTCTGTGTTCTGTTAATTCATCTCACAGAGTTACATCTTTTCCTTCAAGAAGCCTTTCGCTAAGGCTGTTCTTGTGGAATTGGCAAAGGGATATTTGAAAGCCCATAGAGGGCTATGGTGAAAAAGGAAATACCTTCCGTTCAAAACTTGAAAGAAGCTTTCTGAGAAACTGCTCTGTGTTCTGTTAATTCATCTCAGAGAGTTACATCTTTCCCTTCAAGAAGCCTTTCGCTAAGGCTGTTCTTGTGGAATTGGCAAAGTGATATTTGGAAGCCCATAGAGGCTATGGTGAAAAAGGAAATATCTTCCGCTCAAAACTGGAAAGAAGCTTTCTGAGAAACTGCTCTGTTCTGTTCATTCATCTCACAGAGTTACATCTTTCCTTCAAGCCTTTCGCTAAGGCTGTTCTTGTGGAATTGGCAAAGAGATATTTGGAAGCCCATAGAGGGCTATGGTGAAAAAGGAAATATCTTCCGCTCAAAACTGGAAAGAAGCTTTCTGAGAAACTGGTCTGTGTTCTGTTAATTCATCTCACAGAGTTACATCTTCCTTCAAGAAGCCTTTCGCTAAGGCTGTTCTTGTGGAATTGGCAAAGGATATTTGGAAGCCCTTAGAGGGCTATGGTGGAAAAGGAAATATCTTCCGCTCAAAACTGGAAAGAAGCTTTCTGAGAAACTGCTCTGTGTTCTTTTAATTCATCTCACAGAGTTACATCTTTCCTTCAAGAAGCCTTTCGCTAAGGCTGTTCTTGTGGAATTGGCAAAGAGATATTTGGAAGCCCATAGAGGGCTATGGTGAAAAAGGAAATATCTTCCGCTCAAAACTTGAAAGAAACTTTCTGAGAAACTGCTCTGTGTTCTGTTAATTCATCTCACAGAGTTACATCTTTCCTTCAAGAAGCCTTTCGCTAAGGCTGTTCTTGTGGAATTGGCAAAGTGATATTTGGAAGCCCATAGAGGGCTATAGTGAAAAGGAAATATCTTCCGTTCAAAACTGGTAAGAAGCTTTCTGAGAAACTGCTCTGTGTTCTGTTCATTCATCTCACAGAGTTACATCTTTCCTTCAAGAAGCCTTTCCCTAAGGCTGTTCTTGTGGAATTGGCAAAGAGATATTTGGAAGCCCTTAGAGGGCTAAGGTGAAAAAGGAAATATCTTCCGCTCAAAACTGGAAAGAAGCTTTCTGAGAAACTGGTCTGTGTTCTGTTAATTCATCTCACAGAGTTACATCTTTCCTTCAAGAAGCCTTTCGCTAAGGCTGTTCTTGTGGAATTGGCAAAGGATATTTGGAAGCCCTTAGAGGGCTATGGTGGAAAAGGAAATATCTTCCGCTTCAAAACTGGAAAGAAGCTTTCTGAGAAACTGCTCTGTGTTCTTTTAATTCATTCACTGAGTTACATCTTTCCTTCAAGAAGCCTTTCGCTAAGGCTCTTCTTGTGGAATTAGCAAAGGATATTTGGAAGCCCATAGAGGGCTATGGTGAAAAGGAAATATCTTCCATTCAAAACTGGAATGAAGCTTTCTGAAGAACTGCTCTGTGTTCTGTTAATTCATCTCACAGAGTTACATCTTTCCTTCAAGAAGCCTTTCGCTAAGGCTGTTCTTGTGGAATTGGCAAAGGATATTTGGAAGCCCATAGAGGGCTATGGTGAAAAGGAAATATCTTCCGCTCAAAACTGGAAAGAAGCTTTCTGAGAAACTGCTCTGTGTTCTGTTAATTCATCTCACAGAGTTACATCTTTCCTTCAAGAAGCCTTTCGCTAAGGCTGTTCTTGTGGAATTGGCAAAGGATATTTGGAAGCCCATAGAGGGCTATGGTGAAAAAGGAAATACCTTCCGCTCAAAACTTGAAAGAAGCTTTCTGAGAAACTGCTCTGTGTTCTTTTAATTCATCTCACAGAGTTACATCTTTCCCTTCAAGAAGCCTTTCGCTAAGGCTGTTCTTGTGGAATTGGCAAAGGGATATTTGGAAGCCCATAGATGGCTATGGTGAAAAGGAAATATTGTTGAAAGAAGCTTTCTGAGAAACTGCTCTGTGTTTTGTTAATTCATCTCACAGACTTACATCTTTCCCTTCAAGAAGCCTTTCGCTAAGGCTGTTCTTGTGGAATTGGCAAAGGGATATTTGGAAGCCCTTAGAGGGCTAAGGTGAAAAAGGAAATATCTTCCGTTCAAAACTGGAAAGAAGCTTGAGAAACTGCTCTGTGTTCTTTTAACTCATCTCACAGAGTTACATCTTTCCTTCAAGAAGCCTTTCGCTAAGGCTGTTCTTGTGGAATTGGCAAGGATATTTGGAAGCCCTTAGAGGGCTATGGTGAAAAGGAAATATCTTCCTTCAAAACTGAAAGAAGCTTTCTGAGAAACTACTCTGTGTTCTTTTAACTCATCTCACAGAGTTACATCTTTCCTTCAAAGCCTTTCGCTAACGCTGTTCTTGTGGAATTGGCAAGGATATTTGGAAGCCCTTAGAGGGCTATGGTGAAAAAGGAAATATCTTCCGCTCAAAACTGGAAAGAAGCTTTCTGAAGAAATGCTCTGTGTTCTGTTAATTCATCTCACAGAGTTACATCTTTCCCTTCAAGAACCTTTCGCTAAGGCTCTTCTTGTGGAATTGGCAAAGGGATATTTGGAAGCCCATAGAGGGCTATGGTGAAAAAAGAAATATCTTCCGTTCAAAGCTGGAAAGAAGCTTTCTGAGAAACTGCTGTGTGTTCTGTTAATTCATCTCACAGAGTTACATCTTTCCCTTCAAGAACCCTATCGCTAAGGCTGTTCTTGTGGAATTGGCAAAGGGATATTTGGAAGCCCATAGAGGGCTATAGTGAGAAAGGAAATATCTTCCGTTCAAAACTGGAAAGAAGCTTTCTGAGAAACTGCTCTGTGTTCTGTTAATTTATCTCACAGAGTTACATCTTTCCCTTCAAGAAGCCTTTTGCTAAGGCTGTTCTTGTGAATTGGCAAGGATATTTGGAAGCCCTTAGAGGGCTAAGGTGAAAAAGGAAATATCTTCCGTTCAAAACTGGAAAGAAGCTTTCTGAGAAACTGCTCTGTGTTCTTTTAACTCATTTCACAGAGTTACATCTTTCCCTTCAAGAAGCCTTTCGCTAAGGCTGTTCTTGTGGAATTGGCAAAGGGATATTTGGAAGCCCATAGAGGGCTATGGTGAAAAAGGAAATATCTTCCTTTCAAAGCTGGAAAGAAGTTTTCTGAGAAACTGCTCTGTGTTCTGTTAATTCATCTCACAGAGTTACATCTTTCCCTTCAAGAAGCCTATCGCTAAGGCTGTTCTTGTGGAATTGGCAAAGGGATATTTGGAAGCCCATAGAGGGCTATAGTGAAAAAGGAAATAACCTCCGTTCAAAACTGGAAAGAAGCTTTCTGAGAAACTGCTCTGTGTTCTTTTAACTCGTCTCAGAGAGTTACATCTTTCCCTTCAAGAAGCCTTTCGCTAAGGCTGTTCTTGTGGAATTGGCAAAGGGATATTTGGAAGCCCATAGAGGGCTATGGTGAAAAAGGAAATATCTTCCGTTCAAAACTGGAAAGAAGCTTTCTGAGAAACTGCTCTGTGTTCTTTTAACTCATCTCACAGAGTTACATCTTTCCCTTCAAGAAGCCTTTCGCTAAGGCCGTTCTTGTGGAATTGGCAAAGGGATATTTGGAAGCCCATAGATGGCTAAGGTGAAAAAGGAAATATCTTCCGTTCAAAACTGGAAAGAAGCTTTCTGAAGGTATGCTCTGTGTTCTGTTAATTCATCTCTCAGAGTTACATCTTTCCCTTCAAGAAGCCATTCGCTAATGCTGTTCTTGTGGAATTGGCAAAGGGATATTTGGAAGCCCATAGAGGGCTATGGTGAAAAGGAAATATCTTTCGTTCAAAGCTGGAAAGAAGCTTTCTGAGAAACTGCTCTGTGTTCTGTTAATTCATCTCACAGAGTTACATCTTTCCTTCAAGAAGCCTTTGCTAAGGCTGTTCTTGTGGAATTGGCAAAGGGATATTTGGAAGCCCATAGAGGGCTATGGTGAAAAAGGAAATATCTTCCGTTCAAAACTGGAAAGAAGCTTTCTGAGAAACTGCTCTGTGCTCTGTTCATTCATCTCACAGAGTTACATCTTTCCCTTCAAGAAGCCTTTCGCTAAGGCTGTTCTTGTGGAATTGGCAAAGGGATATTTGGAAGCCCTTAGAGGGCTACGGTGAAAAAGGAAATATCTTCCGTTCAAAACTGGAAAGAAGCTTTCTGAGAAACTGCTCTGTGTTCTTTTAACTCATCTCACAGAGGTACATCTTTCCCTTCAAGAAGCCTTTCGCTAAGGCTGTTCTTGTGGAATTGGCAAAGGGATATTTGGAAGCCCATAGAGGGCTATGTTGAAAATGGAAATATCTTCCGTTAAAAACTGGAAAGAAGCTTTCTGAAGAAATTCTCTGTGTTCTGTTAATTCATCTCACAGAGTTACATCTTTCCCTTCAAGAAGCCTTCGCTAAGGCTGTTCTTGTGGAATTGGCAAAGGATATTTGGAAGCCCATAGAGGCTATGGTGGTGAAAAAGGAAATATCTTCCGCTCAAAACTGGAAAGAAGCTTTCTGAGAAACTGCTCTGTGTTCTGTTAATTCATCTCACAGAGTTACATCTTTCCCTTCAAGAATCCTTTCGCTAAGGCTGTTCTTGTGGAATTTGCAAAGGGATATTTGGAAGCCCATAGATTGCTATGGTGAAAAAGGAAATATCTTCCGTTCAAAACTGGAAAGAAGCTTTCTGAAGAACTGCTCTGTGTTCTTTTAATTCATCTCACAGAGTTACATCTTTCCTTCAAGAGGCCTTTGCTAAGGCTGTTCTTGTGGAATTGGCAAAGGATATTTGGAAGCCCATAGAGGGCTATGGTGAAAAGGAAATATCTTCCGCTCAAAACTGGAAAGAAGCTTGAGAAACTGCTCTGTGCTCTGTTCATTCATCTCACAGAGTTACATCTTCCTTCAAGGAGCCTTTTCGCTAAGGCTGTTCTTGTGGAATTGGCAAAGGATATTTGGAAGCCCATAGAGGGCTATGGTGAAAAGGAAATATCTTCCGTTCAAAACTGGAAAGAAGCTTTCTGAGAAACTGCTCTGTGTTCTGTTAATTCATCTCACAGAGTTACATCTTTCCTTCAAGAAGCCTTCGCTAAGGCTGTTCTTGTGGAATAGGCAAAGGATATTTGGAAGCCCATAGAGGGCTATGGTGAAAAGGAAACACCCTCCGCTCAAAACTGAAAGAAGCTTTCTGAGAAACTGCTCTGTGTTCTTTAATTCATCTCACAGAGTTACATCTTTCCCTTCAAGAAGCCTTTCGCTAAGGCTGTTCTTGTGGAATTGGCAAAGGATATTTGGAAGCCCATAGAGGGCTATAGTGAAAAGGAAATATCTTCCGCTCAAAACTGGAAAGAAGCTTGAGAAACTGCTCTGTGTTCTTTAACTCATCTCACAGAGTTACATCTCTCCTTCAAGAAGCCTTCGCTAAGGCTGTTCTTGTGGAATTGGCAAAGGGATATTTGGAAGCCCATAGAGGGCTATGGTGAAAAGGAAATATCTTCTGTTCAAAACTGGAAAGAAGGTTTCTGAGAAACTGCTCTGTGTTCTTTAACTCATCTCACAGAGTTACATCTTTCCTTCAAGAAGCCTTTCGCTAAGGCTGTTCTTGTGGAATTGGCAAAGGGATATTTGGAAGCCCATAGAGGGCTATGGTGAAAAGGAAATATCTTCCGTTCAAAACTGGAAAGAAGCTTTCTGAAGAAATGCTCTGTGTTCTGTTAATTCATCTCACAGAGTTACATCTTTCCCACAAATAGCCTTTTCGCTAAGGCTGTTCTTGTGGAATTGGCAAAGGGATATTTGAAGCCCATAGAGGCTTAGGTGAAAAAGGAAATATCTTCCGTTCAAAGCTGGAAAGAAGCTTTCTGAGAAACTGCTCTGTGTTCTTTAATTCATCTCACAGAGTTACATCTTTCCCTTCAAGAAGCCTTCGCTAAGGCTGTTCTTGTGGAATTGGCAAAGGATATTTGGAAGCCCATAGGGCTATAGTGAAAAGGAAATATCTTCCGTTCAAAACTGGAAAGAAGGTTTCTGAGAAACTGCTCTGTGTTCTGTTAATTTATCTCACAGAGTTACATCTTTCCCTTCAAGAAGCCTTTCGCTAAGGCTGTTCTTGTGGAATTGGCAAAGGATATTTGGAAGCCCATAGAGGGCTATGGTGAAAAGGAAATATCTTCCGCTTCAAAACTGGAAAGAAGGTTTCTGAGAAACTGCTCTGTGTTCTGTTAATTTATCTCACAGAGTTACATCTTTCCTTCAAGGAGCCTTTTCGCTAAGGCTGTTCTTGTGGAATTGGCAAAGGGATATTTGGAAGCCCATAGGGCTATGGTGAAAAGGAAATATCTTCCGCTCAAAGCTGGAAAGAAGCTTTCTGAGAAACTGCTCTGTGTTCTGTTAATTCATCTCACAGAGTTACATCTTTCCCTTCAAGAAGCCTTTCGCTAAGGCTGTTCTTGTGGAATTGGCAAAGGGATATTTGGAAGCCCATAGAGGGCTATGTTGAAAATGGAAATATCTTCCGTTAAAAACTGGAAAGAAGCTTTCTGAAGAAATTCTCTGTGTTCTGTTAATTCATCTCACAGAGTTACATCTTTCCCTTCAAGAAGCCTTTCGCTAAGGCTGTTCTTGTGGAATTGGCAAAGTGATATTTGGAAGCCCATAGAGGGCTATGGTGAAAAAGGAAATATCTTCCGTTCAAAACTGGAAAGAAGCTTTCTGAGAAACTGCTCTGTGTTCTGTTAATTCATCTCACAGAGTTACATCTTTCCCTTCAAGAATCCTTTCGCTAAGGCTGTTCTTGTGGAATTTGCAAAGGGATATTTGGAAGCCCATAGATTGCTATGGTGAAAAAGGAAATATCTTCCGTTCAAAACTGGAAAGAAGCTTTCTAAGAAACTGCTCTGTGTTCTTTTAATTCATCTCACAGAGTTACATCTTTCCCTTCAAGAGGCCTTTTGCTAAGGCTGTTCTTGTGGAATTGGCAAAGGGATATTCGGAAGCCCATAGAGGGCTATGGTGAAAAAGGAAATATCTTCCGTTCAAAACTGGAAAGAAGCTTTCCGAGAAACTGCTCTGTGCTCTGTTCATTCATCTCACAGAGTTACATCTTTCCCTTCAAGGAGCCTTTCGCTAAGGCTGTTCTTGTGGAATTGGCAAAGGGATATTTGGAAGCCCATAGAGGGCTATGGTGAAAAAGGAAATATCTTCCGTTCAAAACTGGAAAGAAGCTTTCTGAGAAACTGCTCTGTGTTCTGTTAATTCATCTCACAGAGTTACATCTTTCCCTTAAAGAAGCCTTTCGCTAAGGCTCTTCTTGTGGAATAGGCAAAGGGATATTTGGAAGCCCATAGAGGGCTATGGTGAAAAAGGAAACACCCTCCGCTCAAAACTTGAAAGAAGCTTTCTGAGAAACTGCTCTGTGTTCTTTTAATTCATCTCACAGAGTTACAGCTTTCCCTTCAAGAAGCCTTTCGCTAAGGCTGTTCTTGTGGAATTGGCAAAGGGATATTTAGAAGCCCATAGAGGGCTATAGTGAAAAAGGAAATATCTTCCGTTCAAAACTGGAAAGAAGCTTTCTGAGAAACTGCTCTGTGTTCCTTTAACTCATCTCACAGAGTTACATCTCTCCCTTCAAGAAGCCTTTCGCTAAGGCTGTTCTTGTGGAAATGGCAAAGGGATATTTGGAAGCCCATAGAGGGCTATGGTGAAAAAGGAAATATCTTCTGTTCAAAACTGGAAAGAAGGTTTCTGAGAAACTGCTCTGTGTTCTTTTAACTCATCTCACAGCGTTACATCTTTCCCTTCAAGAAGCCTTTCGCTAAGGCTGTTGTTGTGGAATTGGCAAAGGGATATTTGGAAGCCCATAGAGCGCTGTGGTGAAAAAGGAAATATCTTCCGTTCAAAACTGGAAAGAAGCTTTCTGAAGAAATGCTCTGTGTTCTGTTAATTCATCTCACAGAGTTACATCTTTCCCCACAAATAGCCTTTCGCTAAGGCTGTTCTTGTGGAATTGGCAAAGGGATATTTGGAAGCCCATAGAGGGCTTAGGTGAAAAAGGAAATATCTTCCGTTCAAAGCTGGAAAGAAGCTTTCTGAGAATCTGCTCTGTGTTCTTTTAATTCATCTCACAGAGTTACATCTTTCCCTTCAAGAAGCCTATCGCTAAGGCTGTTCTTGTGGAATTGGCAAAGGGATATTTGGAAGCCCATCGAGGGTTATAGTGAAAAAGGAAATATCTTCCGTTCAAAACTGGAAAGAAGCTTTCTGAGAAACTGCTCTGTGTTCTTTTAATTTATCTCACAGAGTTACATCTTTCCCTTAAAGAAGCCTTTCGCTAAGGCTGTTCTTGTGGAATTGGCAAAGGGATATTTGGAAGCCCATAGAGGCCTATGGTGAAAAAGGAAATATCTTCCGTTCAAAACTGGAAAGAAGCTTGAGAAACTGCTCTGTGTTCTGTTAATTCATCTCACAGAGTTACATCTTTCCCTTCAAGAAGCCTTTCGCTAAGGCTGTTCTTGTGGAATTGGCAAAGGGATATTTGGAAGCCCATAGAGGGCTATGGTGAAAAAGGAAATATCTTCCGTTCAAAACTGGAAAGAAGCTTTCTGAGAAACTGCTCTGTGTTCTGTTAATTCATCTCACAGAGTTACATCTTTCCCTTCAAGAAGCCTTTCGCTAAGGCTGTTCTTGTGGAATTGGCAAAGAGATATTTGGAAGCCCATAGAGGGCTATGGTGAAAAAGGAAATACCTTCCGTTCAAAACTGGAAAGAAGCTTTCTGAGAAACTGCTCTGTGTTCTGTCAATTCATCTCAGAGAGTTACATCTTTCTCTTCAAGAAGCCTTTCGCTAAGGCTGTTCTTGTGGAATTGGCAAATTGATTTTTGCAAGCCCATAGAAGGCTATGGTGAAAAAGGAAATATCTTCCGTTCAAAACTGGAAAGAAGCTTTCTGAGAAACTGCTCTGTGTTCTGTTCATTCATCTCACAGAGTTACATCTTTCCCTTCAAGAAGCCTTTCCCTAACGCTGTTCTTGTGGAATTGGCAAAGATATATTTGGAAGCCCATAGAGGGCTATGGTGAAAAAGGAAATATCTTCCGTTCAATACTGGAAAGAAGCTTTCTGAGAAACTGGTCTGTGTTCTGTTAATTCATCTCACAGAGTTACATCTTTCTTTTCAAGAAGCCTTTCGCTAAAGGTGTTCTTGTGGAATTGGCAAAGGGATATTTGGAAGCCCTTAGAGGGCTATGGTGGAAAAGGAAATATCTTCCGTTCAAAACTGGAAAGAAGCTTTCTGAGAAACTGCTCTGTGTTCTTTTAATTCATTCACTGAGTTACATCTTTCCCTTCAAGAAGCCTTTCGCTAAGGCTGTTCTTGTGGAATTGGCAAAGAGATATTTGGAAGCCCATAGAGGGCTATGGTGAAAAAGGAAATATCTTCCGCTCAAAACTTGAAAGAAACTTTCTGAGAAACTGCTCTGTGTTCTGTTAATTCATCTCACAGAGTTACATCTTTCCCTTCAAGAAGCCTTTCGCTAAGGCTGTTCTTGTGGAATTGGCAAATTGATTTTTGGAAACCCATAGAGGGCTATAGTGAAAAAGGAAATATCTTCCGTTCAAAACTGGTAAGAAGCTTTCTGAGAAACTGCTCTGTGTTCTGTTCATTCATCTCACAGAGTTACATCTTTCCCTTCAAGAAGCCTTTCGCTAAGGCTGTTCTTGTGGAATTGGCAAAGAGATATTTGGAAGCCCCTAGAGGGCTAAGGTGAAAAAGGAAATATCTTCCGTTCAAAACTGGAAAGAAGCTTTCTGAGAAACTGGTCTGTGTTCTGTTAATTCATCTCACAGAGTTACATCTTTCCCTTCAAGAAGCCTTTCGCTAAGGCTGTTCTTGTGGTATTGGCAAAGGGATATTTGGAAGCCCTTAGAGGGCTATGGTGGAAAAGGAAATATTTTCCGTTCAAAACTGGAAAGAAGCTTTCTGAGAAACTGCTCTGTGTTCTTTTAGTTCATCTCACACTGTTACATCTTTCCCTTCAAGAAGCCTTTCGCTAAGGCTGTTCTTGTGGAATTGGCAAAGGGATATTTGGAAGCCCATAGAGGGCTATGGTGAAAAAGGAAATATCTTCCGTTCAAAACTGGAATGAAACTTTCTGAAGAACTGCTCTGTGTTCTGTTAATTCATCTCACAGAGTTACATCTTTCCCCTCAAGAAGCCTTTCACTAAGCCTGTTCTTGTGGAATTGGCAAAGGGATATTTGGAAGCCCATAGAGGGCTATGGTGAAAAAGGAAATATCTTCCGTTCAAAACTGGAAAGAAGCTTTCTGAGAAACTGCTCTGTGTTCTGTTAATTCATCTCACAGAGTTACATCTTTCCTTCACAGCCTTTCGCTAAGGCTGTTCTTGTGGAATTGCAAAGGATATTTGGAAGCCCATAGAGGGCTATGGTGAAAAAGGAAATACCTTCCGCTCAAAACTTGAAAGAAGCTTTCTGAGAAACTGCTCTGGGTTCTTTTAATTCATCTCACAGAGTTACATCTTTCCCTTCAAGAAGCCTTTCGCTAAGGCTGTTCTTGTGGAATTGGCAAAGGGATATTTGGAAGCCCATAGATGGCTATGGTGAAAAGGAAATATCTTCCGCTCAAAAGTTGAAAGAAGCTTTCTGAGAAACTGCTCTGTGTTTTGTTAATTCATCTCACAGACTTACATCTTTCCTTCACGAAGCCTTCGCTAAGGCTGTTCTTGTGGAATTGGCAAAGGGATATTTGGAAGGCCTTAGAGGGCTAAGGTGAAAAAGGAAATATCTTCCGTTCAAAACTGGAAAGAAGCTTTCTGAGAAACTGCTCTGTGTTCTTTTAACTCATCTCACAGAGTTACATCTTTCCCTTCAAGAAGCCTTCCGCTAAGGCTGTTCTTGTGGAATTGGCAAAGGGATATTTGGAAGCCCTTAGAGGGCTATGGTGAAAAAGGAAATATCTTCCCTTCAAAACTGGAAAGAAGCTTTCTGAGAAACTACTCTGTGTTCTTTTAACTCATCTCACAGAGTTACATCTTTCCCTTCAAGAAGCCTTTCGCTAACGCTGTTCTTGTGGAATTGGCAAGGGGATATTTGGAAGCCCATAGAGGGCTATGGTGAAAAAGGAAATATCTTCCGTTCAAAACTGGAAGGAAGCTTTCTGAAGAAATGCTCTGTGTTCTGTTAATTCATCTCACAGAGTTACATCTTTCCCTTCAAGAAGCATTTCGCTAAGGCTCTTCTTGTGGAATTGGCAAAGGGATATTTGGAAGCCCATAGAGGGCTATGGTGAAAAAAGAAATATCTTCCGTTCAAAGCTGGAAAGAAGCTTTCTGAGAAACTGCTCTGTGTTCTTTTAATTCATCTCACAGAGTTACATCTTTCCCTTCAAGAAGCCTTTCACTAAGGCTGTTCTTGTGGAATTGGCAAAGGGATATTTGGAAGCCTTTAGAGGGCTAAGGTGAAAAAGGAAATATCTTCCGTTCAAAACTGGAAAGAAGCTTTCTGAGAAACTGCTCTGTGTTCTTTTAACTCATTTCACAGAGTTACATCTTTCCCTTCAAGAAGCCTTTCGCTAAGGCTGTTCTTGTGGAATTGGCAAAGGGATATTTGGAAGCCCTTAGAGGGCTATGGTGAAAAAGGAAATATCTTCCTTTCAAAGCTGGAAAGAAGTTTTCTGAGAAACTGCTCTGTGTTCTGTTAATTCATCTCACAGAGTTACATCTTTCCCTTCAAGAAGCCTATCGCTAAGGCTGTTCTTGTGGAATTGGCAAAGGGATATTTGGAAGCCCATAGAGGGCTATAGTGAAAAGGAAATAACCTCCGTTCAAAACTGGAAAGAAGCTTTCTGAGAAACTGCTCTGTGTTCTTTAATCGTCTCAGAGAGTTACATCTTTCCTTCAAAAGCCTTCGCTAAGGCTGTTCTTGTGGAATTGGCAAAGGGATATTTGGAAGCCCATAGAGGGCTATAGTGAAAAAGGAAATAACCTCCGTTCAAAACTGGAAAGAAGCTTTCTGAGAAACTGCTCTGTGTTCTTTTAACTCGTCTCAGAGAGTTACATCTTTCCCTTCAAGAAGCCTTTCGCTAAGGCTGTTCTTGTGGAATTGGCAAAGGGATATTTGGAAGCCCATAGAGGGCTATGGTGAAAAAGGAAATATCTTCCGTTCAAAACTGGAAAGAAGCTTTCTGAGAAACTGCTCTGTGTTCTTTAACTCATCTCACAGAGTTACATCTTTCCTTCACAGTTTTCGCTAAGGCCGTTCTTGTGGAATTGGCAAAGGGATATTTGGAAGCCCATAGATGGCTAAGGTGAAAAAGGAAATATCTTCTGTTCAAAACTGGAAAGAAGCTTTCTGAAGGTATGCTCTGTGTTCTGTTAATTCATCTCTCAGAGTTACATCTTTCCCTTCAAGAAGCCATTCGCTAATGCTGTTCTTTTGGAATTGGCAAAGGGATATTTGGAAGCCCATAGAGGGCTATGGTGAAAAGGAAATATCTTCCGTTCCACACTGGAAAGAAGCTTTCTGAGAAACTGCTCTGTGTTCTGTTAATTCATCTCACAGAGTTACATCTTTCCCTTCAAGAAGACTTTCGCTAAGGCTGTTCTTGTGGAATTGGCAAAGGGATATTTGGAAGCCCATAGAGGGCTATGGTGAAAAAGGAAATATCTTCCGTTCAAAACTGGAAAGAAGCTTTCTGAGAAACTGCTCTGTGCTCTGTTCATTCATCTCACAGAGTTACATCTTTCCCTTCAAGAAGCCTTTCGCTAAGGCTGTTCTTGTGGAATTGGCAAAGGATATTTGGAAGCCCTTAGAGGGCTACGTGAAAAGGAAATATCTTCCGTTCAAAACTGGAAAGAAGCTTTCTGAGAAACTGCTCTGTGTTCTTTTAACTCATCTCACAGAGGTACATCTTTCCCTTCAAGAAGCCTTTCGCTAAGGCTGTTCTTGTGGAATTGGCAAAGGGATATTTGGAAGCCCATAGAGGGCTATGTTGAAAATGGAAATATCTTCCGTTAAAAACTGGAAAGAAGCTTTCTGAAGAAATTCTCTGTGTTCTGTTAATTCATCTCACAGAGTTACATCTTTCCCTTCAAGAAGCCTTTCGCTAAGGCTGTTCTTGTGGAATTGGCAAAGTGATATTTGGAAGCCCATAGAGGGCTATGGTGAAAAAGGAAATATCTTCCGTTCAAAACTGGAAAGAAGCTTTCTGAGAAACTGCTCTGTGTTCTGTTAATTCATCTCACAGAGTTACATCTTTCCCTTCAAGAATCCTTTCGCTAAGGCTGTTCTTGTGGAATTTGCAAAGGGATATTTGGAAGCCCATAGATTGCTATGGTGAAAAAGGAAATATCTTCCGTTCAAAACTGGAAAGAAGCTTTCTAAGAAACTGCTCTGTGTCTTTAATTCATCTCACAGAGTTACATCTTTCCTTCAAGAGGCCTTTTGCTAAGGCTGTTCTTGTGGAATTGGCAAGGATATTCGGAAGCCCATAGAGGGCTATGGTGAAAAGGAAATATCTTCCGCTCAAAACTGGAAAGAAGCGAGAAACTGCTCTGTGCTCTGTTCATTCATCTCACAGAGTTACATCTTTCCTTCAAGGAGCCTTTCGCTAAGGCTGTTCTTGTGGAATTGGCAAGGATATTTGGAAGCCCATAGAGGGCTATGGTGAAAAGGAAATATCTTCCGCTCAAAACTGGAAAGAAGCTTTCTGAGAAACTGCTCTGTGTTCTGTTAATTCATCTCACAGAGTTACATCTTTCCTTAAAGAAGCCTTTCGCTAAGGCTGTTCTTGTGGAATAGGCAAGGGATATTTGGAAGCCCATAGAGGCTATGGTGAAAAGGAAACCCTCCGCTCAAAACTTGAAAGAAGCTTGAGAAACTGCTCTGTGTTCTTTTAATTCATCTCACAGAGTTACAGCTTTCCTTCAAAGCCTTTCGCTAAGGCTGTTCTTGTGGAATTGGCAAAGGGATATTTGGAAGCCCATAGAGGGCTATAGTGAAAAGGAAATATCTTCCGCTCAAAACTGGAAAGAAGCTTTCTGAGAAACTGCTCTGTGTTCTTTAACTCATCTCACAGAGTTACATCTCTCCTTCAAGAAGCCTTTCGCTAAGGCTGTTCTTGTGAAATGGCAAAGGATATTTGGAAGCCCATAGAGGCTATGGTGAAAAGGAAATATCTTCTGTTCAAAACTGGAAAGAAGGTTTCTGAGAAACTGCTCTGTGTTCTTTAACTCATCTCACAGCGTTACATCTTTCCTTCAAGAAGCCTTCGCTAAGGCTGTTGTTGTGGAATTGGCAAAGGATATTTGGAAGCCCATAGAGCGCTGTGGTGAAAAAGGAAATATCTTCCGCTCAAAACTGGAAAGAAGCTTTCTGAAGAAATGCTCTGTGTTCTGTTAATTCATCTCACAGAGTTACATCTTTCCCCACAAATAGCCTTCGCTAAGGCTGTTCTTGTGGAATTGGCAGCAAAGGATATTTGGAAGCCCATAGAGGGCTTAGGTGAAAAAGGAAATATCTTACGCTCAAAGCTGGAAAGAAGCTTGAGAATCTGCTCTGTGTTCTTTAATTCATCTCACAGAGTTACATCTTTCCTTCAAGAAGCCTATCGCTAAGGCTGTTCTTGTGGAATTGGCAAAGGATATTTGGAAGCCCATCGAGGGTTATAGTGAAAAGGAAATATCTTCCGCTTCAAAACTGGAAAGAAGCTTTCTGAGAAACTGCTCTGTGTTCTTTAATTTATCTCACAGAGTTACATCTTTCCTTAAAGAAGCCTTCGCTAAGGCTGTTCTTGTGGAATTGGCAAAGGATATTTGGAAGCCCATAGAGGCCTAT
>JAKFHT010000696.1:0-51326 GCA_023783455.1 Erythrocebus patas | reverse complement strand
CTGGTTTGAGATGTTCTGGTCCGGTTTGAGCCATTCAAAACCGGTTTGAGCCGGTGAAAACTGGTTTGAGCCGGTCTGGCCTGGTTTGAGTCTGGTTTGAGCCAGTCTGTTCCTGTTTGAGCCGGTCTGGGCCTGTTTGAGTCCAGTTTGAGCCGGTCTGGCCTGGTTTGATCCGGTTTGAGCCTGTCAAAACCGGTTTGAGCCGGTCTGGTCCTGTTTGAGTCCAGTTTGAGCCAGTCTGGTAGGGTTTGAGTCCGTTTGAGCCGTCAAAACCGGTTTGAGCTGGTCTGGTCTGGTGTGAGCGGTTTGAGCCGGTTTGAGCCAGTCAAAACAGGTTTGAGCCAGTCTGTTCCTGTTTGAGCCAGTCAAAATCGGTTTGAGCCGGTTTGAGCTGGTCTGGCCTGGTGTGATCTGGTCAAAACCCGTATGAGACGGTTTGAGCCGGTCAAAACCGTTTGAGCCGGTCTGGTCCAGTTTGAGCTGGTCTGTTCCTGTTTGAGCCGGTCTGGTCTGGTGTGAGCGGTTTGAGCCGGTCTGTTCCTGTTTGAGCCTGTCTGTTCCTGTTTGAGCCAGTCAAAACCGGTTTGAGCAGGTCACAACCGTTTTGAGCCGGTCTGGCCTGGATTGATCCGGTTTGAGCCGTCAAAACCGGTTTGAGCCAGTTTGAGCCGGTCAAAACCGGTTTGAGCAGGTCAAAACCGGTTTGAGCCAGTCAAAACAGGTTTGAGCCGGTCTGTTCCTGTTTGAGCCTGTCTGGTCTGGCTTGAGCCGGTTTGAGCCAGTCAAAACAGGTTTGAGCCAGTTTGAGCCGGTCTGGCCTGGTGTGATCTGGTCAAAACCCGTATGAGTACGGTTTGAGCCGGTCTGTTACTGTTTGAGCCGGTCAAAACCGGTTTGAGCCAGTGAAAACCGGTTTGAGCTGGTTTGAGCCGGTCTGGTCCGTTTGAGCCAGTCAAAACAAGTTTGAGCCGGTCAAAACCGGTTTCAGCCGGTCTGGTTTGAGCAGGTCAAAACCGTTTGAGCCGGTTTGAGCCAGTCTGTTCCTGTTTGAGTCCAGTTTGAGCCAGTCAAAACAGTTTTGAGCCAGTCAAAACTGGTTTCAGCCGGTCAAAACCGTTTTGAGCTGGTCTGGTCCGGTTTGAGTCGGTCAAAACCGGTTTGAGTCGGTTTGAGCCAGTTTGAGCGGTCTGGTCTGGTGTGAGCGGTTTGAGCCGGTCTGGTCGTGTTTGAGTCCAGTTTGAGCCGGTCAAAATTGGTTTGAGCCGGTCTGGCCTGGTTTGATTTGGTCAAAACCCGTTTGAGTCCGGTTTGAGCTAGTCAAAACCGGTTTGAGCCGGTGTGGCCTGGATTGATCCGGTTTGAGCCGGTCCGGTCATGTTTTAGTCCGGTTTGAGCCAGTGAAAACCGGTTTCAGCCGGTCTGGTAGGGTTTGAGTCGGGTTTGAGCCAGTCAAAACAGTTTTGAGCCAGTCTGGTAGGGTTTGAGTCCGGTTTGAGCCGGTCAAAACCGTTTTGAGCCGGTCTGGCCTGGTTTGATCTGGTCAAACCCGTTTGAGTCCGGTTTGAGCCGTTCAAAACCTGTTTGAGCCGGTCTGGTCCGTAATGAGACGGTTAAAACCGGTTTGAGCCAGTCTAAGAGCCGTTCTGGTGCTGTTTGATCCGGTTGGAGCCGGTCAAAACATGTTTGAGTTCGTTTTGAGGCGGTCTGGTCCGTTCCGGTTTGAGTCGGTCAAAACCGGTTTGAGCCGGTCTGGTCCGGTTTGAGTCGGGTTTGAGCCAGTCAAAACAAGTTTGAGCCGGTCTGGTACGGTTTGAGTCCGGTTTGAGCCGGTCAAAATCGGTTTGAGCCGGTCTGGCCTGGTTTGATCTGGTCAAAACCCGTTTGAGTCCGGTTTGAGCTGGTCAAAACCGGTTTGAGCCGGTCTGGCCTGGATTGATCCGGTTTGAGCCGGTCCAGTCATGTTTTAGTCCGGTTTGAGCCAGTCAAAACCGGTTTCAGCCGGTCTGGTTCGGTTTTAGCCGGTCTGGTCCGGTTTGAGCCTGTCAAAATCGATTGAAACCGGTCTGGGCCGGTTTGAGTCCGGTTTCAGCCAGTCAAAACCGGTTTGAGCCGGTCTGGCCTGGTTTGATCTGGTCAAAACCCGTATGAGACCGGTTTGAGCCGGTGAAAACTGGTTTGAGATGTTCTGGTCCGGTTTGAGCCGGTTTGAGCCGTTCTGGTCTGGTGTGAGCCGGTTTGAGCTGGTCTGTTCCTGTTTGAGCCGGTCTGTTCCTGTTTGAGTCCGGTTTGAGCCGTTCAAAACTGGTTTGAGCCGGTCTAGTCCGGTTTGAGTCCGGTTTGAGCCAGTCAAAATCGATTGGAGACGGTCTGGCCTGGTTTGATCTGGTCAAAACCCTTATGAGTACGGTTTGAGCTGGTGAAAACCGGTTTGAGATGTTCTGGTCCGGTTTGAGCCGGTTTGAGCCGTTCTGGTCTGGCTTGATCCGGTTTGAGCCGGTCTGTTACTGTTTGAGCCGGTCTGTTCCTGTTTGAGTCCAGTTTGAGCCATTCAAAACCGGTGTGAGCCGGTCTAGTCCGGTTTGAGTCCGGTTTCAGCCGGTCAATTCCGGTTTGAGCCTGTATGTTCCAGTTTGAGTCCTTTTTGAGCCAGTCAAAACAGGTTTGAGCCAGTCTGGTCTGGTTAGAGATGGTCTGGTCGGGTTTCAGCCGGTCAAAACCGTTTGAGTCCGGTTTCAGCCGGTCTGGTTTGAGCCGGTCAAAACCGGTTTGAGCCGGTCTGGTCTGGTTTGAGTCCTGTTTGAGCTGGTCTGGTCTGGTTTGATTAGATTTGAGTCGGTCAAAACCGGTTTGAGCTGATCTGGTCCAGTTTGAGTCCGGTTTGAGCCAGTTTGACCCGGTCTGGTCCAGTTAAATACGGTCAAAACCGGTTTGAGTCGGCTTGAGCCGGTCAAAATAGGTTTGAGCCGGTCTGGTGTGGTTTGAGCCGGTGAAAACCGGTTTGAGCCGGTCTGTTACTGTTTGAGCCGGTCTGTTCCTGTTTGAGTCCGGTTTGAGCCGTTCAAAACCGGTTTGAGCCGGTCTAGTCCAGTTTCAGTCATTTTGAGACAGTCAAAACAGGTTTGAGCTGGTCTGGTCCGGTTTGAGTCCGGTTTCAGCCTGTCAAAACCGGTTTGAGTCGGTCTGGTTCGGTTTGAACCGTTTAAAACCGGTTTGAGCCGGTCAGGTCAGGTTTTAGCTGGTTTGAGCCGGTCTGTTCGTGTTAGAGCCGGTCTGGTCGGGTTTGAGCCGGTCATAACCGGTTTGAGCCCGTCTCGTCCGGTTTGAGCTGGTCAAAACCGGTTTGAGCCGGTCTGCTGCTGTTTGATCAGGTTTGAGCTGGTCTGGTCTGGTTTGAATAGATTTGAGCCGGTCAACACAGGTTTGAGCCTAACTGGTCGGGTTTGAGACCCGTTTGAGCAGGTCAAAACCGTTGAGAGCTGATCTGGTCCAGTTTCATCCGGTCAAAACTGGTTTGAGATGGCTTGAGCTAGTCAAAACCGGTTTGAGCCGGTCTGGTCGCGTTTGATCCGGTTTCAGCCGTTCTGGTCTGGTTTGAGCCGTTCAAAAGTGGTTGGAGCCGGTCCGGTCTGGTTTTAGTCCGGTTTGAGCCGGTCAAAACCGGTTTCAGCCGGTCTGGTTCGGTTTGAGCCGGTGTGATCCCGTTTGAGCCTGTCAAAACCGATTGAAACCGGTCCGGGCCGGTTTGAGTCCGGTTTCAGCCAGTCAAAACCGGTTTGAGCAGGTCTGGCCTGGTTTGATCTGGTAAAAACACGTATGAGACCGGTTTGAGCCGGTGAAAACCGGTTTGAGATGTTCTGGTCCGGTTTGAGCCAGTTTGAGCTGTTCTGGTTTGGTGTGAGCCGGTTTGAGCTGGTCTGTTCCTGTTTGAGCCGGTCTGTTCCTGATTGAGTCCGGTTTGAGCCGTTCAAAACCGGTTTGAGCCGGTCTAGTCCGGTTTGAGTCCGGTTTGAGCCAGTCAAAACAGGTTTGAGCCTGTCTGGTCCGGTTTGAGTCCGGTTTGAGCCGGTCAAAACCGGTTTGAGCCTGTCTGGCCTTGTTTGATCTGGTCAAAACCGTTTGAGTCCGGTTTGAGCCGGTCAAAACGGGTTTGAGCCGGTCTGGTCCGGTTTGAGTCCGGTTTGAGTCCAGTTTGTGCCGGTCTGGTCCAGTTTGAGCTGGTCAAAACCGGTTTGAACCCGTCTCGTCTGGTTTGAGCCAGTCAAAACTGGATTGAGCCGGTCTAATAGGTCAAAACATGTTTGAGCTGGACTGCTCGGATTTGAGTCCGGTTTGAGGAGGTAAAAACCGGTTTCAGTCCGGTTTGAGCTGGTCTGTTCCGTTCCGGTTTGAATCCCATTGAAGCAGATCAAAACCGGTTTGAGCCGGTCTGGTTCGGTTTTAGATGGTCAAAACCGGTTTGAGCTGGTCTAATACGGTCAAAATAGGTTTGAGCCGGTCTGGTCCGGTTTGAGTCCGGTTTCAGCCCGTCAAAACCGGTTTGAGTCGGTCTGGTTCAGTTTGAACTGTTCAAAACCGGTTTGAGCCGGTCTGGTCAGGTTTTAGTTGGTTTGAGCCGGTCTGGTCAGGTTAGAGCCGGTCTGGTCGGGTTTGAGCCAGTCAAAACCCGTTTGAGCCCGTCTCGTCCGGTTTAACCTGGTCAAAACCGGTTTGAGCTGGTCTGGCCGGTTTGATTAGATTTGAGCCGGTCAAAACCGGTTTGAGCCTATCTGGTGAGGTTTGAGTCCCGTTTGAGCAGGTCAAAACCATTTTGAGCCGGTCTGGTCCGGTTTCATCTGGTCAAAACTGCTTTGAGACGGTTTGAGTCGGTCAAAACCGGTTTGAGCCGGACTGGTTGGGTTTGATCCGGTTTGAGCCGGTCTGGTCTGGTTTGAGCCCGTCAAAACCGGTTTGAGCCAGTCCGGTCCGGTTTTAGTCCAGTTTGAGCAGGTCAAAACCGGTTTCAGCTGGTCTGGTTCTGTTTGAGCCGGTCTGGTCCGGTTTGAGCCTGTCAAAACCGGTTGGAACAGGTCTGGGACAGTTTGATTCCGGTTTGAGCCGGTCAAAACCGGTTTGATCCGGTCTGGCCTGGTTTGATCTGGTCAAAGCCCGTATGAGTCCGGTTTGAGCCGGTGAAAACCGATTTGAGATGTTCTGGTCCGGTTTGAGCTGGTTTGAGCCGGTCTGGTCTAGTTTGAGCCGCTTTGAGCCGGTCTGTTCCTGTTTGAGCTGGTCTGTTCCAGTTTGAGTCCGACTTGAGCCGTTCAAAACCGGTTTGAGCCGGTCTAGTCCGGTTTCAGTCTTGTTTCAGCCGGCCAAAACCGGTTTGAGCCGGTCTTGTCCGGTTTGAGTCAGGTTTGAGCCATTCAAAACAGGTTTGAGCCGGTCTGGTCCGATTTGAGTCCGGTTTGAGCCGGTCAAAAGCGGTTTGAGCCGGTCTGGCCTGGTTTGAGTTCGGTTTGAGCAGGTCAAAACCGTTTTGAGCCGGTCTGGTCCAGATACATATGGTCAAAACCGGTTTGAGTCGGTTTGAGCCGGTTAAAACCGGTTTGAGCCAGTCTGGTCGGGTTTGAACCGGTTTGAGCCGGTCTGGTCTGGTTTGAGCCGGTGAAACCCGGTTTGAGCCGGTCTGGTCCGGTTTTAGTCCGGTTTGAGACGGTTAAAACCGGTTTCAGCTGGTCTGGTTCGTTTTGAGCAGGTCTGGTCCGGTTTGAGCCTGTCAAAACCTGTTAGAACCGGTCTGGGCCGGTTTGAGTCCGGTTTGAGCCGTTCAAATCCTGGTAGACCTGGTCTGGTCCATAATGAGACGGTTAAAACCGGTTTGAGCCAGTCTAAGAGCCGTTCTGGTGCTGTTTGATCCGGTTGGAGCCGGTCAAAACATATTTGAGTTTGTTTTGAGGTGGTCTGGTCTGTTCCGGTTTGAGCCAGTCAAAACCGGTTTGAGCCGGTCTAGTCCGGTTTGAGTCGGGTTTGAGCCAGTCAAAACAGGTTTGAGACAGTCTGGTACGGTTTGAGTCTGTTTGTGCCAGTCAAAATCGGTTTGAGCCCGTCTGGTCGGGTATTAGTCCAGTTTGAGCCGGTGAAAATTGGTTTGAGCTGGTCTGGCCTGGTTTGATTTGGTCAAAACCCGTTT
Organism: Erythrocebus patas; assembly: GCA_023783455.1. NCBI lineage: Eukaryota > Metazoa > Chordata > Mammalia > Primates > Cercopithecidae > Erythrocebus > Erythrocebus patas. Next base: position 45,157 of record JAKFHT010000696.1, on the reverse strand, counting down.
GAGTCCGGTTTGAGCTGGTCAAAACCGGTTTGAGGCGGTCTGGCCTGGATTGATCCGGTTTGAGCCGGTCCGGTCATGTTTTAGTCCGGTTTGAGCCAGGCAAAACCGGTTTGAGCCGGTCTGGTCTGGTTTGAGCGGTCTGGTCCGGTTTGAGCCTGTCAAAACCGATTGAAACCGGTCTGGGCCGGTTTGAGTCCGGTTTCAGCCGGTCAAAATCGGTTTGAGCGGTCTGGCCTGGTTTGATCTGGTCAAAACCCGTATGAGACGGTTTGAGCCGGTGAAAACCGGTTTGAGATGTTCTGGTCGGTTTGAGCCGATTTGAGCCGTTCTGGTCTGGTGTGAGCGGTTTGAGCTGGTCTGTTCCTGTTTGAGCCGGTCTGGCCTGGTTTGAGTTCGGTTTGAGCCGTTCAAAACAGGTTTGAGCCGGTCTAGTCGGTTTGAGTCCGGTTTGAGCAGGTCAAAACCGTTTTGAGCCGGTCTGGCCTGGTTTGATCTGGTCAAAACCGGTTTGAGATATTCTGGTCGGTTTGAGTCGGTTTGAGCGGTTTGAGCGGTCTGTTCCTGTTTGAGTCGGTTTGAGCCAGTTTGAGCTGGTCTGGTCTGGCTTGTGCTGGTTTGAGCCAGTCTGTTACTGTTTGAGCCGGTCTGTTCCTGTTTGAGTCCAGTTTGAGCCATTCAAACCTGGTGTGAGCCGGTCTAGTCCGGTTTGAGTCTGGTTTCAGCCGGTCAAAACCGGTTTGAGCCTGTTTGTTCTGGTTTGAGTCCTTTTGAGCCAGTCAAAACAGGTTTGAGCCGGTCTGGTCGGTTTGAGTCCGGTTTGAGCCGGTCAAAACCGCTTTGAGCCGGTCTGGCCTGGTTTGAGTCCGGTTTGAGCAGGTCAAAACCGTTTTGAGCTGACCTGGTCTGGATAAATAAGGTCAAAACCGCCTTGAGTCTGTTTGAGCCGGTCAAGACCGCTTTGAGCCGGTCTGGTCGGGTTTAACTCCAGTTTGAGCCGGTCAAAATTGGTTTGAGCCGGTTTGAGCTGGTCTGGCCTGGTTTGATTTGGTCAAAACCGGTTTGATCCGGTCTGGCCTGGATTGATCCGGTTTGAGCCGGTCCGGTCATGTTTTAGTCCGGTTTGAGCCAGTTTGAGCTGGTCTGGTTCTGTTTGAGCGGTCTGGTCGGTTTGAGCCTGTCAAAACCGATTGAAACCGGTCTGGGCCGGTTTGAGTCGGTTTCAGCCAGTCAAAACCGGTTTGAGCCGGTCTGGCCTGGTTTGATCTGGTCAAAACCCGTATGAGACCGGTTTGAGCCGGTGAAAATCGGTTTGAGATGTTCTGGTCCAGTTTGAGCCGCTTTGAGCCGTTCTGGTCTGGTGTGAGCCGGTTTGAGCTGGTCTGTTCCTGTTTGAGCCTGTCTGTTCCTGTTTGAGTCCGGTTTGAGCCGTTCAAAACCAGTTTGAGCCGGTCAAGTCCGGTTTGAGTCCGGTTTGAGCCAGTCAAAATCGATTGGAGCCGGTCTGGCCTGGTTTGATCTGGTCAAAACCCGTGTGAGTACGGTTTGAGCCGGTGAAAACCGGTTTGAGATGTTCTGGTCAGGTTTGAGCCAGTTTGAGCCAGTCTGGTCTGGCTTGAGCCGGTTTGAGCCGGTCTGTTACTGTTTGAGCCGGTCTGTTACTGTTTGAGTCCAGTTTGGGCCATTCAAAACCGGTGTGAGCCGGTGTAGTCCGGTTTGAGTCCGGTTTCAGCCGGTCAAAACCGGTTTGAGCCTGTTTGTTCTGGTTTGAGTCCTTTTTGAGCCAGTCAAAACAGGTTTGATCCGGTCTGGTCCGGTTTGAGTCCGGTTTGAGCCGGTCAAAAGCGGTTTGAGCCGCTCTGGCCTGGTTTGAGTCCGGTTTGAGCAGGTCAAAACCGTTTTGAGCCGATCTGGTCCAGATAAATACGGTCAAAACCGGTTTGAGTCTGTTTGAGCCGGTCAAAACCGGTTTGAGCCAGTCTGGTCGGGTTTGAACCGGTTTGAGCCGGTCTGGTCTGGTTTGAGCTGGTGAAAACCGGTTTGAGCCGGTCTGGTCCGGTTTTAGTCCGGTTTGAGACGGTTAAAACCGGTTTCAGCTGGTCTGGTTCGTTTTGAGCAGGTCTGGTCCGGTTTGAGCCGGTCAAAACCGGTTAGAACCGGTCTGGGCCGGTTTGAGTCCGGTTTGAGCCGTTCAAATCCTGGTAGATGCGGTCTGGTCCGTAATGAGACGGTTAAAACCGGTTTGAGCCAGTCAAAACCGGTTTGAGCTGGTCTGTTCCTGTTTGAGTCCAGTTTGAGCCGGTCAAAACATATTTGAGTTTGTTTTGAGGTGGTCTGGTCTGTTCCGGTTTGAGCCAGTCAAAACCGGTTTGAGCCGGTCTAGTCCGGTTTGAGTCGGGTTTGAGCCAGTCAAAACAGGTTTGAGACAGTCTGGTACGGTTTGAGTCTGTTTGTGCCGGTCAAAATCGGTTTGAGCCCGTCTGGTCGGGTATTAGTCCAGTTTTAGCCGGTGAAAATTGGTTTGAGCCGGTCTGGCCTGGTTTGATTTGGTCAAAACCCGTTTGAGTCCGGTTTGAGCTGGTCAAAACCGGTTTGAGGCGGTCTGGCCTGGATTGATCCGGTTTGAGCCGGTCCGGTCATGTTTTAGTCCGGTTTGAGCCAGGCAAAACCGGTTTCAGCCGGTCTGGTTTGGCTTGAGCCGGTCTGGTCCTGTTTGAGCCTGTCAAACGCGACTGAAACCGGTCTGGGCCGGTTTGAGTCCGGTTTCAGCCGGTCAAAACCGGTTTCAGCCGGTCTGGCCTGGTGTGATCTGGTCAAAACCTGTATGAGACCGTTTTGAGCCGGTGAAAACCGGTTTGAGATGTTCTGGTCCGGTTTGAGCCGATTTGAGCCGTTCTGGTTTGGTGTGAGCCGGTTTGAGCTGGTCTGTTCCTGTTTGAGCCGGTCTGTTCCTGTTTGAGTACGGTTTGAGCCGTTCAAAACAGGTTTGAGCCGGTCTAGTCCGGTTTGAGTCCGGTTTGAGCCAGTCAAAATCGATTGGAGACGGTCTGGCCTGGTTTGATCTGGTCAAAACTCGTATGAATACGGTCTGAGCCGGTGAAAACCGGTTTGAGATGTTCTGTTCCGGTTTGAGCCAGTTTGAGCCGGTCTGGTCTGGCTTGTGTTGGTTTGAGCCAGTCTGTTACTGTTTGAGCCGGTCTGTTCCTGTTTGAGTCCAGTTTGAGCCATTCAAACCTGGTGTGAGCCGGTCTAGTCCGGTTTGAGTCTGGTTTCAGCCGGTCAAAACCGGTTTGAGCCTGTTTGTTCTGGTTTGAGTCCTTTTTGAGCCAGTCAAAACAGGTTTGAGCCGGTCTGGTCCGGTTTGAGTCCGGTTTGAGCCGGTCAAAACCGCTTTGAGCCGGTCTGGCCTGGTTTGAGTCCGGTTTGAGCAGGTCAAAACCGTTTTGAGCTTACCTGGTCCGGATAAATACGGTCAAAACCGCCTTGAGTCTGTTTGAGCCGGTCAAAACCGGTTTGAGCCGGTCTGGTCGGGTTTAACTCCAGTTTGAGCCGGTCAAAATTGGTTTGAGCCGGTCTGGCCTGGTTTGATTTGGTCAAAACCCATTTGAGTCCGGTTTGAGCTGGTCAAAAACCGGTTTGAGCCGGTCGGGCCTGGATTGATCCGGTTTGAGCCAGTACAGTTCTGTTTGAGCCGGTCTGGTCTGGTTTGAGCCTGTCAAAACCGATTGAAACCGGTCTGGGCCGGTTTGAGTCCGGTTTCAGCCAGTCAAAACCGGTTTGAGCCGGTCTGGCCTGGTTTGATCTGGTCAAAACCCGTATGAGACCGGTTTGAGCCGGTGAAAATCGGTTTGAGATGTTCTGGTCCGGTTTGAGCCGCTTTGAGCCGTTCTGGTCTGGTGTGAGCCGGTTTGAGCTGGTCTGTTCCTGTTTGAGCCTGTCTGTTCCTGTTTGAGTCCGGTTTGAGCCGTTCAAAACCAGTTTGAGCCGGTCAAGTCCGGTTTGAGTCCGGTTTGAGCCAGTCAAAATCGATTGGAGCCGGTCTGGCCTGGTTTGATCTGGTCAAAACCCGTGTGAGTACGGTTTGAGCTGGTGAAAACCGGTTTGAGATGTTCTGTTCCGGTTTGAGCCAGTTTGAGCCGGTCTGGTCTGGCTTGTGTTGGTTTGAGCCAGTCTGTTACTGTTTGAGCCGGTCTGTTCCTGTTTGAGTCCAGTTTGAGCCATTCAAACCTGGTGTGAGCCGGTCTAGTCCGGTTTGAGTCTGGTTTCAGCCGGTCAAAACCGGTTTGAGCCTGTTTGTTCTGGTTTGAGTCCTTTTTGAGCCAGTCAAAACAGGTTTGAGCCGGTCTGGTCCGGTTTGAGTCCGGTTTGAGCCGGTCAAAACCGCTTTGAGCCGGTCTGGCCTGGTTTGAGTCCGGTTTGAGCAGGTCAAAACCGTTTTGAGCTGACCTGGTCTGGATAAATAAGGTCAAAACCGCCTTGAGTCTGTTTGAGCCGGTCAAGACCGCTTTGAGCCGGTCTGGTCGGGTTTAACTCCAGTTTGAGCCGGTCAAAATTGGTTTGAGCCGGTCTGGCCTGGTTTGATTTGGTCAAAACCCATTTGAGTCCGGTTTGAGCTGGTCAAAAACCGGTTTGAGCCGGTCGGGCCTGGATTGATCCGGTTTGAGCCAGTACAGTTCTGTTTGAGCCGGTCTGGTCCGGTTTGAGCCTGTCAAAACCGATTGAAACCGGTCTGGGCCGGTTTGAGTCCGGTTTCAGCCAGTCAAAACCGGTTTGAGCCGGTCTGGCCTGGTTTGATCTGGTCAAAACCCGTATGAGACCGGTTTGAGCGGTGAAAACCGGTTTGAGATGTTCTGGTCCGGTTTGAGCCGCTTTGAGCCGTTCTGGTCTGGTGTGAGCCGGTTTGAGCTGGTCTGTTCCTGTTTGAGCCTGTCTGTTCCTGTTTGAGTCCGGTTTGAGCCGTTCAAAACCAGTTTGAGCCGGTCAAGTCCGGTTTGAGTCCGGTTTGAGCCAGTCAAAATCGATTGGAGCCGGTCTGGCCTGGTTTGATCTGGTCAAAACTCGTATGAATACGGTTTGAGCCGGTGAAAACCGGTTTGAGATGTTCTGGTCGGTTTGAGCCAGTTTGAGCCGGTCTGGTCTGGCTTGTGTTGGTTTGAGCCAGTCTGTTACTGTTTGAGCCGGTCTGTTCCTGTTTGAGTCCAGTTTGAGCCAGTCAAAACCGGTTTGAGCCGGTCTGGGCCGGTTTGAGTCCGGTTTCAGCCAGTCAAAACCGGTTTGAGCCGGTCTGGCCTGGTTTGATCTGGTCAAAACCCGTATGAGACCGGTTTGAGCCGGTGAAAACGGTTTGAGATGTTCTGGTCTGGTTTGAGCCGGTTTGAGCCGTTCTGGTCTGGTGTGAGCCGGTTTGAGCTGGTCTGTTCCTGTTTGAGCCTGTCTGTTCCTGTTTGAGTCCGGTTTGAGCCGTTCAAAACCAGTTTGAGCCGGTCTAGTCCGGTTTGAGTCCGGTTTGAGCCAGTCAAAATCGATTGGAGACGGTCTGGCCTGGTTTGATCTGGTCAAAACTCGTATGAATACGGTCTGAGCCGGTGAAAACCGGTTTGAGATGTTCTGTTCCGGTTTGAGCCAGTTTGAGCCGGTCTGGTCTGGCTTGTGTTGGTTTGAGCCAGTCTGTTACTGTTTGAGCCGGTCTGTTCCTGTTTGAGTCCAGTTTGAGCCATTCAAACCTGGTGTGAGCCGGTCTAGTCCGGTTTGAGTCTGGTTTCAGCCGGTCAAAACCGGTTTGAGCCTGTTTGTTCTGGTTTGAGTCCTTTTTGAGCCAGTCAAAACAGGTTTGAGCCGGTCTGGTCCGGTTTGAGTCCGGTTTGAGCCGGTCAAAACCGCTTTGAGCCGGTCTGGCCTGGTTTGAGTCCGGTTTGAGCAGGTCAAAACCGTTTTGAGCTTACCTGGTCCGGACAAATACGGTCAAAACCGGTTTGAGTCTGTTTGAGCCGGTCAAAACCGGTTTGAGCCGGTCTGGTCGGGTTTAATTCCAGTTTGAGCCGGTCAAAATTGGTTTGAGCCGGTCTGGCCTGGTTTGATTTGGTCAAAACCCATTTGAGTCCGGTTTGAGCTGGTCAAAACTGGTTTGAGCCGGTTGGGCCTGGATTGATCCGGTTTGAGCCAATACAGTTCTGTTTGAGCCGGTCTGGTCCGGTTTGAGCCTGTCAAAACCGATTGAAACCGGTCTGGGCCGGTTTGAGTCCGGTTTCAGCCAGTCAAAACCGGTTTGAGCCGGTCTGGCCTGGTTTGATCTGCTCAAAACCCGTGTGAGACCGGTTTGAGCCGGTGAAAACCGGTTTGAGTTGTTCTGGTGCGGTTTGAGCCGCTTTGAGACGTTCTGGTCTGGTGTGAGCCGGTTTGAGCTGGTCTGTTCCTGTTTGAGCCTGTCTGTTCCTGTTTGAGTCCGGTTTGAGCCGTTCAAAACCGGTTTGAGCCTGTCAAGTCCGGTTTGAGTCCGGTTTGAGCCAGTCAAAATCGATTGGAGCCGGTCTGGCCTGGTTTGATCTGGTCAAAACCCGTATGAGTACGGTTTGAGCCGGTGAAAACCGGTTTGAGATGTTCTGGTCAGGTTTGAGCCAGTTTGAGCCGGTCTGGTCTGGCTTGAGCCGGTTTGAGCCGGTCTGTTACTGTTTGAGCCGGTCTGTTCCTGTTTGAGTCCAGTTTGGGCCATTCAAAACCGGTGTGAGCCGGTGTAGTCCGGTTTGAGTCCGGTTTGAGCAGGTCAAAACCGTTTTGAGCTGGTCTGGTCGGAATAAATATGGTCAAAACCGGTTTGAGTCTGTTTGAGCCGGTCAAAACCGGTTTGAGCCGGTCTGGTCGGGTTTGAGTCCAGTTTGAGCCGGTCAAAATGGGTTTGAGCCGGTCTGGCCTGGTTTGATTTGGTCAAAACCCGTTTGAGTCCGGTTTGAGCTGGTCAAAACCGGTTTGAGGCGGTCTGGCCTGGATTGATCCGGTTTGAGCCGGTCCGGTCATGTTTTAGTCCGGTTTGAGCCAGGCAAAACCGGTTTCAGCCGGTCTGGTTTGGCTTGAGCCGGTCTGGTCCGGTTTGAGCCTGTCAAAAGTGATTGAAACCGGTCTTGGCCGGTTTGAGATGTTCTGTTCCGGTTTGAACCAGTTTGAGCCGGTCTGGTCTGGCTTGTGCTGGTTTGAGCCAGTCTGTTACTGTTTGAGCCGGTCTGTTCCTGTTTGAGTCCAGTTTTAGCCATTCAAAACTGGTGTGAGCCGGTCTAGTCCGGTTTGAGTCTGGTTTCAACCGGTCAAAATCGGTTTGAGCCTGTTTGTTCCGGTTTGAGTCCTTTTTGAGCCAGTCAAAACAGGTTTGAGCCGGTCTGGTCCGGTTTCAGTCCGGTTTGAGTCCAGTTTTTGCCGGTCTGGTTCAGTTTGAGCTGGTCAAAACCGGTTTGAGCCCGTCTCTGGCCTGGATTGATCAGGTTTGAGCCGGTCCGGTTTGGTTGGAGCCGGTCTCGTCCGGTTTGAGTCTGTCCAAACCGATTGAAATCGGTCTGGGACGGTTTGAGTCCAGTTTCAGCCAGTCAAAAACGGTTTGAGCCGGTCTGGACTGGTTTGATCTGCTCAAAACCCGTATGAGACCGGTTTGAGCCGGTGAAAACCGGTTTGAGATGTTCTGGTCCGGTTTGAACTGGTTGAGCCGTTCTGGTCTGGTGTGAGCCGGTTTGAGCTGGTCTGTTCCTGTTTGAGCCGGTCTGTTCCTGTTTGAGTCCGGTTTGAGCCGTTCAAAACCGGTTTGAGCCGTTCAAGTCCGGTTTGAGTCCGGTTTGAGCCAGTCAAAATCGATTGGAGACGGTCTTCCCTGGTTTGATCTGGTCAAAACCCGTATGAGTACGGTTTGAGCTGGTGCAAACCGGTTTGAGATGTTCTGGTCAGGTTTGAGCCAGTTTGAGCCGGTCTGGTCTGGCTTGAGCCGGTTTGAGCCGGTCTGTTACAGTTTGAGCCGGTCTTTTCCTGTTTGAGTCCAGTTTGAGCCATTCAAAACCGGTGTGAGCCGGTCTAGTCCGGTTAGAGTCCGGTTTCAGCCGGTCAAAACCGGTTTGAGCCTGTTTGTTTGCATTTGAGTACTTTTTGAGCCAGTCAAAACCAGTTTGAGCCGGTCTGGCCTGGTTTGAGTCCGGTTTGAGCAGGTCAAATCCGTTTTGAGCTGGTCTGGTCCGGATAAATATGGTCAAAACCGGTTTGAGTCTGTTTGAGCCGGTCAAAACATGTTTGAGCCGGTCTGGTCGGGTTTGAGTCCAGTTTGATCCGGTCAAAATTCGTTTGAGCCGGTCTGGCCTGGTTTGATTTGGTCAAAACCCGTTTGAGTCCGGTTTGAGCTGGTCAAAACCGGTTTGAGCCGGTCTGGCCTGGATTGATCCGGTTTGAGCCGGTCCGGTCATGTTTTACTCCGGTTTGAGCCAGTCAAAACCGGTTTCAGGCGGTCTGGTTCGGTTTGAGCCGGTCTGGTCCGGTTTTAGCCTGTCAAAACCTATTGAAACCGGTCTGGGCCAGTTTGAGTCCAGTTTCAGCCAGTCAAAACCGGTTTGAGCCGGTCTGGCCTGGTTTCATCTGGTCAAAACCCGTAAGAGACCGGTTTGAGCCGGTGAAAACCGGTTTGAGATGTTCTGGTCCGGTTTGAGCCGGTTTGCGCGGTTCTGGTCTGGTGTGAGCTGGTTTGAGCTGGTCGGTTCCTGTCTGAGCGGGTCTGTTCCTGTTTGAGTCCGGTTTGAGCCGTTCAAAACCAGTTTGAGCCGGTCTAGTCCGGTTTGAGTCGGGTTTGAGCCAGTCAAAATCGATTGGAGACGGTCTGGCCTGGTTTGATCTGGTCAAAACCCGTATGAGTACGGTTTGAGCCGGTGAAAACCGGTTTGAGATGTTCTGGTCCGGTTTGAGCCAGTTTGAGCCGGTCTGGTCTGGCTTGAGCCGGTTTGAGCTGGTCTCTTCCTGTTTGAGCCGGTCTGTTCCTGTTTCAGTCCAGTTTGAGCCATTCAAAACCGGTGTGAGCCGGTCTAGTCCAGTTTGAGTCTGGTTTCAGCCGGTCAAAACCGGTTTGAGCCTGTTTGTTCCGGTTTGAGTCCTTTGTGAGCCAGTAAAAACAGGTTTGAGCCGGTCTGGTCAGGTTTGAGTCTGGTTTGAGCGGTTCAAAACCGGTTTGAGCCGGTCTGGCCTGGTTTGAGTCTGGTTTGAGCAGGTCAAAACCGTTTTGAGCTGCTCTGGTCCGGATAAATACGGTCAAAACCAGTTTGAGTCTGTTTGAGCCCGTCAAAACCGGTTTGAGCCGGTCTCGTCGGGTTTGAGTCCAGTTTGATCAGGTCAAAATTGGTTTGAGCCGGTCTGGCCTGGTTTGATTTGGTCAAAACCCGTTTGAGTCCGGTTTGAGCTGGTCAAAACCGGTTTGAGGCGGTCTGGCCTGGATTGATCCGGTTTGAGCCGGTCCAGTCATGTTTTAGTCTGGTTTGAGCCAGTCAAAACCGGTTTCAGCCGGTCTGGTTCGGTTTGAGCCGGTCTGGTCCGGTTTGAGCCTGTCAAAACCGATTGAAACCGGTCTGGGCCGGTTTGAGTCGGTTTCAGCCAGTCAAAACCGGTTTGAGCCGGTCTGGCCTGCTTTGATCTAGTCAAAACCCATATGAGACCGGTTTGAGCCGGTGAAAACCGGTTTGAGATGTTCTGGTCCGGTTTGAGCCGGTTTGAGGCGTTCTGGTCTGGTGTGAGCCGGTTTGAGCTGGTCTGTTCCTGTTTGAGCCGGTCTGTTCCAGTTTGAGTCCGGTTTGAGCCATTCAAAGCGGTTTGAGCCGGTCTAGTCCGGTTTGAGTCCGGTTTGAGCCAGTCAAAATCGATTGGAGAGGGTCTGGCCTGGTTTGATCTGGTCAAAACCCGTATGAGTACGGTTTAAGCCGGTGAAAACCGGTTTGAGATGTTCTGGTCAGGTTTGAGCCAGTTTGAGCCGGTCTGGTCTGGCTTGAGCCGGTTTGAGCCGGTCTGTTACTGTTTGAGCCGGTTTGTTCCTGTTTGAGTCCAGTTTGAACCATTCAAAACCGGTGTGAGCCGGTCTAGTCCGGTTTGAGTCCGGTTTCAGCCGGTCAAAACCGGTTTGAGCCTGTTTGTTCCGGTTTGAGTCCTTTTTGAGCCAGTCAAAACAGGTTTGAGCCGGTCTGGTCCTGTTTGAGTCCGGTTTGAGCCGATCAAAACCGGTTTGAGCCTCTCTGGCCTGGTTTGAGTCCGGTTTGAGCAGGTCAAAACCGTTTTGTGCTGGTCTGGTCCAGATAAATATGGTCAAAACCGGTTTGAGTCTGTTTGAGCCGGTCAAAACCGGTTTGAGCCGGTCTGGTCGGGTTTGAGTCCAGTTTGAGCTGGTCAAAATTGGTTTGAGCCGGTCTGGCCTGGTTTGATTTGGTCAAAACCCGTTTGAGTCCGGTTTGAGCTGGTCAAAACCGGTTTGAGCCTGTCTGGCCGGGACTGATCCACTTTGAGCCGGTCCGGTCATGTTTTAGTCCGGTTTGAGCCAGTCAAAACCGGTTTCAGCCAGTCTGGTTCGGCTTGAGCCGGTCTGCTCCGGTTTGAGCCTGTCAAAACCGATTGAAACCGGTCTGGGCCGGTTTGAGTCGGGTTTCAGACAGTCAAAACCGGTTTGAGCCGGTCTGGCCTGGTTTGATCTGGTCAAAACCCGTATGAGACCGGTTTGAGCCGGTGTAAACCGGTTTGTGATGTTCTGGTTCGGGTTGAGCCGGTTTGAGGCGTTCTGGTCTGGTGTGAGCCGCTTTGAGCTGGTCTGTTCCTGTTTGAGCCGGTCTGTTCCTGTTTGAGTCCGGTTTGAGCCGTTCAAAACCGGTTTGAGCTGGTCTAGTCTGGTTTGAGTCCGGTTTCAGCCCGTCAAAATCGATTGGAGACGGTCTGGCCTGGTTTGATCTGGTCAAAACCTGTATGAGTACGGTTTGAGCCGTTGAAAACCGGTTTGAGATATTCTGGTCCGGTTTGAGCCAGTTTGAGCCGGTCTGGTCTGGCTTCAGCCGGTTTGAGCCGGTCTGTTACTGTTTGAGCCGGTCTGTTCCTGTTTGAGTCCAGTTTGAGCCATTCAAATCCGGTGAGAGCCAGTCAAGTACGGTTTGAGTCCGGTTTCAGCCGCTCAAAACCGGTTTGAGCCTGTTTGTTCCGGTTTGAGTCCTTTTTGAGCCAGTCAAAAGAGGTTTGAGCCGGTCTGGTCCGGTTTGAGTCCGGTTTGAGCCGGTCAAAACCGGTTTGAGCCGGTCTGGCCTGGTTTGAGTCCGGTTTGAGCAGGTCAAAACCATTTTGAGCTGATCTGGTCCGGATAAATACGGTCAAAACCGGTTTGAGTCTGTTTGAGCTGGTCAAAACCGGTTTGAGCCGGTCCGGTCGGGTTTGAGTCCAGTTTGAGCCAGTCAAAATTGGTTTGAGCCGGTCTGGCCTGGTTTGATTTGGTCAAAACCCGTTTGAGTCCGGTTTGAGCTGGTCAAAACTGGTGTGAGCCGGTCTGGCCTGGATTGATCTGGTTTGAGCCGGTCCGGTCATGTTTTAGTCCGGTTTGAGCCAGCCAAAACCGGTTTCAGCCGGTCTGGTTCGGTTTGAGCCGGTCTGGTCCGGTTTGAGCCTGTCAAAACCGATTGAAACCGGACTGGGCCGGTTTGAGTCCGGTTTCAGCCAGTCAAAACCGGTTTGAGCCGTTCTGGCCTGGTTTGATCTGGTCAAAACCCGTATGAGACAGGTTTGAGCTGGTGAAAACCGGTTTGAGATGTTCTGGTCCGGTTTGAGCCGGTTTGAGCCTTTCTGGTCTGGTGTGAGCCGGTTTGAGCTGGTCTGTTCCTGTTTGAGTCCGGTTTGAACTGTTCAAAACCGGTTTGAGCTGGTCTAGTCCGGTTTGAGTCCGGTTTGAGCCAGTCAAAATCGATTGGAGACGGTCTGGCCTCGTTTGATCTGGTCAAAACCCGTATAAGACCGGTTTGAGCCGGTGAAAACTGGTTTGAGATGTTCGGGTCCGGTTTGAGCCAGTTTGAGCCGGTATGGCCTGGCTTGAGCCGGTTTGAGATGGTCTCCTCCTGTTTGAGCCTGTCTGTTCCTGTTTGAGTCCGGTTTGAGCCGTTCAAAGCCTGTGTGAGCCGGTCTAGTTCGGTTTGAGTCCGGTTTCAGCCAGTCAAAATCGATTGGAGACGGTCTGGCCTGGTTTGATCTGGTCAAAACCCGTATGAGTACGGTTTGAGCTGGTGAAAACCGGTTTGAGATGTTCTGGTCAGGTTTGAGCACGTTTGAGCCAGTCTGGTCTGGCTTGAGCCGGTTTGAGCCGGTCTGTTACTGTTTAAGCTGGTCTGTTCCTGTTGGAGTCCAGTTTGAGCCATTCAAAACCGGTGTGAGCCGGTGTAGTCCGGTTTGAGTCCGGTTTCAGCCGGTCAAAACCGGTTTGAGCCTGTTTGTTCCGGTTTGAGTCCTTTTTGAGCCAGTCAAAACAGGTTTGAGCTGGTCTGGTCTGGTTTGAGTCCGGTTTGAGCCAGTCAAAACCGGTTTGAGCCGGTCTGGCCTCGTTTGAGTCTGGTTTGAGCAGGTCAAAACCGTTTTGAGCTGATCTGGTCCGGATAAATACGGTCAAAACCGGTTTGAGTCTGTTTGAGCTGGTCAAAACCAGTTTGAGCCGGTCAGGTCGGGTTTGAGTCCAGTTTGAGCCAGTCAAAATTGGTTTGAGCCGGTCTGGCCTGGTTTGATTTGGTCAAAACCCGTTTGAGTCCGGTTTGAGCTGGTCAAAACTGGTGTGAGCCGGTCTGGCCTGGATTGATCTGGTTTGAGCCGGTCCGGTCATGTTTTAGTCCGGTTTGAGCCAGTCAAAACCGGTTTGAGCCGGTCTGTTCCTGTTTGAGCCGGTCTGGTCCGGTTTGAGCCTGTCAAAACCGATTGAAACCGGTCTGGGCCGGTTTGAGTCCGGTTTGAGCCGGTCAAAACCGGTTTGAGCCGTTCTGGCCTGGTTTGATTTGGTCAAAACCCGTTTGAGTCCGGTTTGAGCTGGTCAAAACCGGTTTGAGATGTTCTGGTCCGGTTTGAGCCGGTTTGAGCCTTTCTGGTCTGGTGTGAGCCGGTTTGAGCTGGTCTGTTCCTGTTTGAGTCCGGTTTGAACTGTTCAAAACCGGTTTGAGCTGGTCTAGTCCGGTTTGAGTCGGTTTGAGCCAGTCAAAATCGATTGGAGCGGTCTGGCCTGGTTTGATCTGGTCAAAACCCGTATAAGACCGGTTTGAGCCGGTGAAAACCGGTTTGAGATGTTCTGGTCGGTTTGAGCCAGTTTGAGCCGGTCTGGTCTGGCTTGAGCCGGTTTGAGCTGGTCTGTTCCTGTTTGAGCCTGTCTGTTCCTGTTTGAGTCCGGTTTGAGCCGTTCAAAACCGGTGTGAGCCGGTCTAGTCCGGTTTGAGTCGGTTTCAGCCAGTCAAAATCGATTGAGACGGTCTGGCCTGGTTTGATCTGGTCAAAACCCGTATGAGTACGGTTTGAGCTGGTCAAAACCGGTTTGAGCTGGTCTGGTCTGGTTTGAGTCCGGTTTGAGCCAGTCTGGTCTGGCTTGAGCCGGTTTGAGCCGGTCTGTTACTGTTTAAGCTGGTCTGTTCCTGTTGGAGTCCAGTTTGAGCCATTCAAAACCGGTGTGAGCCGGTGTAGTCCGGTTTGAGTCCGGTTTCAGCCGGTCAAAACCGGTTTGAGCCTGTTTGTTCCGGTTTGAGTCCTTTTTGAGCCAGTCAAAACAGGTTTGAGCTGGTCTGGTCTGGTTTGAGTCCGGTTTGAGCCAGTCAAAACCGGTTTGAGCCGGTCTGGCCTCGTTTGAGTCTGGTTTGAGCAGGTCAAAACCGTTTTGAGCTGGTCTGGTTCGGATAAATATGGACAAAATCGGTTTGATTCTGTTTGAGCCGGTCAAAACCGGTTTGAGCCGGTCTCGTCGGGTTTGAGTCCAGTTTGATACGGTCAAAATTGGTTTGAGCCGGTCTGGCCTGGTTTGATTTGGTCAAAACCCGTTTGAGTCCGGTTTGAGCTGGTCAAAACCGGTTTGAGCCGGTCTGGCCTGGATTGATCCGGTTTGAGCCGGTCCAGTCATGTTTTAGTCTGGTGTGTGCCAGTCAAAACCGGTTTCAGCCGGTCTGGTTCAGTTTGAGCCGGTCTGGTCCGGTTTGAGCCTGTCAAAACCGATTGAAACGGGTCTGGGCCGGTTTGAGTCCGGTTTTAGCCAGTCAAAACCGGTTTGAGCCGGTCTGGCCTGGTTTGATCTGGTCAAAACCCGTATGAGACCGGTTTGAGCCGGTGAAAATCGGTTTGAGATGTTCTGGTCCGGTTTGAGCTGGTTTGACCCGTTCTGGTCTGGTGTGAGCCGGTTTGAGCTGGTCTGTTCCTGTTTGAGCCGGTCTGTTCCTGTTTGAGTCCGGTTTGAGCCGTTCAAAACCGGTTTGAGCCGGTCTAGTCCGGTTTGAGTCCGGTTTGAGCCAGTCAAAATCGATTGGAGACGGTCTGGCCTGGTTTGATCTGGTCAAAACCCGTATGAGACCGGTTTGAGCCGGTGAAAACCGTTTTGAGATGTTCTGGTCCGGTTTGAGCCAGTTTGAGCCGGTCTGGTCTGGCTTGAGCCGGTTTGAGCTGGTCTCTTCCTGTTTGAGCCGGTCTGTTCCTGTTTGAGTCCGGTTTGAGTCGTTCAAAACCGGTTTGAGCCGGTCTAGTTCGGTTTGAGTCCGGTTTGAGCCACTCAAAATCGATTGGAGACGGTCTGGCCTCGTTTGATCTGGTCAAAACCCGTATGAGTACGGTTTGAGCCGGTGAAAACCGGTTTGAGATGTTCTGGTCCGGTTTGAGCCTGTTTGAGCTGGTCTGGTCTGGTGTGAGCCGGTTTGAGGCGGTCTGTTACTGTTTGAGCCGGTCTGTTCCTGTTTGAGTGCAGTTTGAGCCATTCAAAACCGGTGTGAGCCAGTCTAGTACGGTTTGAGTCCGGTTTCAGCCGGTCAAAACCGGTTTGAGCCTGTTTGTTCCGGTGTGAGTCCTTTGTGAGCCAGTAAAAACACGTTTGAGCCAGTCTGGTCCGGTTTGAGTCCGGTTTGAGCGGTTCAAAACCGGTTTGAGCCGGTCTGGCCTGGTTTGAGTCTGGTTTGAGCAGGTCAAAACCGTTTTGAGCTGCTGTGGTCCGGATAAATACGGTCAAATCCAGTTTGAGTCTGTTTGAGCCCATCAAAACCGGTTTGAGCCGGTCTGGTCGGGTTTGAGTCCAGTTTGATCCGGTCAAAATTGGTTTGAGCCGGTCTGGCCTGGTTTGATTTGGTCAAAACCCGTTTGAGTCCGGTTTGAGCTGGTCAAAACCGGTTTGAGCCGGTCTGGCCTGGATTGATCCGGTTTGAGCCGGTCCAGTCATGTTTTAGTCTGGTGTGTGCCAGTCAAAACCGGTTTCAGCCGGTCTGGTTCAGTTTGAGCCGGTCTGGTCCGGTTTGAGCCTGTCAAAACCGATTGAAACGGGTCTGGGCCGGTTTGAGTCCGGTTTTAGCCAGTCAAAACCGGTTTGAGCCGGTCTGGCCTGGTTTGATCTGGTCAAAACCCGTATGAGAACGGTTTGAGCCGGTGTAAAGCGGTTTGAGGTGTTCTGGTCCGGTTTGAGCTGGTTTGACCCGTTCTGGTCTGGTGTGAGCCTGTTTGAGCTGGTCTGTTCCTGTTTGAGCAGGTCTGTTCCTGTTTGAGTCCGGTTTGAGCCGTTCAAAACCGGTTTGAGCCGGTCTAGTCCGGTTTGAGTCCGGTTTGAGCCAGTCAAAATCGATTGGAGACGGTCTGGCCTGGTTTGATCTGGTCAAAACCCGTATGAGACCGGTTTGAGCCGGTGAAAACCGTTTTGAGATGTTCTGGTCCGGTTTGAGCCAGTTTGAGCCGGTCTGGTCTGGCTTGAGCCGGTTTGAGCTGGTCTCTTCCTGTTTGAGCCGGTCTGTTCCTGTTTGAGTCCGGTTTGAGTCGTTCAAAACCGGTTTGAGCCGGTCTAGTTCGGTTTGAGTCCGGTTTGAGCCACTCAAAATCGATTGGAGACGGTCTGGCCTCGTTTGATCTGGTCAAAACCCGTATGAGTACGGTTTGAGCCGGTGAAAACCGGTTTGAGATGTTCTGGTCCGGTTTGAGCCTGTTTGAGCTGGTCTGGTCTGGTGTGAGCCGGTTTGAGGCGGTCTGTTACTGTTTGAGCCGGTCTGTTCCTGTTTGAGTGCAGTTTGAGCCATTCAAAACCGGTGTGAGCCAGTCTAGTACGGTTTGAGTCCGGTTTCAGCCGGTCAAAACCGGTTTGAGCCTGTTTGTTCCGGTGTGAGTCCTTTGTGAGCCAGTAAAAACACGTTTGAGCCAGTCTGGTCCGGTTTGAGTCCGGTTTGAGCGGTTCAAAACCGGTTTGAGCCGGTCTGGCCTGGTTTGAGTCTGGTTTGAGCAGGTCAAAACCGTTTTGAGCTGCTGTGGTCCGGATAAATACGGTCAAATCCAGTTTGAGTCTGTTTGAGCCCATCAAAACCGGTTTGAGCCGGTCTGGTCGGGTTTGAGTCCAGTTTGATCAGGTCAAAATTGGTTTGAGCCGGTCTGGCCTGGTTTGATTTGGTCAAAACCCGTTTGAGTCCGGTTTGAGCTGGTCAAAACCGGTTTGAGGCGGTCTGGCCTGGATTGATCCGGTTTGAGCCGGTCCAGTCATGTTTTAGTCTGGTTTGAGCCAGTCAAAACCGGTTTCAGCCGGTCTGGTTCGGTTTGAGCCGGTCTGGTCCGGTTTGAGCCTGTCAAAACCGATTGAAACCGGTCTGGGCCTGTTTGTTCCGGTTTGAGTCATTTTGAGCCAGTCAAAACAGGTTTGAGCCGGTCTGGTCCGGTTTGAGTCCGGATTGAGCCGGTCAAAACCGGTTTGAGCCGATCTGGCCTGGTTTGAGTCCGGTTTGAGCAGGTCAAAACCGTTTTGAGCTGACCTGGTCCGGATAAATACGGTCAAAACCGGTTTGAGTCTGTTTGAGCAGGTCAAAACCGGTTTGAGCCGGTCTGGTCGGGTTTGAGTCCAGGTTGAGCCAGTCAAAATTGGTTTGAGCCGGTCTGGCCTGGTTTGATTTGGTCAAAACCCGTCTGAGTCCGGTTTGAGCTGGTCAAAACCGGTTTGAGCCGGTCTGGCCTGGATTTATCCGGTTTGAGCCAGTCCGGTTCTGTTTGAGCCGGTCTGGTCCGGTTTGAGCCTGTCAAAACCGATTGAAACCAGTCTGGTCCGATTTCAGTCCGGTTTCAGCCGGTCAAAACCGGTTTCAGCCGGTCTGGCCTGGTTTGATCTGGTCAAAAGCCTTATGAGAAAGGTTTGAGCCGGTGAAAACCGGTTTGAGATGTTCTGGTCGGGTTTGAGCCGGTTTGAGCCGTTCTGGTCAGGTGTGAGCCGGTTTGAGCTGGTCTGTTCCTGTTTGAGCTGGTCTGTTCCTGTTTGAGTCCGGTTTGAGCCGCTCAAAACCGGTTTGAGCCGGTCTAGTCCGGTTTGAGTCCGTTTGCAGCCAGTCAAAATCGATTGGGGACGGTCTGGCTTGTTTTGATCTGGTCAAAACCCGTATGAGTATGGTTTGAGCCGGTGAAAACCAGTTTGAGATGTTCTGGTCCGATTTGAGCCAGTTTGAGCTGGTCTGGTCTGGCTTGAGCCAGTTTGAGCCGGTCTGTTACTGTTTGAGCCGGTCTGTTCCTGTTTGAGTCCAGTTTGAGTTATTCAAAACCGGTGTGAGCCAGTCTAGTCCGGTTTGAGTCTGGTTTGAGCCAGTCAAAACCGGTTTCAGCCGGTCTGGTTTGGTTTGAGCCGGTCTGGTCCGGTTTGAGCCTGTCAAAACCGATTGAAACCGGTCTGGGCCTGTTTGTTCCGGTTTGAGTCATTTTTGAGCCAGTCAAAACAGGTTTGAGCCGGTCTGGTCCGGTTTGAGTCCGGATTGAGCCGGTCAAAACCGGTTTGAGCCGATCTGGCCTGGTTTGAGTCCGGTTTGAGCAGGTCAAAACCGTTTTGAGCTGACCTGGTCCGGATAAATACGGTCAAAACCGGTTTGAGTCTGTTTGAGCAGGTCAAAACCGGTTTGAGCCGGTCTGGTCGGGTTTGAGTCCAGGTTGAGCCAGTCAAAATTGGTTTGAGCCGGTCTGGCCTGGTTTGATTTGGTCAAAACCCGTCTGAGTCCGGTTTGAGCTGGTCAAAACCGGTTTGAGCCGGTCTGGCCTGGATTTATCCGGTTTGAGCCAGTCCGGTTCTGTTTGAGCCGGTCTGGTCCGGTTTGAGCCTGTCAAAACCGATTGAAACCAGTCTGGTCCGATTTCAGTCCGGTTTCAGCCGGTCAAAACCGGTTTCAGCCGGTCTGGCCTGGTTTGATCTGGTCAAAAGCCTTATGAGAAAGGTTTGAGCCGGTGAAAACCGGTTTGAGATGTTCTGGTCGGGTTTGAGCCGGTTTGAGCCGTTCTGGTCAGGTGTGAGCCGGTTTGAGCTGGTCTGTTCCTGTTTGAGCTGGTCTGTTCCTGTTTGAGTCCGGTTTGAGCCGTTCAAAACCGGTTTGAGCCGGTCTAGTCCGGTTTGAGTCCGGTTTCAGCCAGTCAAAATCGATTGGGGACGGTCTGGCTTGTTTTGATCTGGTCAAAACCCGTATGAGTATGGTTTGAGCCGGTGAAAACCAGTTTGAGATGTTCTGGTCCGATTTGAGCCAGTTTGAGCTGGTCTGGTCTGGCTTGAGCCAGTTTGAGCCGGTCTGTTACTGTTTGAGCCGGTCTGTTCCTGTTTGAGTCCAGTTTGAGTTATTCAAAACCGGTGTGAGCCGGTCTAGTCCGGTTTGAGTCCGGTTTCAGCAGGTCAAAACCGGTTTGAGCCTGTTTGTCCCGGTATGAGTCATTTTTGAGCCGGTCAAAACCGGTTGAGCCGGACTGGCCTGGTTTGAGTCCGGATTGAGCAGGTCAAACCGTTTTGAGCTGGTCTGGTCCGGATAAATATGGTCAAAACCGGTTTGAGTCTGTTTGAGCCGGTCAAAACCGGTTTGAGCCGGTCTGGTCGGGTATGAGTCCAGTTTGAGCCGGTCAAAATTGGTTTGAGCCGGTCTGGCCTGGTTTGATTTGGTCAAAACCCGTTTGAGTCCGGTTTGAGCTGGTCAAAACCGGTTTGAGCCGGTCTGGCCTGGATTGATCCGGTTTGAGCCGCTCCGGTCATGTTTTAGTCCGGTTTGAGCCAGTCAAAACCGGTTTCAGCCGGTCTGGTTCGGTTTTAGCCGGTCTGGTCGGGTTTGAGCTTGTCCAAACCGATTGAAATCGGTCTGGGCCAGTTTGAGTCTGGTTTCAGCCAGTCAAAACCGGTTTGAGCCGGTCTGGACTGGTTTGATCTGCTCAAAACCCGTATGAGACCGGTTTGAGCCGGTGAAAACCGGTTTGAGATGTTCTGGTCCGGTTTGAGCCGGTTTGAGCCTTTCTGGTCTGGTGTGAGCCGGTTTGAGCTGGTCTGTTCCTGTTTGAGCCGGTCTGTTCCTGTTTGAGTCTGGTTTGAGCCGTTCAAAACCAGTTTGAGCCGGTCTAGTCCGGTTTGAGTCCGGTTTGAGCCAGTCAAAATCGATTGGAGACGGTCTGGCCTGGTTGGATTTGGTCAAAACCCGTATGATTACGGCTTGAGCCGGTGAAAACCGGTTTGAGATGTTCTGGTCCGGTTTGAGCCAGTTTGAGCCGGTCTGGTCTGGCTTGAGCCGGTTTGAGCCGGTCTGTTACTGTTTGAGCCGGTCTGTTCCTGTTTGAGTCCAGTTTGAGACATTCAAAACCGGTGTGAGCCGGTCTAGTCCGGTTTGAGTCCGGTTTCAGCCGGTCAAAACCTGTTTGAGCCTGTTTGTTCCGGTTTGAGTCCTTTTTGAGCCAGTCAAAACAGGTTTGAGCCGGTCTGGTCCGGTTTGAGTCCTTTTTGAGCCAGTCAAAACAGGTTTGAGCCGGTCTGGTCCGGTTTGAGTCTGGTTTGAGCCGGTCAAACCCTGTTTGAGCCGGTGTGGCCTGGTTTGAGTCCGGTTTGAGCAGGTCAAAACCGTTTTGAGCTGGTCTGGTCCGGATAAATATGGTCAAAACCGGTTTGAGTCTGTTTGAGCCGGTCAAAACCGGTTTGAGCCGGTCTGGTCGGGTTTGAGTCCAGTTTGAGCCGGTCAAAATTGGTTTGAGCCGGTCTGGCCTGGTTTGATTTGGTCAAAACCCGTTTGAGTCCGGTTTGAGCTGGTCAAAACCAGTTTGAGCCGGTCTGCCCTGGATTGATCCGGTTTGAGCGCGTCCGGTCACGTTTTAGTCCGGGTTGATCCAGTCAAAACAGGTTTCAGCCGGTCTGGTTCGGTTTTAGCCGGTCTGGTCCGGTTTGAGCCTGTCAAAACCGATTGAAACCGGTCCGGGCCGGTTTGAGTCCGGTTTCAGCCAGTCAAAACCGGTTTGAGCCGGTCTGGCCTGGTTTGATCTGGTCAAAACCCGTATGAGACCGGTTTGAGCCGGTGAAAACCGGTATGAGATGTTCTGGTCCGGTTTGAGCCGGTTTGAGGCGTTCTGGTCTGGTGTGAGCCGGTTTGAGATGGTCTGTTCCTGTTTGAGCCGGTCTGTTCCTGTTTGAGTCCGGTTTGAGCCGTTCAAAACCGGTTTGAGCCGGTCTAGTCCGGTTTGAGTCCGGTTTGAGCCAGTCAAAATCGATTGGAGAGGGTCTGGCCTGGTTTGATCTGGTCAAAACCCGTATGAGTACGGTTTAAGCCGGTGAAAACCGGTTTGAGATGTTCTGCTCAGGTTTGAGCCAGTTTGAGCCGTTCTGGTCTGGCTTGAGCCGGTTTGAGCTGGTCTCTTCCTGTTTGAGCCGGTCTGTTCCTGTTTGAGTCCGGTTTGAGTCGTTCAAAACCGGTTTGAGCCGGTCTGGTCCG
Source organism: Erythrocebus patas (assembly GCA_023783455.1). Classification (NCBI taxonomy): domain Eukaryota; kingdom Metazoa; phylum Chordata; class Mammalia; order Primates; family Cercopithecidae; genus Erythrocebus; species Erythrocebus patas. Next base: position 24,257 of record JAKFHT010000696.1, on the reverse strand, counting down.
GTTTGAGTCCGGTTTGAGCAAGTCAAAATCGATTGGAGACGGTCTGGCCTCTTTTGATCTGGTCAAAACCGTTTTGAGCTGATCTGGTCCGGATAAATACTGTCAAAACCGGTTTGAGTCGGTTTGGTCGGGTTTGAGTCCAGTTTGAGCCAGTCAAAATTGGTTTGATCCGGTCTGGCCTGGTTTGATCTGGTCAAAACCCGTATGAGACCGGTTTGAGCCGGTGAAAACTGGTTTGAGATGTTCTGGTCGGTTTGAGCCAGTTTGAGCCGGTCTGGTCTGGCTTGAGCCGGTTTGAGCTGGTCTCTTCCTGTTTGAGCCGGTCTGTTCCTGTTTGAGTCCGGTTTGAGTCGTTCAAAACCGGTTTGAGCCGGTCTAGTTCGGTTTGAGTCCGGTTTGAGCCACTCAAAATCGATTGGAGACGGTCTGGCCTGGTTTGATCTGGTCAAAACACGTATGAGTACGGTTTGAGCCGGTGAAAACTGGTTTGAGATGTTCTGGTCCGGTTTGAGCCAGTTTGAGCCGGTCTGGTCTGGTTTGAGCCGGTTTGAGCCGGTCTGTTACTGTTTGAGCCCGTCTGTTCCTGTTTGAGTCCAGTTTGAGCCATTCAAAACCGGTGTGAGCCGGTCTAGTCTGGTTTGAGTCCGGTTTCAGCCGGTCAAAACCGGTTTGAGCCTGTTTGTTCCGATTTGAGTCCTTTGTGAGCCAGTCAAAACAGGTTTGAGCCGGTCTGGTCCGGTTTGAGTCCGGTTTGAGCCAGTCAAACCGGTTTGAGCCGGTCTGGCCTGGTTTGAGTCTGGTTTGAGCAGGTCAAAACCGTTTTGAGCTGATCTGATCCGGATAAATACGGTCAAAACCGGTTTGAGTCTCTTTGAGCCCGTCAAAACCGGTTTGAGGCGGTCTGGTCGGGTTTGAGTCCAGTTTGATCCGGTCAAAATTGGTTTGAGCCGGTCTGGCCTTGTTTGGTTTGGTCAAAACTCGTTTGTGTCCGGTTTGAGCTGGTCAAAACCGGTTTGAGCCGGTCTGGCCTGGATTGATCCGGTTTGAGCCGGTCCAGTCATGTTTTAGTCCAGTTTGAGCCAGTCAAAACCGGTTTCAGCCGGTCTGGTTCGGTTTGAGCCGGTCTGGTCTGGTTTGATCCTGTCAAAACCGATTGAAACCGGTCTGGCCAGTTTGAGTCTGGTTTCAGGCGGTCAAAACCGGTTTGAGCCGGTCTGGCCTGGTTTGATGTGGTCAAAACCCGTATGAGACCGGTTTGAGCCGGTGAAAACCGGTTTGAGATGTTCTGGTCCGGTTTGAGCAGTTTGAGCCGTTCTGGTCTGGTGTGAGCCGGTTTGAGCTGGTCTGTTCCTGTTTGAGCCGGTCTGTTCCTGTTTGAGTCCGGTTTGAGCCGTTCAAAACCGGTTTGAGCCGGTCTAGTCCGTTTGAGTCCGGTTTGAGCCAGTCAAAATCGATTGGAGACGGTCTGGCCTGGTTTGATCTGGTCAAAACAAGTATGAGACCGATTTGAGCCGGTGAAAACTGGTTTGAGATGTTCTGGTCCGGTTTGAGCCAGTTTGAGCCGGTCTGGTCTGGCTTGAGCCGGTTTGAGCCGGTCTGTTCCTGTTTGAGCCGGTCTGTTCCTGTTTGAGTCCGGTTTGAGCCGTTCAAAACCGGTTTGAGCCGGTCTGGTCCGGTTTGAGTCCAGTTTGAGCCAGTCAAAATCGATTGGAGACGGTCTGGCCGGGTTTGATCAGGTCAAAACCCGTATGAGTACGGTTTGAGCCGGTGAAAATCGGTTTGAGATGTTCTGGTCTGGTTTGAGCCAGTTTGAGCCGGTCTGCTCTGGCTTGAGCCGGTTTGAGCCAGTCTGTTACTGTTTGTGCCGGTCTGTTCCTGTTTGACTCCAGTTTGAGCCATTCAAAACCGGTGTGAGCCGGTCTAGTCCGGTTTGAGTCTGGTTTCAGCCGGTGAAAACCGGTTTGAGCCTGTTTGTTCCGGTTTGAGTCCTTTGTGAGCCAGTCAAAACAGGTTTGAGCCGGTCTGGTCCGGTTTGAGTCCGGTTTGAGAAGGTCAAAACCGGTTTGAGCCTGTCTGGCCTGGTTTGAGTCTGGTTTGAGCAGGTCAAAACCGTTTTGAGCTGATCTGGTCCGGATAAATACGGTCAAAACAGGTTTGAGTCTGTTTGAGCCAGTCAAAACCGGTTTGAGCCGGTCTGGTCAGGTTTGAGTCCAGTTTGAGCCGGTCAAAATTGGTTTGAGCCGGTCTGGCCTGGTTTGATTTGGTCAAAACCCGTTTGAGTCCGGTTTGAGCTGGTCAAAACCGGTTTGAGCCGGTCTAGTCCGGTTTGAGTCTGGTTTGAGCCAGTCAAAATCGATTGGAGACGGTCTGGCCTGGTTTGATCTGGTCAAAACCCGTATGAGACCGGTTTGAGGCGGTGAAAACCGGTTTGAGATGTTCTGGTCCGGTTTGAGCCAGTTTGAGCCGGTGTGGTCTGGCTTGAGCCGGTGTGAGCTGGTCTGTTCCTGTTTGAGCCGGTCTGTTCCTGTTTGAGTCCAGTTTGAGCAGTTCAAAACCGGTTTGAGCCGGTCTTGTCCGGTTTGAGTCTGGTTTGAGCCAGTGAAAATCGATTGGAGGCGGTCTGGTCTTGTTTGGTCTGGTCAAAACCCTTATGAGTACGGTTTGAGCCGGAGAAAATCGGTTTGAGATGTTCTGGTCCGGTTTGAGTCCTTTGTGAGCCAGTCAAAACAGGTTTGAGCCGGTCTGGTCCGGTTTGAGTCCTGTTTGAGAAGGTCAAAACCGGTTTGAGCCTGTCTGGCCTGGTTTGAGTCTGGTTTGAGCAGGTCAAAACCGTTTTGAGCTGATCTGGTCCGGATAAATACGGTCAAAACAGGTTTGAGTCTGTTTGAGCCAGTCAAAACCGGTTTGAGCCGGTCTGGTCAGGTTTGAGTCCAGTTTGAGCCGGTCAAAATTGGTTTGAGACGGTCTGGCCTGGTTTGATTTGGTCAAAACCCGTTTGAGTCCGGTTTGAGCTGGTCAAAACCGGTTTGAGCCGGTCTAGTCCGGTTTGAGTCCGGTTTGAGCCAGTCAATATCGATTGGAGACGGTCTGGCCTGGTTTGATCTGGTCAAAACCCGTATGAGACTGGTTTGAGGCGGTGAAAACCGGTTTGAGATGTTTTGGTCCTGTTTGAGCCAGTTTGAGCCGGTCTGGTCTGGCTTGAGCCGGTGTGAGCTGGTCTGTTCCTGTTTGAGCCGTTCTGTTCCCGTTTGAGTCCAGTTTGAGCCGTTCAAAACCGGTTTGAGCCGGTCCTGTCCGGTTTGAGTCTGGTTTGAGCCAGTGAAAATCGATTGGAGGCGGTCTGGTCTTGTTTGATCTGGTCAAAACCCGTATGAGTACGGTTTGAGCCGGAGAAAATCGGTTTGAGATGTTCTGGTCCGGTTTGAGCCAGTTTGAGCCAGTCTGGTCTGGCTTGAGCCAGTTTGAGCCAGTCTGTTCCTGTTTGAGCCGGTCTGTTCCTGTTTGAGTCCGGTTTGAGCCGTTCAAAACCGGTTTGAGCCGGTCTAGTCCGGTTTGAGTCCGGTTTGAGCCAGTCAATATCGATTGGAGAGGGTCTGGCCTGGTTTGATTTGGTCAAAACCCGTATGAGACCGGTTTGAGCCGGTGAAAACCGGTTTGAGTTGTTCTGGTCCGGTTTGAGCCAGTTTGAGCCGGTCTGGTCTGGCTTGAGCCGGTTTGAGCTGGTCTGTTCCTGTTTGAGCCGGTCTGTTCCTGTTTGAGTCTGGTTTGAGCCGTTCAAAACCGGTTTGAGTCGGTCTGGTCCGGTTTGAGTCCAGTTTGAGCCAGTCAAAATCGATTGGAGACGGTCTGGCCTGGTTTGATCTGGTCAAAACCCGTATGAGTCGGTTTGAGTCGGTTTGAGCAGGTGAAAATCGGTTTGAGATGTTGTGGTCATGTTTGAGCCAGTTTGAGCCGGTGCGGTCTGGCTTGAGCCGGTTTGAGCCGGTCTGTTACTGTTTGAGCCTGTCTGTTCCTGTTTGAGTCGAGTTTGAGCCATTCAAAACCGGTGTGAGCAGGTCTAGTCCGGTTTGAGTCCGGTTTCTGCCGGTCAAAACCGGTTTGAGCCTGTTTGTTCCGGTTTGAGTCCTTTTTGAGCCAGTCAAAACAGGTTTGAGCCGGTCTGGTCTGGTTTGAGTCCGGTTTGAGCCGGTCAAAACCGGTTTGAGCCGGTCTGGCCTGGTTTGAGTCCAGTTTGAGCTGGTCAAAACCGTTTTGAGCTGATCTGGTCCGGATAAATATCGTCAAAACCGGTTTGATTCTGCTTAAGCCGGTCAAAACCGGTTTGAGCCGGTCTGGTCGGGTTTGAGTCCAGTTTGAGCCGGTCAAAATTGGTTTCAGCCGGTCTGGCCTGGTTTGATTTGGTCAAAACCCGTTTGAGTCCGGTTCGAGCTGGTCAAAACCGGTTTGAGCCGGTCTGGCCTGGATTGATCCGGTTTGAGCCGGTCCGGTCATATTTTAGTCCGGTTTGAGCCAGTCAAAACCGGTGTCAGCCGGTCTGGTTCGGTTTTAGCTGGTCTGGTCCGGTTTGAGCCTGTCAAAATCGATTGAAACTGGTCTGGGTCGGTTTGAGTCCGGTTTCAGCCAGTCAAAACCGGTTTGAGCCGGTCTGGCCTGGTTTGATCTGGTCAAAACCCGTATGAGACCGGTTTGAGCCGGTGAAAACCGGTTTGAGATGTTCTGGTCCGGTTTGAGCCGGTTTGAGCCGTTCCGGTCTGGTGTGAGCCGGTTTGAGCTGGTCTGTTCCTGTTTGAGCGGTCTGTTCCTGTTTGAGTCCGGTTTGAGCCGTTCAAAACCGGTTTGAGCTGGTCTAGTCCGGTTTGAGTCCGGTTTGAGCCAGTGAAAATCGATTGGAGACGGTCTGGCCTGGTTTGATCTGGTCAAAACCCTTATGATTATGGTTTGAGCTGGTGAAAACCGGTTTGAGATGTTCTGGTCCGGTTTGAGCCGGTTTGAGCCGTTCTGGTCTGGCTTGATCCGGTTTGAGCCGGTCTGTTACTGTTTGAGCCGGTCTGTTCCTGTTTGAGTCCAGTTTGAGCCATCCAAAACCGGTGTGAGCCGGTCTAGGCCGGTTTGAGTCCGGTTTCAGCCGGTCAATTCCGGTTTGAGCCTGTATGTTCCGGTTTGATTCCTTTTTGCGCCAGTCAAAACAGGTTTGAGCCGGTCTGCTCCAGGTTGAGCCGGTTTGAGCCGGTCTGTTACTCTTTGAGCCAGTCTGGCCTCGTTTGAGTCCAGTTAGAGCAGGTCAAAACCGTTTTGAGCTGATCCGTTCCGGATAAATACGGTCAAAACTGGGTTGAGCCGTTCTGGTCGGGTTTGAGTCGAGTTTGAGCCGGTCAAAATTGGTTTGAGCCGGTCTGGCCTGGTTTGATTTGGTCAAAACCCGTTTGAGTCCGGTTTGAGCTGGTCAAAACCGGTTTGAGCTGGTCTGGCCTGGATTGATCCGGTTTGAGCCGGTCCGGTTCGGTTTGAGCCGGTCTGGTCCGGTTTGAGCCTGTCAAAACCGATTGAAACCGGTCTGGGCCGGTTTGAGTCCGTTTCAGCCAGTCAAAACCGGTTTGAGCCGGTCTGGCCTGGTGTGATCTGGTCAAAACCCGTATGAGACCGGTATGAGCTGGTGAAAACCGGTTTGAGATGTTCTCGTCCGGTTTGAGCCGGTTTGAGCCGTTCTGGTTTGGTGTGAGCCGGTTTGAGCTGGTCTGTTCCTTTTTGAGCCGGTCTGTTCCTGTTTGAGTCCGGTTTGAGCCAGTCAAAATCGATTGGAGACGGTCTGGCCTGGTTTGATCTGGTCAAAACAAGTATGAGACCGGTTTGAGCTGGTGAAAACCGGTTTCAGATGTTCTGGTCCGGTTTGAGCCAGTTTGAGCCGGTGTGGTCGGGCTTGAGCCGGTTTGAGCCGGTCTGTTCCTGTTTGAGTACGGTTTGAGCCGTTCAAAACTGGTTTGAGCCGGTCTAGTCCGGTTTGAGTCCGGTTTCAGCCGGTCAAAACCGGTTTGAGCCTGTATGTTCCGGTTTGAGTCCTTTTAGAGCCAGTCAAAACAGGTTTGAGCCGGTCTGGTCTGGTTTGAGTCCTGTTTGAGCCAGTCAAAACCGGTTTGAGCCGGTCTGGCCGGGTTTGAGTCTGGTTTTAGCAGGTCAAAACCGTTTTGAGCTGGTCTGGTCCGGATAAATACGGTCAAAATCGGTTTGATTCTGTTTGAGCCGGTCAAAACCGGTTTGAGCCGGCTGGTCGTTTTTGAGTCCAGTTTGAGCCGGTCAAAATTGGTTTGAGCCGGTCTGGCCTGGTTTGATTTGGTCAAAACCCGTTTGAGTCCGTTTGGAACTGGTCAAAACCGGTTTGAGCCGGTCTGGCCTGGATTGATCCGGTTTGAGCCGGTCTGGTCATGTTTTAGTTTGGTTTGAGCCAGTCAAAACCGGTTTCCGCCGGTCTGGTTCGGTTTGAGCCGGTCTGGTCCGGTTTGAGCCTGTCAAAACCGATTGAAACCGGTCTGGGCCGGTTTGAGTCTGGTTTCAGCCAGTCAAAACCGTTTGAGCCGGTCTGGCCTGGTTTGATCTGGTCAAAACCCGTATGAGACCGGTTTGAGCCGGTGAAAACCGGTTTGAGATATTCTGGTCCGGTTTGAGCCGGTTTGAGCCGTTCTGGTCTGGTGTGAGCCGGTTTGAGCTGGTCTGTTCCTGTTTGAGCCGGTCTGTTCCTGTTTGAGTCTGGTTTGAGCCGTTCAAAACCGGTTTGAGCCTGTCAAGTCCGGTTTGAGTCCGGTTTGAGCCAGTCAAAATCGATTGGAGACGGTCTGGCCGGGTTTGATCTGGTCAAAACCCGTATGAGTACGTTTTGAGCCGGAGAAAATCGGTTTGAGATGTTCTGGTCAGGTTTGAGCCAGTTTGAGCCGGTCTGGTCTGGCTTGAGCCGGTTTGAGCCGGTCTGTTACTGTTTGAGCCGGTCTGTTCCTGTTTGAGTCAGTTTGAGCCATTCAAAACCGGTGTGAGCGGTCTAGTCGGTTTGAGTCCGGTTTCAGCCGGTCAAAACCTGTTTGAGCCTGTTTGTTCGGTTTGAGTCCTTTTGAGCCAGTCAAAACAGGTTTGAGCCGGTCTGGTCCGGTTTGAGTCCTTTTTGAGCCAGTCAAAACAGGTTTGAGCCGGTCTGGTCCGGTTTGAGTCTGGTTTGAGCCGGTCAAACCCTGTTTGAGCCGGTGTGGCCTGGTTTGAGTCCGGTTTGAGCAGGTCAAAACCGTTTTGAGCTGGTCTGGTCCGGATAAATATGGTCAAAACCGGTTTGAGTCTGTTTGAGCCGGTCAAAACCGGTTTGAGCGGTCTGGTCGGTTTGAGTCCAGTTTGAGCCGGTCAAAATTGGTTTGAGCCGGTCTGGCCTGGTTTGATTTGGTCAAAACCCGTTTGAGTCCGGTTTGAGCTGGTCAAAACCAGTTTGAGCCGGTCTGCCCTGGATTGATCCGGTTTGAGCGGTTTGAGCGGTCTGGTCCGGTTTGAGTCGGTTTGAGCCAGTCAAAACAGGTTTCAGCCGGTCTGGTTCGGTTTGAGCCGGTCTAGTCCGGTTTGAGCCTGTCAAAACCGATTGAAACCGGTCTGGGCGGTTTGAGTCGGTTTCAGCCAGTCAAAACCGGTTTGAGCCGGTCTGGCCTGGTTTGATCTGGTCAAAACCCGTATGAGACCGGTTTGAGCCGGTGAAAACCGGTATGAGATGTTCTGGTCCGGTTTGAGCCGGTTTGAGGCGTTCTGGTCTGGTGTGAGCCGGTTTGAGATGGTCTGTTCCTGTTTGAGCGGTCTGTTCCTGTTTGAGTCCGGTTTGAGCCGTTCAAAACCGGTTTGAGCCGGTCTAGTCGGTTTGAGTCCGGTTTGAGCCAGTCAAAATCGATTGGAGAGGGTCTGGCCTGGTTTGATCTGGTCAAAACCCGTATGAGTCGGTTTAAGCCGGTGAAAACCGGTTTGAGATGTTCTGCTCAGGTTTGAGCCAGTTTGAGCCGTTCTGGTCTGGCTTGAGCCGGTTTGAGCTGGTCTCTTCCTGTTTGAGCCGGTCTGTTCCTGTTTGAGTCCGGTTTGAGTCGTTCAAAACCGGTTTGAGCCGGTCTGGTCCGGTTTGAGTCCGGTTTGAGCAAGTCAAAATCGATTGGAGACGGTCTGGCCTCTTTTGATCTGGTCAAAACCGTTTTGAGCTGATCTGGTCCGGATAAATACTGTCAAAACCGGTTTGAGTCGGTTTGGTCGGGTTTGAGTCCAGTTTGAGCCAGTCAAAATTGGTTTGATCCGGTCTGGCCTGGTTTGATCTGGTCAAAACCCGTATGAGACCGGTTTGAGCCGGTGAAAACTGGTTTGAGATGTTTTGGTCCGGTTTGAGCCAGTTTGAGCCGGTCTGGTCTGGCTTGAGCCGGTTTGAGCTGGTCTCTTCCTGTTTGAGCCGGTCTGTTCCTGTTTGAGTCCGGTTTGAGTCGTTCAAAACCGGTTTGAGCCGGTCTAGTTCGGTTTGAGTCCGGTTTGAGCCACTCAAAATCGATTGGAGACGGTCTGGCCTGGTTTGATCTGGTCAAAACACGTATGAGTACGGTTTGAGCCGGTGAAAACTGGTTTGAGATGTTCTGGTCCGGTTTGAGCCAGTTTGAGCCGGTCTGGTCTGGTTTGAGCCGGTTTGAGCCGGTCTGTTACTGTTTGAGCCCGTCTGTTCCTGTTTGAGTCCAGTTTGAGCCATTCAAAACCGGTGTGAGCCGGTCTAGTCTGGTTTGAGTCCGGTTTCAGCCGGTCAAAAGCGGTTTGAGCCTGTTTGTTCGGTTTGAGTCCTTTTGAGCCAGTCAAAACAGGTTTGAGCCGGTCTGGTCGGTTTGAGTCCGGTTTGAGCCAGTCAAAACCGGTTTGAGCGGTCTGGCCTGGTTTGAGTCTGGTTTGAGCTGGTCAAAACCGTTTTGAGCTGATCTGATCCGGATAAATACGGTCAAAACCGGTTTGAGCCAGTCTGGTCGGTTTGAGCCGTCAAAACCGGTTTGAGGCGGTCTGGTCGGTTTGAGTCCAGTTTGATCCGGTCAAAATTGGTTTGAGCCGGTCTGGCCTTGTTTGGTTTGGTCAAAACTCGTTTGTGTCCGGTTTGAGCTGGTCAAAACCGGTTTGAGCGGTCTGGCCTGGATTGATCCGGTTTGAGCCGGTCCAGTCATGTTTTAGTCGGTTTGAGCCAGTCAAAACCGGTTTCAGCCGGTCTGGTTCGGTTTGAGCCGGTCTGGTCTGGTTTGAGCCTGTCAAAACCGATTGAAACCGGTCTGGCCAGTTTGAGTCCGGTTTCAGCCAGTCAAAACCGGTTTGAGCCGGTCTGGCCTGGTTTGATCTGGTCAAAACCCGTATGAGACGGTTTGAGCCGGTGAAAACGGTTTGAGATGTTCTGGTCCGGTTTGAGCAGTTTGAGCCGTTCTGGTCTGGTGTGAGCCGGTTTGAGCTGGTCTGTTCCTGTTTGAGCCGGTCTGTTCCTGTTTGAGTCGGTTTGAGCCGTTCAAAACCGGTTTGAGCGGTCTAGTCCGGTTTGAGTCCGGTTTGAGCCAGTCAAAATCGATTGGAGCGGTCTGGCCTGGTTTGATCTGGTCAAAACAAGTATGAGACCGGTTTGAGCCGGTGAAAACTGGTTTGAGATGTTCTGGTCCGGTTTGAGCCAGTTTGAGCCGGTCTGGTCTGGCTTGAGCCGGTTTGAGCCGGTCTGTTCCTGTTTGAGCCGGTCTGTTCCTGTTTGAGTCCGGTTTGAGCCGTTCAAAACCGGTTTGAGCCGGTCTGGTCCGGTTTGAGTCCAGTTTGAGCCAGTCAAAATCGATTGGAGACGGTCTGGCCGGGTTTGATCAGGTCAAAACCCGTATGAGTACGGTTTGAGCCGGTGAAAATTGGTTTGAGATGTTCTGGTCTGGTTTGAGCCAGTTTGAGCCGGTCTGCTCTGGCTTGAGCCGTTTTGAGCCAGTCTGTTACTGTTTGTGCCGGTCTGTTCCTGTTTGACTCCAGTTTGAGCCATTCAAAACCGGTGTGAGCCGGTCTAGTCCGGTTTGAGTCTGGTTTCAGCCGGTGAAAACCGGTTTGAGCCTGTTTGTTCCGGTTTGAGTCCTTTGTGAGCCAGTCAAAACAGGTTTGAGCCGGTCTGGTCCGGTTTGAGTCCGGTTTGAGAAGGTCAAAACCGGTTTGAGCCTGTCTGGCCTGGTTTGAGTCTGGTTTGAGCAGGTCAAAACCGTTTTGAGCTGATCTGGTCCGGATAAATACGGTCAAAACAGGTTTGAGTCTGTTTGAGCCAGTCAAAACCGGTTTGAGCCGGTCTGGTCAGGTTTGAGTCCAGTTTGAGCCGGTCAAAATTGGTTTGAGACGGTCTGGCCTGGTTTGATTTGGTCAAAACCCGTTTGAGTCCGGTTTGAGCTGGTCAAAACCGGTTTGAGCCGGTCTAGTCCGGTTTGAGTCCGGTTTGAGCCAGTCAAAATCGATTGGAGACGGTCTGGCCTGGTTTGATCTGGTCAAAACCCGTATGAGACCGGTTTGAGGCGGTGAAAACCGGTTTGAGATGTTCTGGTCCGGTTTGAGCCAGTTTGAGCCGGTGTGGTCTGGCTTGAGCCGGTGTGAGCTGGTCTGTTCCTGTTTGAGCCGGTCTGTTCCTGTTTGAGTCCAGTTTGAGCAGTTCAAAACCGGTTTGAGCCGGTCTTGTCCGGTTTGAGTCTGGTTTGAGCCAGTGAAAATCGATTGGAGGCGGTCTGGTCTTGTTTGGTCTGGTCAAAACCCGTATGAGTACGGTTTGAGCCGGAGAAAATCGGTTTGAGATGTTCTGGTCCGGTTTGAGTCCTTTGTGAGCCAGTCAAAACAGGTTTGAGCGGTTTGAGCTGGTCTGGTCCGGTTTGAGTCCTGTTTGAGAAGGTCAAAACCGGTTTGAGCCTGTCTGGCCTGGTTTGAGTCTGGTTTGAGCAGGTCAAAACCGTTTTGAGCTGATCTGGTCCGGATAAATACGGTCAAAACAGGTTTGAGTCTGTTTGAGCCAGTCAAAACCGGTTTGAGCCGGTCTGGTCAGGTTTGAGTCCAGTTTGAGCCGGTCAAAATTGGTTTGAGCCGGTCTGGCCTGGTTTGATTTGGTCAAAACCCGTTTGAGTCCGGTTTGAGCTGGTCAAAACCGGTTTGAGCCGGTCTAGTCCGGTTTGAGTCCGGTTTGAGCCAGTCAATATCGATTGGAGACGGTCTGGCCTGGTTTGATCTGGTCAAAACCCGTATGAGACTGGTTTGATGCGGTGAAAACCGGTTTGAGATGTTCTGGTCCTGTTTGAGCCAGTTTGAGCCGGTCTGGTCTGGCTTGAGCCGGTGTGAGCTGGTCTGTTCCTGTTTGAGCCGGTCTGTTCCTGTTTGAGTCCAGTTTGAGCCGTTCAAAACCGGTTTGAGCCGGTCTTGTCCGGTTTGAGTCTGGTTTGAGCCAGTGAAAATCGATTGGAGGCGGTCTGGTCTTGTTTGATCTGGTCAAAACCCGTATGAGTCGGTTTGAGCCGGAGAAAATCGGTTTGAGATGTTCTGGTCGGTTTGAGCCAGTTTGAGCCAGTCTGGTCTGGCTTGAGCCAGTTTGAGCCAGTCTGTTCCTGTTTGAGCCGGTCTGTTCCTGTTTGAGTCCGGTTTGAGCCGTTCAAAACCGGTTTGAGCCGGTCTAGTCCGGTTTGAGTCCGGTTTGAGCCAGTCAATATCGATTGGAGAGGGTCTGGCCTGGTTTGATTTGGTCAAAACCCGTATGAGACCGGTTTGAGCCGGTGAAAACCGGTTTGAGTTGTTCTGGTCCGGTTTGAGCCAGTTTGAGCCGGTCTGGTCTGGCTTGAGCCGGTTTGAGCTGGTCTGTTCCTGTTTGAGCCGGTCTGTTCCTGTTTGAGTCCGGTTTGAGCCGTTCAAAACCGGTTTGAGTCGGTCTGGTCCGGTTTGAGTCCAGTTTGAGCCAGTCAAAATCGATTGGAGACGGTCTGGCCTGGTTTGATCTGGTCAAAACCCGTATGAGTACGGTTTGAGCAGGTGAAAATCGGTTTGAGATGTTGTGGTCATGTTTGAGCCAGTTTGAGCCGGTGCGGTCTGGCTTGAGCCGGTTTGAGCCGGTCTGTTACTGTTTGAGCCGGTCTGTTCCTGTTTGAGTCGAGTTTGAGCCATTCAAAACCGGTGTGAGCCGGTCTAGTCCGTTTGAGTCGGTTTCAGCCGGTCAAAACCGGTTTGAGCCTGTTTGTTCCGGTTTGAGTCCTTTTTGAGCCAGTCAAAACAGGTTTGAGCCGGTCTGGTCCGGTTTGAGTCCGGTTTGAGCCGGTCAAAACCGGTTTGAGCCGCTCTGGCCTGGTTTGAGTCCAGTTTGAGCTGGTCAAAACCGTTTTGAGCTGATCTGGTCCGGATAAATACGGTCAAAACCGGTTTGAGTCTGTTTGAGCCGGTCAAAACCGGTTTGAGCCGGTCTGGTCGGTTTGAGTCCAGTTTGAGCCGGTCAAAATTGGTTTCAGCCGGTCTGGCCTGGTTTGATTTGGTCAAAACCCGTTTGAGTCCGGTTTGAGCTGGTCAAAACCGGTTTGAGCCGGTCTGGCCTGGATTGATCCGGTTTGAGCCGGTCTGGTCATGTTTTAGTCCGGTTTGAGCCAGTCAAAACCGGTTTGAGCCGGTCTGGTCCGGTTTGAGCTGGTCTGGTCCGGTTTGAGCCTGTCAAAACCGATTGAAACCGGTCTGGGCCGGTTTGAGTCCGGTTTGAGCCAGTCAAAATCGGTTTGAGCCGTCTGGCCTGGTTTGATCTGGTCAAAACCCGTATGAGACCGGTTTGAGCCGGTGAAAACCGGTTTGAGATGTTCTGGTCCGGTTTGAGCCGGTTTGAGCCGTTCTGGTCTGGTGTGAGCCGGTTTGAGCTGGTCTGTTCCTGTTTGAGCCGGTCTGTTCCTGTTTGAGTCCGGTTTGAGCCGTTCAAAACCGGTTTGAGCTGGTCTAGTCCGGTTTGAGTCCGGTTTGAGCCAGTCAAAATCGATTGGAGACGGTCTGGCCTGGTTTGATCTGGTCAAAACCCGTATGAGTCCGGTTTGAGCTGGTGAAAACCGGTTTGAGATGTTCTGGTCCGGTTTGAGCCGGTTTGAGCCGTTCTGGTCTGGCTTGATCCGGTTTGAGCCGGTCTGTTACTGTTTGAGCCGGTCTGTTCCTGTTTGAGTCCAGTTTGAGCCATCCAAAACCGGTGTGAGCCGGTTTGAGCCGGTTTGAGTCCGGTTTGAGCGGTCTAGTCGGTTTGAGCCTGTTTGTTCGGTTTGAGTCCTTTTGAGCCAGTCAAAACAGGTTTGAGCCGGTCTGGTCCAGTTTGAGCCGGTTTGAGCCGGTCTGTTACTCTTTGAGCCAGTCTGGCCTCGTTTGAGTCCAGTTAGAGCAGGTCAAAACCGTTTTGAGCTGATCTGGTCCGGATAAATACGGTCAAAACTGGTTTGAGCCGGTCTGGTCGGTTTGAGTCCAGTTTGAGCCGGTCAAAATTGGTTTGAGCCGGTCTGGCCTGGTTTGATTTGGTCAAAACCCGTTTGAGTCCGGTTTGAGCTGGTCAAAACCGGTTTGAGCTGGTCTGGCCTGGATTGATCCGGTTTGAGCCGGTCTGGTTCGGTTTGAGCGGTCTGGTCCGGTTTGAGCCTGTCAAAACCGATTGAAACCGGTCTGGGCCGGTTTGAGTCCGGTTTCAGCCAGTCAAAACCGGTTTGAGCCGGTCTGGCCTGGTGTGATCTGGTCAAAACCCGTATGAGACCGGTTTGAGCCGGTGAAAACCGGTTTGAGATGTTCTCGTCCGGTTTGAGCCGGTTTGAGCCGTTCTGGTGTGGTGTGAGCCGGTTTGAGCTGGTCTGTTCCTGTTTGAGCCGGTCTGTTCCTGTTTGAGTCCGGTTTGAGCCAGTCAAAATCGATTGGAGACGGTCTGGCCTGGTTTGATCTGGTCAAAACAAGTATGAGACCGGTTTGAGCTGGTGAAAACCGGTTTGAGATGTTCTGGTCCGGTTTGAGCCAGTTTGAGCTGGTCTGGTCGGGCTTGAGCCGGTTTGAGCCGGTCTGTTCCTGTTTGAGTACGGTTTGAGCCGTTCAAAACTGGTTTGAGCCGGTCTAGTCCGGTTTGAGTCCGGTTTCAGCCGGTCAAAACCGGTTTGAGCCTGTTTGTTCCGGTTTGAGTCCTTTTAGAGCCAGTCAAAACAGGTTTGAGCCGGTCTGGTCTGGTTTGAGTCCTGTTTGAGCCAGTCAAAACCGGTTTGAGCCGGTCTGGCCGGGTTTGAGTCTGGTTTGAGCAGGTCAAAACCGTTTTGAGCTGGTCTGGTCCGGATAAATACGGTCAAAATCGGTTTGATCCTGTTTGAGCCGGTCAAAACCGGTTTGAGCCGGCTGGTCGGGTTTGAGTCCAGTTTGAGCCGGTCAAAATTGGTTTGAGCCGGTCTGGCCTGGTTTGATTTGGTCAAAACCCGTTTGAGTCCGGTTTGAGCTGGTCAAAACCGGTTTGAGCAGTTTGAGCCGGTCTGGCCTGGATTGATCCGGTTTGAGCCGGTCTGGTCATGTTTTAGTTCGGTTTGAGCCAGTCAAAACCGGTTTCAGCCGGTCTGGTTCGGTTTGAGCCGGTCTGGTCCGGTTTGAGCCTGTCAAAACCGATTGAAACCGGTCTGGGCCGGTTTGAGTCCGGTTTCAGCCAGTCAAAACCGGTTTGAGCCGGTCTGGCCTGGTTTGATCTGGTCAAAACCCGTATGAGACGGTTTGAGCGGTGAAAACCGGTTTGAGATATTCTGGTCGGTTTGAGCGGTTTGAGCCGTTCTGGTCTGGTGTGAGCGGTTTGAGCTGGTCTGTTCCTGTTTGAGCCGGTCTGTTCCTGTTTGAGTCTGGTTTGAGCCGTTCAAAACCGGTTTGAGCCTGTCAAGTCCGGTTTGAGTCCGGTTTGAGCCAGTCAAAATCGATTGGAGACGGTCTGGCCGGGTTTGATCTGGTCAAAACCCGTATGAGTACGTTTTGAGCCGGAGAAAATCGGTTTGAGATGTTCTGGTCAGGTTTGAGCCAGTTTGAGCCGGTCTGGTCTGGCTTGAGGCGGTTTGAGCCGGTCTGTTACTGTTTGAGCCGGTCTGTTCCTGTTTGAGTCCAGTTTGAGCCATTCAAAACCGGTGTGAGCTGGTCTAGTCCGGTTTGAGCCCGGTTTCAGCTGGTCAAAACCGGTGTGAGCCTGTTTGTTCCGGTTTGAGTCCTTTTTGAGCCAGTCAAAACAGGTTTGAGCCGGTCTGGTCTGGTTTGAGTCCGGTTTGACCCGGTCAAAACCGGTTTGAGCCTCTCTGGCCTGGTTTGAGTCCGGTTTGAGCAGGTCAAAACCGTTTTGAGCTGATCTGGTCCGGATAAATACGGTCAAAACCGGTTTGAGTCTCTTTGAGCCGGTCAAAACCGGTTTGAGCCGGTCTGGTCGGGTTTGAGTCCAGTTTGAGCCAGTCAAAATTGGTTTGAGCCGGTCTGGCCTGGTTTGATTTGGTCAAAACCCGTTTGAGTCCGGTTTGAGCTGGTCAAAACCGGTTTGAGCCGGTCTGGCCTGGATTGATCCGGTTTGAGCCGGTCCGGTCATGTTTTAGTCCGGTTTGAGCCAGTCAAAACCGGTTTCAGCCGGTCTGGTTCGGTTTGAGCCGGTCTGGTCCGGTTTGAGCCTGTCAAAACCGATTGAAACCGGTCTGGGCCGGTTTGAGTCCGGTTTCAGCCGGTCAAAACCGGTTTGAGCCGGTCTGGCCTGGTTTGATCTTGTCAAAACCGGTATGAGTCCGGTTTGAGCCGGTGAAATCCGATTTGAGATGTTCTGGTCCGGTTTGGGCTGGTTTGAGCCGGTCTGGTCTAGTTTGAGCCGGTTTGAGCCGGTCTGTTCCTGTTTGAGCCGGTCTGTTCCAGTTTGAGTCCGACTTGAGCCGTTCAAAACCGGTTTGAGCGGTCTAGTCCGGTTTGAGTCTTGTTTCACCCGGCCAAAAGCGGTTTGACCCGGTCTTCTCCGGTTTGAGTCCGGTTTGAGCCAGTCAAGACAGGTTTGAGCCGGTCTGGTCCGATTTGAGTCCGGTTTGAGCCGGTCAAAAGCGGTTTGAGCCGCTCTGGCCTGGTTTGAGTCCGGTTTGAGCAGGTCAAAACCGTTTTGAGCCGATCTGGTCCAGATAAATACGGTCAAAACCGGTTTGAGTCTGCTTGAGCCGGTCAAAACCGGTTTGAGCCAGTCTGGTCGGGTTTGAACCGGTTTGAGCGGTCTGGTCTGGTTTGAGCTGGTGAAAACCGGTTTGAGCCTGTCTGGTCGGTTTGAGCGGTCTAGTCGGTTTGAGTCCGGTTTGAGCCTGTCAAAACCGGTTTGAGCTGGTCTGGTCGGTTTGAGTCCGGTTTGAGCGGTCAAAACCGGTTTGAGCAGTCTGGCCTGGTTTGATCTGGTCAAAACCCGTTTGAGTCGGTTTGAGCCAGTCAAAACAGGTTTGAGCCAGTCTGGTCGGTTTGAGTCGGTTTGAGTCTGGTTTGAGCTGGTCTGGTCCGGTTTGAGCTGGTGAAAACCGGTTTGAGCCGGTCTGGTCATGTTTTAGTCCGGTTTGAGCCGGTCAAAACCGGTTTCAGCCGGTCTGGTTCGGTTTGAGCAGGTCTGGTCCGGTTTGAGCCTGTCAAAACCGGTTTGAACCGGTCTGGGCCGGTTTGAGTCCGGTTTGAGCCGTTCAAAACCTGTTTGAGCCGGTCTGGCCTGGTTTGATCTGGTCAAAACCCGTATGAGTCCGGTTTGAGCCGGTGAAAACCGGTTTGAGATGTTCTGGTCCGGTTTGAGCCAGTTTGAGCCGGTCTGGTCTGGCTTGAGCCGGTTTGAGCCGGTCTAGTCCGGTTTGAGTCTGGTTTGAGCCAGTTTGAGCCGGTGAAAACCGGTTTGAGCCGGTCTGGTTCGGTTTGAGTCCGGTTTGAGCCATTCAAAACCTGGTAGACCCGGTCTGGTCCGTAATGAGACGGTTAAAACCGGTTTGAGCCAGTCTAAGAGCCGTTCTGGTGCTGTTTGATCCGGTTTGAGCTGGTCAAAACCCGTTTGAGTCCGGTTTGAGCGGTCTGGTCTGTTCGGTTTGAGCGGTCAAAACCGGTTTGAGCCGGTCTGGTCCGGTTTGAGTCGGTTTGAGCCAGTCAAAACAGGTTTGAGCCGGTCTGGTCGGTTTGAGTCCGGTTTGAGCCGGTTTGAGCCGGTCAAAATTGGTTTGAGCGGTCTGGCCTGGTTTGATTTGGTCAAAACCCGTTTGAGTCAGGTTTGAGCTGGTCAAAACGGTTTGAGCCTGTCTGGCCTGGTTTGAGTCCGGTTTCAGCCGGTCTGGTTCGGTTTGAGCCGGTCTGGTCCGGTTTGAGCCTGTCAAAACCGTTTGAGCCGGTCTGGTCCGGTTTGAGTCCGGTTTGAGCCGGTCAAAACCGGTTTGAGCCGGTCTGGCCTGGTTTGATCTGGTCAAAACCCGTTTGACTCCAGTTTGAGCCGGTGAAAACCGGTTTGAGATGTTCTGGTCCGGTTTGAGCCGGTTTGAGCCATTCTGGTCTGGTGTGAGCCGGTTTGAGCTGGTCTGTTCCTGTTTGAGCTGGTCTGTTCCTGTTTGAGTCCGGTTTGAGCCGTTCAAAACCGGTTTGAGCCGGTCTAGTCCGGTTTGAGTCCGGTTTGAGCCAGTCAAAATCGATTGGAGACGGTCTGGCCTGGTTTGATCTGGTCAAAACCCGTATGAGTACGGTTTGAGCCGGTGAAAACCGGTTTGAGATGTTCTGGTCAGGTTTGAGCCGGTTTGAGCCATTCTGGTCTGGTGTGAGCCGGTTTGAGCTGGTCTGTTCCTGTTTGAGCCGGTCTGTTCCTGTTTGAGTCCGGTTTGAGCCGTTCAAAACCGGTTTGAGCGGTCTAGTCCGGTTTGAGTCGGTTTGAGCCAGTCAAAATCGATTGGAGACGGTCTGGCCTGGTTTGATCTGGTCAAAACCCGTATGAGTCGGTTTGAGCCGGTGAAAACCGGTTTGAGATATTCTGGTCGGTTTGAGCGGTTTGAGCCGTTCTGGTCTGGTTTGAGTCGGTTTGAGCAGGTCTGTTCCTGTTTGAGCTGGTTTGAGCCTGTCAAAACCGGTTTGAGCGGTTTGAGCCGTTCAAAACCGGTTTGAGCCGGTCTGGTCTGGTTTGAGTCCGGTTTGAGCCAGTCAAAATCGATTGGAGAGGTCTGGCCTGGTTTGATCTGGTCAAAACCAGTTTGAGTCTGGTTTGAGCGGTGAAAACCGGTTTGAGATGTTCTGGTCGGTTTGAGCCAGTTTGAGCCAGTCTGGTCTGGTTTGAGCCAGTTTGAGCCGGTTTGAGCGGTCTGTTACTGTTTGAGCCGGTCTGTTCCTGTTTGAGTCAGTTTGAGCCATTCAAAACCGGTTTGAGCCAGTCTGGTCTGGTTTGAGTCCGGTTTCAGCGGTCAAAACCGGTTTGAGCGGTCTGGTCTGTTCGGTTTGAGTCCTTTTGAGCCAGTCAAAACAGGTTTGAGCCGGTCTGGTCGGTTTGAGCTGGTTTGAGCGGTCTGTTCCTGTTTGAGTCGGTTTGAGCCAGTCTGGCCTGGTTTGAGTCCAGTTTGAGCAGGTCAAAACCGTTTTGAGCTGGTCTGGTCCGGTTTGATCTGGTCAAAACCGGTTTGAGTCTGGTTTGAGCAGGTCTGGTCCGGTTTGAGCCGGTCTGGTCGGTTTGAGTCCAGTTTGAGCCGGTCAAAATTGGTTTGAGCCAGTCTGGCCTGGTTTGATTTGGTCAAAACCGTTTGAGTCCGGTTTGAGCTGGTCAAAACCGGTTTGAGCCGGTCTGGTCGGTTTGAACCGGTTTGAGCCGGTCTGTTCCTGTTTGAGTCCGGTTTGAGCCAGTCAAAACCGGTTTCAGCCGGTCTGGTTCGGTTTGAGCCGGTCTGGTCGGTTTGAGCCTGTCAAAACCGGTTTGAGCCGGTCTGTTCCTGTTTGAGTCAGTTTGAGCCAGTCAAAACCGTTTGAGCCGGTCTGGCCTGGTTTGATCTGGTCAAAACCGGTTTGAGCGGTTTGAGCCGGTCAAAACCGGTTTGAGATATTCTGGTCGGTTTGAGCGGTTTGAGCCGTCTGGTCTGGTGTGAGCGGTTTGAGCTGGTCTGGTCGGTTTGAGCTGGTCTGTTCCTGTTTGAGTCCGGTTTGAGCCAGTCAAAACCGGTTTGAGCGGTCTAGTCCGGTTTGAGTCCGGTTTGAGCCAGTCAAAATCGATTGAGCGGTCTGGCCTGGTTTGATCTGGTCAAAACCGTTTGAGTCGGTTTGAGCTGGTCAAAACCGGTTTGAGCCAGTCTGGTCGGTTTGAACCGGTTTGAGCAGTTTGAGCCGGTTTGAGCTGGTCTGGTCCGGTTTGAGCTGGTTTGAGCCGGTCTGGTTTGAGTCGGTTTGAGCTGGTCTGTTCCGGTTTGAGCAGTCAAAACCGGTTTGAGCCTGTCTGGTCCGGTTTGAGCCGGTCAAAACCGGTTTGAGCCGGTCTGCTGCGGATTGATCCCGTTTGAGCTGGTCTGGTCTGGTTTGATTAGATTTGAGTCGGTCAAAACAGGTTTGAGCCGATCTTGTCCAGTTTGAGTCTGGTTTGAGCAGGTCAAAACCATCTTGAGCCGGTCTGGCCTGGTTTGATCTGGTCAAAACCGGTTTGAGTCGGTTTGAGCCGGTCAAAACGGTTTGAGCCGGTCTGGTCGGGTTAGAACCGGTTTGAGCCGGTCTGTTACTGTTTGAGCGGTCTGTTCCTGTTTGAGCCGGTTTGAGCCGTTCAAAACCGGTTTGAGCCGGTCTAGTCCGGTTTGAGTCAGTTTCAGCCGGTCAAAACCGGTTTGAGCCCGTCTCGTCCGGTTTGACCCGGTCAAAACCGGTTTGAGCCGGTCTGCTGCGGATTGATCCCGTTTGAGCTGGTCTGGTCTGGTTTGATTAGATTTGAGTCGGTCAAAACAGGTTTGAGCCGATCTTGTCCAGTTTGAGTCTGGTTTGAGCAGGTCAAAACCATCTTGAGCCGGTCTGGTCCGGTTTCATCTGGTCAAAACCGGTTTGAGTCGGTTTGAGCCGGTCAAAACGGTTTGAGCCGGTCTGGTCGGGTTAGAACCGGTTTGAGCCGGTCTGGTCTGGTTTGAGCCGGTGAAAACCGGTTTGAGCCGGTCTGTTATTGTTTGAGCCGGTCTGTTCCTGTTTGAGCCCGGTTTGAGCCGTTCAAAACCGGTTTGAGCCGGTCTAGTCTGGTTTCAGTCATTTTGAGCCAGTCAAAACAGGTTTGAGCCGGTCTGGTCCGGTTTGAGTCCGGTTTCAGCCTGTCAAATCCGGTTTGACTCGGTCTGGTTCGGTTTGAACCGTTTAAAACCGGTTTGAGCCGGTCAGGTCAGGTTTTAGCTGGTTTGAGCCGGTCTGGTCGTGTTAGAGCCGGTCTGGTCCGGTTTGAGCAGTCAAAACCGGTTTGAGCCTGTCTGGTCCGGTTTCATCTGGTCAAAACCGTTTTGAGCTGGTCTGGTCTGGTTTGATTAGATTTGAGCCGGTCAAAACCGGTTTGAGCCTATCTGGTCGGTTTGAGTCCCGTTTGAGCAGGTCAAAACCGGTTTGAGCGGTCTGGTCCGGTTTCATCTGGTCAAAACCCGTATGAGTCGGTTTGAGTCGGTCAAAACCGGTTTGAGCCGGACTGGTCGGTTTGATCCGGTTTGAGCCGGCCTGGTCTGGTTTGAGCCGTCAAAACCGGTTTGAGCCTGTCTGGTCCGGTTTGAGTCAGTTTGAGCCAGTCAAAACCGGTTTCAGCTGGTCTGGTTCTGTTTGAGCGGTCTGGTCCAGTTTGAGCCTGTCAAAACCGGTTTGAGCCGGTCTGGTCCAGTTTGAGTCGGTTTGAGCCGGTCAAAACCGGTTTGAGCGGTCTGGCCTGGTTTGATCTGGTCAAAACACGTATGAGTCGGTTTGAGCCAGTGAAAAGCGATTTGAGATGTTCTGGTCGGTTTGAGCTGGTTTGAGCCGTTCTGGTCTGGTTTGAGCGGTTTGAGCCGGTCTGTCCCTGTTTGAGCCATTCTGTCCCAGTTTGAGTCCGAGTTGAGCGTTCAAAACCGGTTTGAGCCGGTCTAGTCCGGTTTGAGTCTTGTTTCAGCCGGCCAAAAGCGGTTTGAGCTGGTCTGGTCTGGTTTGAGTCGGTTTGAGCCAGTCAAAACAGGTTTGAGCTGGTCTGGTCAGATTTGAGTCGGTTTGAGCGGTCAAAAGCGGTTTGAGCCGCTCTGGCCTGGTTTGAGTCCGGTTTGAGCAGGTCAAAACCGTTTTGAGCCGATCTGGTCCAGATAAATACGGTCAAAACCGGTTTGAGTCTGTTTGAGCCGGTTAAAACCGGTTTGAGCCCGTCTGGTCGGGTTTGAACCGGTTTGAGCCGGTCTGGTCTGGTTTGAGCCGGTGAAAACCGGTTTGAGCCGGTCTGGTCCGGTTTTAGTCCGGTTTGAGACGGTTAAAACCGGTTTCAGCTGGTCTGGTTCGTTTTGAGCAGGTCTGGTCCGGTTTGAGCCGGTCAAAACCGGTTAGAACCGGTCTGGGCCGGTTTGAGTCCGGTTTGAGCCGTTCAAATCCTGGTAGACCTGGTCTGGTCCATAATGAGACGGTTAAAACCGGTTTGAGCCAGTCTAAGAGCCGTTCTGGTGCTGTTTGATCCGGTTGGAGCCGGTCAAAACATGTTTGAGTTCGTTTTGAGGCGGTCTGGTCTGTTCCGGTTTGAGCCGGTCAAAACCGGTTTGAGCCGGTCTGGTCCAGTTTGAGTCGGGTTTGAGCCAGTCAAAACAGGTTTGAGCCAGTCTGGTACGGTTTGAGTCCGGTTTGAGCCGGTCAAAATCGGTTTGAGCCGGTCTGGCCTGGTTTGATCTGGTCAAAACCCGTTTGAGTCCGGTTTGAGCCGTTCAAAACCTGGTAGACCCGGTCTGGTCTGTAATGAGACGGTTAAAACCAGTTTGAGCCGGTTTGAGCCGTTCTGGTGCTGTTTGATCCGGTTGGAGCCGGTCAAAACATGTTTGAGTTCGTTTTGAGGCGGTCTGGTCCGGTTTGAGACGGTTAAAACCGGTTTGAGTCCAGTTTGAGCGGTCTGTTCCTGTTTGAGTCCAGTTTGAGCCTGTCAAAACCTGTTTGAGCCGGTTTGAGCGGTCTGGTCTGGTTTGAGCCGGTTTGAGCCGGTTTGAGCCGGTCTGGTCCGGTTTGAGTCGGTTTGAGCCAGTCAAAACAGGTTTGAGCCGGTCTGGTCTGTTCGGTTTGAGTCCGGTTTGAGGAGGTAAAACCGGTTTCAGTCCGGTTTGAGCTGGTCTGGTTCTGTTTGAGCCGGTCTGGTCGGGTTTGAGTCCCGTTTGAGCAGGTCAAAACCGGTTTGAGCGGTCTGGTCCGGTTTGAGCTGGTCAAAACCGGTTTGAGCCGGTCTGGTCTAGTTTGAGCCGGTCAAAATCGGTTTGAGCCGGTCTGGTCCGGTTTGAGTCCGGTTTGAGCCGTCAAAACCGGTTTGAGTCGGTCTGGTTCGGTTTGAGCCGTTCAAAACCGGTTTGAGCCGGTCAGGTCAGGTTTTAGCTGGTTTGAGCCGGTCTGGTCAGGTTAGAGCCGGTCTGGTCGGGTTTGAGCCAGTCAAAACCGGTTTGAGCCCGTCTCGTCCGGTTTAACCTGGTCAAAACCGGTTAGAACCGGTCTGGGCGGTTTGAGTCGGTTTGAGCCAGTCAAAACCGGTTTGAGCGGTCTGGCCTGGTTTGATTTGGTCAAAACCCGTTTGAGTCGGTTTGAGCCAGTCAAAATCGATTGGAGCGGTCTGGCCTGGTTTGATCTGGTCAAAACCCTTATGAGTACGGTTTGAGCTGGTGAAAACCGGTTTGAGATGTTCTGGTCCGGTTTGAGCCGGTTTGAGCCGTTCTGGTCTGGCTTGATCCGGTTTGAGCCGGTCTGTTAGTGTTTGAGCCGGTCTGTTCCTGTTTGAGTCCAGTTTGAGCCATTCAAAACCGGTGTGAGCCGGTCTAGTCCGGTTTGAGTCCGGTTTCAGCCGGTCAATTCGGTTTGAGCCTGTCTGGTCCGGTTTGAGTCCTTTTGAGCCAGTCAAAACAGGTTTGAGCCTGTCTGGTCTGGTTAGAGATGGTCTGGTCGGGTTTCAGCCGGTCAAAACCGGTTTGAGCCCGTCTCATCTGGTTTGACCCGGTCAAAACCGGTTTGAGCCGGTCTGCTGCGGATTGATCCCGTTTGATCTGGTCTGGTCTGGTTTGATTAGATTTGAGTCGGTCAAAACCGGTTTGAGCTGATCTGGTCCAGTTTGAGTCCGGTTTGAGCAGGTCAAAACCGTTTTGACCCGGTCTGGTCCGGTTTCATCTGGTCAAAACCGGTTTGAGTCGGTTTGAGCCGGTCAAAACCGGTTTGAGCCGGTCTGGTCGGGTTAGAACCGGTTTGAGCGGTCTGGTCTGTTCGGTTTGAGCGGTGAAAACCGGTTTGAGCCGGTCTGTTACTGTTTGAGCCGGTCTGTTCCTGTTTGAGTCGGTTTGAGCCGTTCAAAACCGGTTTGAGCCGGTCTAGTCCAGTTTCAGTCATTTTGAGACAGTCAAAACAGGTTTGAGCTGGTCTGGTCGGTTTGAGTCCGGTTTCAGCCTGTCAAAACCGGTTTGAGTCGGTCTGGTTCGGTTTGAACCGTTTAAAACCGGTTTGAGCCGGTCAGGTCAGGTTTTAGCTGGTTTGAGCCGGTCTGTTCGTGTTAGAGCCGGTCTGGTCGGGTTTGAGCCGGTCATAACCGGTTTGAGCCCGTCTCGTCCGGTTTGAGCTGGTCAAAACCGGTTTGAGCGGTCTGCTGCTGTTTGATCAGGTTTGAGCTGGTCTGGTCTGGTTTGAATAGATTTGAGCCGGTCAACACAGGTTTGAGCCTAACTGGTCGGGTTTGAGACCCGTTTGAGCAGGTCAAAACCGTTGAGAGCTGATCTGGTCCAGTTTCATCCGGTCAAAACTGGTTTGAGATGGCTTGAGCTAGTCAAAACCGGTTTGAGCCGTTCTGGTGCTGTTTGATCCGGTTTCAGCCGTTCTGGTCTGGTTTGAGCCGGTCAAAATTGGTTTGAGCCGGTCTGGTCTGGTTTGAGTCGGTTTGAGCCGGTCAAAACCGGTTTCAGCCGGTCTGGTTCGGTTTGAGCGGTCAAAACCGGTTTGATCCGGTTTGAGCCTGTGAAAACCGATTGAAACCGGTCTGGGCGGTTTGAGTCGGTTTCAGCCAGTCAAAACCGGTTTGAGCAGGTCTGGCCTGGTTTGATCTGGTAAAACACGTATGA
>JAKFHT010000695.1:0-51334 GCA_023783455.1 Erythrocebus patas | reverse complement strand
CTGTTTTGACTGGCTGAAACCGGACTCAAACCGACCAGAACATCTCAAACCGGTTTTCACCGCTCAAACCGGCTCAAACCAGTTTTGAATGGCTCAAACCGGTTTTCACCGCTCAAACCGGTTTTCACCGGCTCAAACCCCTTTGACCGGCTCAAACCGGTTTTCACTGGCTCAAACCGACCAGAACATCTCAAACCGGTTTTGACCGGCTCAAACCTGTTTTGACTGGCTGAAACCGGACTCAAACCGACCAGAACATCTCAAACCGGTTTTCACCGCTCAAACCGGCTCAAACCAGTTTTGAATGGCTCAAACCGGTTTTCACTGGCTCAAACCGGCTCAAACCCCTTTGACCGGCTCAAACCGGTTTTCACTGGCTCAAACCGGTCTCATACGGGTTTTGACCAGATTTATCCGGACCAGACCAGCTCAAACTGGACTCAAACCGACCAGACCGGCTCAAACAGTAACAGACTGGCTCAAACCGACTAGACCGGCTCAAACCGGTCTCATACGGGTTTTGACCAGATCAAACCAGGCCAGACCGGCTCAAACCGGTTTTGACTGGCTGAAACCGGACTCAAACCGGCCCAGACCGGTTTCAATCGGTTTTGACAGGCTCAAACCAGACCAGACCGGCTCAAACCGAACCAGACCGGCTGAAACCGGTTTTGACTGGCTCAAACTGGACTAAAACATGACCGGACCGGCTCAAACCGGATCAATCCAGGCCAGACCGGCTCAAACCGGTTTTCACCGGCTCAAACAGACTCAAACCGGTTTTGACCGTATTTATCCGGACCAGACCAGCTCAAAACGGTTTTGACCTGCTCAAACTGGACTCAAACCAGGCCAGACCGGCTCACACCGGTTTTGAACGGCTCAAACCGCACTCAAACAGGAACAGACCGGCTCAAACAGGAAGAGACCAGCTCAAACCGGCTCACACCAGAGCAGAATGGCTCAAACCGGCTCACACCGGACCAGAACATCTCAAACCGGTTTTCACCGGCTCAAACCGTACTCATACGGGTTTTGACCAGATCAAACCAGGCCAGACCATCTCCAATCGATTTTGACTGGCTCAAACCGGACTCAAACCAGACTAGACCGGCTCAAACCGGTTTTGAACGGCTCAAACCGGACTCAAACAGGAACAGACCGGCTCAAACAGGATCAGTGCAGCTCAAACCGGCTCACACCAGACCAGAACGTGTCAAACCGGCTCAAACCGGACCAGAACATCTCAAACCGGTTTTCAATGGCTCAAACCGGTCTCATACGGGTTTTGACCAGATCAAACCAATCCAGACCGGCTCAAACCGGTTTTGACTGGCAGAAACCGGACTCCAACCGGCCCAGACCGGTTTCAATCGGATTTGGCAGGCTCAAACCGGACCAGACCGGCTCAAACCGAACCAGACCGGCGGAAACCGGTTTTGACTGGCTCAAACCGGACTAAAACATGACCGGAAAGGCTCAAACCGGATCAATCCAGGCCAGACCGGCTCAATCCGGTTTTGACCAGCTCAAACCGGACTCAAACGGGTTTTGACCAAATCAAACCAGGCCAGACCGGCTCAAACCAATTTTGACCAGCTCAAACTGGACTCAAACCCGACCAGACCGGCTCAAACCGGTTTTGATCGGCTCCAACAGACTCAAACCGGTTTTGACTGTATTTATCCGGACCAGACCAGCTCAAAACAGTTTTGACCTGCTCAAACTGAACTCAAACGAGGCCAGACCGGCTCAAACTGGTTTTGACCGGCTCAAACCGGACTCAAACCGGACCAGACCGGCTCAAACCTGTTTTGACTGGCTCAAAAAGGACTCAAACCCGACCAGACCGGCTCAAACCGGTTTTGACCAGCTCAAACAGACTCAAACCGGTTTTGACCGTATTTATCCGGACCAGACCAGCTCAAACCGGTTTTGACCAGCTCAAACCGGACTCAAACCGGACCAGACCGGCTCAAACCTGTTTTGACTGCCTCAAAAAGGACTCAAACCGGAACAAACAGGCTCAAACCGGATTTGACCAGCTGAAACCGGACTCAAACCGGACTAGACCGGCTCACACCGGTTTTGAATGGCTCAAACTGGACTCAAACAGGAACAGACCGGCTCAAACAGTAACAGACTGGCTCAAACCGGCTCAAGCCAGACCAGACCGGCTCAAACTGGCTCAAACCGGACCAGAACATCTCAAACCGGTTTTCACCGGCTCAAACCGTACTCATACGATTTTTGACCAGATCAAACCAGGCCAGACCGTCTCCAATCGATTTTGACTGGCTCAAACCGGACGCAAACCGGACTAGACCGGCTCAAACCGGTTTTGAACGGCTCAAACCGTTCTCAAACAGGAAAAGACCGGCTCAAACAGGAACAGACCAGCTCAAAGCGGCTCACACCAGGCCAGAACGGCTCAAACCGGCTCAAACCGGACCAGAACATCTCAAACCGGTTTTCACCGGCTTAAACCGGTCTCACACGGGTTTTGACCAGATCAAACCAGGCCAGACCGGATCAAACCGGTTTTGACTGGCTGAAACTGGACTCAAACAGGCCCAGAGCGTTTCAATCGGTTTTGACAGGCTCAAACCAGACCAGACCGGCTCAAACCGAACCAGAAAGGCTCAAACCGAACCAGACCGGCTGAAACCGGTTTTGACTGGCTCAAACCGGACTCAAACCGGACCAGACCAGCTCAAACCGGTTTTGAACGGCTCAAACCGGACTCAAACCGGACCAGACCGGCTCAAACCTGTTTGACTGGCTCAAAAAGGACTCAAAGCGGAACAAACATGCTCAAACCGGATTTGACCAGCTGAAACCGGACTCAAACCGGACTAGACCGGCTCACACCGGTTTTGAATGGCTCAAACTGGACTCAAACAGGAACAGACCGGCTCAAACAGTAACAGACCGGCTCAAACCGGCTCAAGCCAGACCAGACCGGCTCAAACTGGCTCAAACCTGACCAGAACATCTCAAACCGGTTTTCACCGGCTCAAACCGTACTCATACGGGTTTTGACCAGATCTAACCAGGCCAGACCGTCTCCAATCGATTTTGACTGGCTCAAACCGGACTCAAACCGGACCAGACCGGCTCAAACCGGTTTTGACCGCTCAAACCGACTCAAACAGGAACAGACCGGCTCAAACAGGAAGAGACCAGCTCAAACCGCTCACACCAGAGCAGAATGGCTCAAACCGGCTCACACCGGACCAGAACATCTCAAACCGGTTTTCAACGGCTCAAACCGGTCTCATACGGGTTTTGACCAGATCAAACAAGACCAGACCGGCTCACACCGGTTTTGACCGGCTGAAACCGGACTCAAACCGGCCCAGAAAGGTTTCAATCAGTTTTGACAGGCTCAAACCGGACCACACCGGCTCAAACCGAACCAGACCGGCTGAAACCGGTTTTGACTGGCTCAAACCGGACTAAAACATGACCGGAGCGGCTCAAACCGGATCAATCCAGGCCAGACCGGCTCAAACCGGTTTTGACCAGCTCAAACCGGAATCAAACGGGTTTTGACCAAATCAAACCAGGCCAGACCGGCTCAAACCAATTTTGACCGGCTCAAACTGGACTCAAACCCGACCAGACCGGCTTAAACCGGTTTTCACTGGCTGAAACCGTACTCATACAGGTTTTCACCAGCTGAAACCGGTCTCTTACAGCTTTTGACCAGATCAAAGCAGGCCAGACGGGCTCAAACCGGTTTTGACTGGCTCAAACCGGACTCCAACCGGCCCAGACCGATTTCAATCGGTTTTGACAGGCTCAAACCGTACCAGACCGGCTCACACTGAACCAGACCGGCTGAAACCGGTTTTGACTGGCTCAAACCGGACTAAAACATGACCGGACTGGCTCAAACCGGATCAATCCAGGCCAGACCAGCTCAAACCGGTTTTGACCAGCTCAAACCGGACTCAAACGGGTTTTGACCAAATCAAATCAGGCCAGACCGGCTCAAACCAATTTTGACTGGCTCAAACTGGACTCAAACCCGACCAGACCGGCTCAAACCGGTTTTCAGCGGCTCAAACAGACTCAAACCGGTTTTGACCGTATTTATCCGCACCAGACCAGCTCAAAACTGTTTTGACCTGCTCAAACTGGACTCAAACCATGCCAGACCGGCTCAAACCGGTTTTGACCGGCTCAAACCAGACTCAAACAGGACCAGACCGGCTCAAACCTGTTTTGACTGGCTCAAAAAGTACTCAAACCCGACCAGACCGGCTCAAACCGGTTTTGACCGGCTCCAACAGACTCAAACCAGTTTTGACCGTATTTATCCGGACCAGACCAGCTCAAAACGGTTTTGACCTGCTCAAACCGGACTCAAACCAGGCCAGACCGTCTCAAACCCCTTTTGACCGGCTCAAACCGGACTCAAACCAGACCAGACCGGCTCAAACCAGGCCAGACCGTCTCCAATCGATTTTGACTGACTCAAACCGGACTCAAACCGGACGAGACCGGCTCAAACCGGTTTTGAACGGCTCAAACCGTTCTCAAACAGGAACAGACCGGCTCAAACAGGAACAGAACAGCTCAAACCGGCTCACACCAGGCCAGAAAGGCTCAAACCGGCTCAAACCGGACCAGAACATCTCAAACCGGTTTTCACCGGCTCAAACCGGTCTCATACGAGTTTTGACCAGATCAAACCAGGCCAGACCGGCTCAAACCGATTTTGACTGGCTGAAACCGGACTCAAACAGTCCCAGACCGGTTTCAATCGGTTTTGACAGGCTCAAACCAGATCAGACTGGCTCAAACCGAATCAGACTGGCTGAAACCGGCTTTGACTGGCTCAAACCGGACTAAAACATGACCGGACCGGCTCAAACCGGATCAATCCAGGCCAGACCGGCTCATACCTGTTTTGACCAGCTCAAACCGGACTCAAACGGGTTGTGACCAATTCAAACCAGGCCAGACAGACTCAAAACAATTTTGACCGGCTCAAACTGGACTCATACCCGACCAGACCGGCTCAAACCGGTTTTGACCGGCTCAAACAGACTCAAACCGGTTTTGACCGTATTTATCCGGACCAGCCCAGTTCAAAACGGTTTTGACCTGCTCAAACTTGACTGAAACCAGGCCAGACCGGCTCAAACCAGTTTTCACCGGCTCAAACCGGACTCAAACCAGACCAGACCAGCTCAAACCTGTTTTGACTGGCTCAAAAAGACTCAAACCGGAACAAACAGGCTCAAACCGGTTTTGACCGGTTGAAACCGGACTCAAACCGGACTAGACCGGCTCACACCGGTTTTGAAAGGTTCAAACCGGACTCAAACAGGAACAGACCGGCTCAAACAGGAACAGTCCAGCTCAAAACAGCTCACACCAGACCAGAACGTGTCAAACCGGCTCAAACCGGACCAGAACATGTCAAACCGGTTTTCACCGGCTCAAACCGGTCTCATACGGGTTTTGACCAGATCAAACCAGGCCAGACAGGCTCAAACCGGTTTTGACTGGCTGAAACTGGACTCAAACCGGCCCAGACCTGTTTCAATCGGTGTTGACAGTCTCAAACCAGACCAGACCGGCTAAAACTGAACCAGAGCGGCGGAAACCGGTTTTGACTGGCTCAAACCAAACTAAAACATGACCGGACCGGTTCAAAACGGATCAATCCAGGCCAGACTGGCTCAAACCGGTTTTGACCAGCTCAAACCGGACTCAAACGGGTTGTGACCAAATCAAACCAGGCCAGACCGGCTCAAACCAATTTTGACCGGCTCAAACCGGACTCAAACCGGACCAGACCGGCTCAAACCTGTTTTGACTAGCTCAAAAAGGACTCAAACCCGACCAGACCGGCTCAAACCGGTTTTCACTGGCTCAAACAGACTCAAACCAGTTTTGACCGTATTTATCCGGACCAGACCAGCTCAAAACGGTTTTGACCTGCTCAAACCGGACTCAAACCAGGCCAGACCGGCTCAAACTGGTTTTGACCGGCTCAAACCGGACTCAAACCGGAGCAGACCGGCTCAAACCTGTTTTGACTGGCTCAAAAAGGACTCAAACCGGAACAAACAGGCTCAAACGGGTTTTGACCGGCTGAAACCGGAAACAAACCGGACTAGACCGGCTCACACCGGTTTTGAATGGCTCAAACTGGACTCAAACAGGAACAGACCGGCTCAAACAGTAACAGACCAGCTCAAACCGGCTGAAGCCAGACCAGACCGGCTCAAACTGGCTCAAACCGGACCAGAACATCTCAAACCGGTTTTCACCGGCTCAAACCGTACTCATACGGGTTTTGACCAGATCAAACCAGGCCAGACCGTCTCCAATCGATTTTGACTGGCTCAAACCGGACTCAAACCGGACCAGACCGGCTCAAACCTGTTTTGACTGGCTCAAAAAGGACTCATACCGGAACAAACAGGCTCAAACCGGTTTTGACCGGCTGAAACCGGACTCAAACAAGACTAGACCGGCTCACACCGGTTTTGAATGGCTGAAACTGGACTCAAACAGGACCAGAACATCTCAAAACGGTTTTCACCGGCTCAAACCGTACTCATACGGGTTTTGACCAGATCAAACCAGGCCAGACTGTCTCCAATCGATTTTGACTGGCTCAAACCAGACTCAAACCGGACTAGACCGGCTCAAACCGGTTTTGAACGGCTCAAACCGTTCTCAAACAGGAACAGACCGGCTCAAACAGGAAGAGACCAGCTCAAACCGGCTCACAATAGAGCAGAACGGCTCAAACGGCTCACACCGACCAGAATATCTCAAACCGGTTTTCACCGCTCAAACGGGTCTCATACGGGTTTTGACCAGATCAAACCAGGCCAGACCGGCTCACACCGGTTTTGACCGGCTGAAACCAGACTCAAACCGCCCAGACCGTTTCAATCTGTTTTGACAGGCTCAAACCGGACCAGACCGCTCAAACCGAACCAGACCGGCTGAAACCGGTTTTGACTGTCTCAAACCAGACTAAAACATGACCGGACCGGCTCAAACCGGATCAATCCAGGCCAGACCGGCTCAAACCGGTTTTGACCAGCTCAAACCGGACTCAAACGGGTTTTGACCAAATCAAACCAGGCCAGACCGCTCAAACCAATTTTGACCGGCTCAAACTGACTCAAACCGACCAGACCGGCTCAAACCGGTTTTCACCGGCTCAAACCGTACTCATACGGGTTTTGACCAGATCAAACCAGGCCTGAACGTCTCCAATCGATTTTGACTGGCTCAAACCAGACTCAAACTGGACTACACCGGCTCAAACCGGTTTTGAACGGCTCAAACCGGACTCAAACAGGAACAGACCGGTCAAACAGTAACAGACCGGCTCAAACCTGCTCAAGCCAGACCTGACCGGCTCAAACTGGCTCAAACCAGACCAGAACATGTCAAACCGGTTTTCACCGGCTCAAACCATACTCATACGGGTTTAGACCAGATCAAACCAGGCCAGACCGTCTCCAATCGATTTTGACTGGCTCAAACCGGACTCAAACCGGACTAGACCGGCTCAAACCGGTTTTGAACGGCTCAAACCGGACTCAAACAAGAACAGACCGGCTCAAACAGGAACAGACCAGCTCAAACCGGCTCACACTAGACCAGAACATCTCAAACCGCCTCAAACCGGACCAGAACATCTCAAACCGGTTTTCACCGGCTCAAACCGGTCTCATACGGGTTTTGACCAGATCAAACCAGGCCAGACCGGCTCAAACCGGTTTTGACTGGCTGAAACCGGACTCCAACCGGCCCAGACCGATTTCAATCGGTTTTGACAGGCTCAAACCAGACCAGACCGGCTCAAACTGAACCAGACCGGCTGAAACCGGTTTTGACTGGCTCAAACCGGACTAAAACATGACCGGACCGGCTCAAACCGGATCAATCCAGGCCAGACCGGCTCAAACCGGTTTTGACCAGCTCAAACGGGACTCAAACGGGTTTTGACCAAATCAAACCAGGCCAGACCGGCTCAAACCCCTTTTGACCGGCTCAAACCGGACTCAAACCAGACCAGACCGGCTCAAACCAGGCCAGACCGTCTCCAATCGATTTTGACTGACTCAAACCGGACTCAAACCGGACTAGACCGGCTCAAACCGGTTTTGAATGGCTCAAACCGTTCTCAAACAGGAACAGACCGGCTCAAACAGGAACAGAACAGCTCAAACCGGCTCACACCAGGCCAGAACGGCTCAAACCGGCTCAAACCGGACCAGAACATCTCAAACCGGTTTTCACCGGCTCAAACCAGTCTCATACGGGTTTTGACCAGATCAAACCAGGCCAGACCGTCTCCAATCGATTTTGACTGGCTCAAAAAGGACTCCAACCGGCCCAGACCGATTTCAATCGGTTTTGACAGGCTCAAACCGTACCAGACCGGCTCAAATTGAAACAGAACGGATGAAACCGGTTTTGGCCGGCTCAAACCCGACACAAACCGGACCAGACCGGCTCAAACCTGTTTTGACTGGCTCAAAAAGGACTCAAACCGGAACAAACAGGCTCAAACCGGTTTTGACCGGCTGAAATCGGACTCAAACCGGACTAGACCGGCTCACACCGGTTTTGAATGGCTAAAACTGGACTCAAACAGGAACAGACCGGCTCAAACAGGAACAGACCAGCTCAAACCGGCTCACACCAGACGAGAACGTGTCAAACCGGCTCAAACAGGACCAGAACATCTCAAACCGGTTTTCACCGGCTCAAACCGGTCTCATACGGGTTTTGACCAGATCAAACCAGGCCAGACGGGCTCAAACCGGTTTTGACTGGCTGAAACCGACTCAACCGCCCAGACCGATTTCAATCAGTTTTACAGGCTCAAACCGTACCAGACCGGCTCACACTGAACCAGACCGGCTGAAACCGGTTTTGACTGGCTCAAACCGGACTAAAACATGACTGGACCGGCTCAAACCGGATGAATCCAGGCCAGACCGCCTCAAACCGGTTTTGACCAGCTCAAACCGGACTCAAACGGGTTGTGACCAAATCAAACCAGGCCAGACAGACTCAAAACAATTTTGACCGGCTCAAACTGGACTCATACCCGACAAGACCGGCTCAAACCGGTTTTGACCGGCTCAAACAGACTCAAACCGGTTTTGACCGTATTTATCCGGACCAGCCCAGTTCAAAACGGTTTTGACATGCTCAAATTTGACTGAAACCAGACCAGACCGGCTCAAACCAGTTTTCACCGGCTCAAACCGGACTCAAACCAGACCAGACCAGCTCAAACCGGTTTTGACCGGCTCAAACAGACTCAAACCGGAACAAACAGGCTCAAACCGGTTTTGACCGGCTGAAACCGACTCAAACCGACTAGACCGCTCACACCGGTTTTGAATGGCTCAAACCGGACTCAAACAGGAACAGACCGGCTCAAACAGGAACAGACCAGCTCAAACCGGCTCACACCAGACCAGAACGGCTCAAACCGGCTCAAACCGACCAGAACATCTCAAACCGGTTTTCACCGGCTCAAACCGGTCTCATACGGGTTTTGACCAGATCAAACCAGGCCAGACCGGCTCAAACCGGTTTTGACTGGCTGAAACTGGACTCAAACCGGTTTTGACAGGCTCAAACCAGACCAGACCGGCTCAAACTGAACCAGACCGCTGAAACCGGTTTTGACTGGCTCAAACCAAACTAAAACATGACCGGACCGGTTCAAACGGATCAATCCAGGCCAGACCGCTCAAACCGGTTTTGACCAGCTCAAACCGACTCAAACGGGTTTTGACCATTTCAAACCAGGCCAGACCGGCTCAAACCAATTTTGACCGGCTCAAACCGACTCAAACCGGACCAGACCGGCTCAAACCTGTTTTGACTGGCTCAAAAGGACTCAAACCGACCAGACCGCTCAAACCGGTTTTGACCGCTCAAACAGACTCAAACCGGTTTTGACCGTATTTATCCGGACCAGACCAGCTCAAAACGGTTTTGACCTGCTCAAACCGGACTCAAACCAGGCCAGACCGGCTCAAACCGTTTTGACCAGCTCAAACCGGACTCAAACCGACCAGACCGGCTCAAACCTGTTTTGACTGGCTCAAAAGGACTCAAACCGAACAAACAGGCTCAAAACGGTTTTGACCGGCTGAAACCGACTCAAACCGGACTAGACCGGCTCACACCGGTTTTGAATGGCTCAAACTGACTCAAACAGGAACAGACCGGCTCAAACAGTAACAGACCAGCTCAAACCGGCTCAAGCCAGACCAGACCGGCTCAAACTGGCTCAAACCGGACCAGAACATCTCAAACCGGTTTTCACCGGCTCAAACCGTCTCATACGGGTTTTGACCAGATCAAACCAGGCCAGACCGTCTCAATCGATTTTGACTGGCTCAAACCGACTCAAACCGACCAGACCGCTCAAACCTGTTTTGACTGGCTCAAAAGGACTCAAACCGGAACAAACAGGCTCAAACCGGTTTTGACCGGCTGAAACCGCACTCAAACCGGACTAGACCGGCTCACACCGGTTTTGAATGGCTCAAACTGGACTCAAACAGGAACAGACCGGCTCAAACAGTAACAGACCGGCTCAAACCGGCTCAAGCCAGACCAGACAGGCTCAAACTGGCTCAAACCGGACCAGAACATCTCAAACCGGTTTTCACCGGCTCAAACCGTACTCATACGGGTTTTGACCAGATCAAACCAGGCCAGACCGTCTCCAATCGATTTTGACTCACTCAAACCGGACTCAAACCGAACTAGACCGGCTCAAACCGGTTTTGAACGCCTCAAACCGTTCTCAAACAGGAACAGACCGGCTCAAACAGGAACAGACCAGCTCAAACCGGCTCACACCAGGCCAGAACGGCTCAAACAGGCTCAAACCGGACCAGAACATCTCAAACCGGTTTTCACCGGCTCAAACCGTACTCATACGGGTTTTGACCAGATCAAACCAGGCCAGACCGCCTCCAATCGATTTTGGCTGGCTCAAACCCGACTCAAACCAGACCAGACCGGCTCAAACCTGTTTTGACTGGCTCAAAAAGGACTCAAACCGGAAAAAACAGGCTCAAATCGGTTTTGACCGGCTGAAACCGCACTCAAACCGGACTAGACCGGCTCACACCGGTTTTGAATGGCTCAAACTGGACTCAAACAGGACCAGAACATCTCAAACCGGTTTTTACCGGCTCAAACCGTACTCATACGGGTTTTGACCAGATCAAACCAGGCCAGACCGTCTCCAATCGATTTTGACTGGCTCAAACCGGACTCAAACCGGACCAGACCGGCTCAAACCGGTTTTGAACGGCTCAAACCGACTCAAACAGGAACAGACCGCTCAAACAGGAAGAGACCAGCTCAAACCGGCTCACACCAGAGCAGAATGGCTCAAACCGCTCACACCGACCAGAACATCTCAAACCGGTTTTCACCGGCTCAAACCGTCTCATACGGGTTTTGACCAGATCAAACCAGGCCAGACGGCTCAAACCGGTTTTGACTGGCTGAAACTGGACTCAAACAGGCCCAGACCGGTTTCAATCGGTTTTGACAGGCTCAAACCAGACCAGACCGGCTCAAACCGAACCAGACCGCTGAAACCGGTTTTGACTGGC
Source organism: Erythrocebus patas (assembly GCA_023783455.1). Lineage (NCBI taxonomy): Eukaryota > Metazoa > Chordata > Mammalia > Primates > Cercopithecidae > Erythrocebus > Erythrocebus patas. Next base: position 39,686 of record JAKFHT010000695.1, on the reverse strand, counting down.
TCAAACCGACTAAAACATGACCGGACCGGCTCAAACCGGATCAATCCAGGCCAGACCGGCTCAAACCTGTTTTGACCAGCTCAAACCGGACTCAAACGGGTTTTGACCAAATCAAACCAGGCCAGACCAGCTCAAAACAATTTTGACCGGCTCAAACTGACTCAAACCCGACCAGATCGGCTCAAACCGGTTTTGACCGCTCAATCAGACTCAAACGGTTTTGACCATATTTATCCGGACCAGCCCAGTTCAAAACGGTTTTGACCTGCTCAAACTGTACTCAAACCAGGCCAGACTGGCTCAAACCGGTTTTGACCGCTCAAACCGGCTCAAACCGGACTCAAACCAGACCAGACCGGCTCAAACCTGTTTTGACTGGCTCAAAAGGACTCAAACCGAACAAACAGGCTCAAATCGGTTTTGACCGGCTGAAACCGACTCAAACCGGACTAGACCGCTCACACCGGTTTTGAATGGCTCAAACTGGACTCAAACAGGACCAGAACATCTCAAACCGGTTTTCACCGGCTCAAACCGACTCATACGGGTTTTGACCAGATCAAACCAGGCCAGACCGTCTCCAATCGATTTTGACTGGCTCAAACCGGACTCAAACCGGACCAGACCGGCTCACACCGGTTTTGAACGGCTCAAACCGACTCAAACAGGAACAGACCGGCTCAAACAGGAAGAGACCAGCTCAAACCGGCTCACACCAGAGCAGAATGGCTCAAACCGGCTCACACCGACCAGAACATCTCAAACCGGTTTTCAACGGCTCAAACCGGTCTCATACGGTTTTGACCAGATCAAACCAGGCCAGACTGGCTCAAACCGGTTTTGACCGGCTGAAACTGACTCAAACAGGCCCAGACCGGTTTCAATTGGTTTTGACAGGCTCAAACCAGACCAGACCGGCTCAAAGCGAACCAGACCGGCTGAAACCGGTTTTGACTGGCTCAAACCGACTCAAACCAGACCAGACCGCTCAAACCGGATCAATCCAGGCCAGACCGGCTCAAACCTGTTTTGACCAGCTCAAACCGGACTCAAACGGGTTTTGACCAAATCAAACCAGGCCAGACCAGCTCAAAACGGTTTTGACCTGCTCAAACTGGACTCAAACCCGACCAGACCGGCTCAAACCGGTTTTGACCGGCTCAATCAGACTCAAACGGTTTTTGACCATATTTATCCGGACCAGCCCAGTTCAAAACGGTTTTGACCTGCTCAAACTGTACTCAAACCAGGCTAGACTGGCTCAAACCGGTTTTGACCGGCTCAAACCGGACTCAAACCGACCAGACCGGCTCAAACCTGTTTTGACTGGCTCAAAAAGGACTCAAACCGGAACAAACAGGCTCAAACCGGATTTGACCAGCTGAAACCGGATTCAAACCGGACTAGACCGGCTCACACCGGTTTTGAATGGCTCAAACTGGACTCAAACAGGAACAGACCGGCTCAAACAGTAACAGACCAGCTCAAACCGCTCAAGCCAGACCAGACCGGCTCAAACTGGCTCAAACCTGACCAGAACACTCAAACCGGTTTTCACCGGCTCAAACCGTATTCATACAATTTTTGACCAGATCAAACCAGGCCAGACCGTCTCCAATCGATTTTGACTGGCTCAAACCGGACTCAAACCCGACCAGACCGGCTCAAACCGGTTTTGACCGGCTCAAACAGACTCAAACCGGTTTTGACCGTATTTATCCGGACCAGACCAGCTCAAAACGGTTTTGACCATCTCAAACCGGAGTCAAACCAGGCCAGACCGGCTCAAACCCCTTTTGACCGGCTCAAACCGGACTCAAACCGGACCAGACCTGCTCAAACCTGTTTTGACTGGCTCAAAAAGGACTCAAACCGGAACAAACAGGCTCAAACCGGTTTTGACCGGCTGAAACCGGACTCAAACCGGACTAGACCGGCTCACACCGGTTTTGAATGGCTAAAACTGGACTCAAACAGGAACAGACTGGCTCAAACAGTAACAGACCGGCTCAAACCGGCTCAGGCCAGACGAGACTGGTTCAAAGTGGCTCAAACCGGACCAGAACATCTCAAACCGGTTTTCACCGGCTCAAACCGTACTCATACGGGTTTTGACCAGATCAAACCAGGCCAGACCCTCTCCAATCGATTTTGACTGGCTCAAACAGGACTCAAACTGGACTAGACTGGCTCACACCGGTTTTGAATGGCTCAAACTGGACTTAAACAGGACCAGAACATCTCAAACCGGTTTTCACCGGCTCAAACCGTACTCATACGGGTTTTGACCAGATCAAACCAGGCCAGACTGTCTCCAATCGATTTTGACTGGCTCAAACCGGACTCAAACCGGACTAGACCGGCTCAAACCGGTTTTGAACGGCTCAAACCGTTCTCAAACAGGAACAGACCGGCTCAAACAGGAAGAGACCAGCTCAAACCGGCTCACAATAGAGCAGAACGGCTCAAAACGGCTCACACCGGACCAGAACATCTCAAACCGGTTTTCACCGGCTCAAACGGGTCTCATACGGGTTTTGACCAGATCAAACCAGGCCAGACCGGCTCACACCGGTTTTGACCGGCTGAAACCAGACTCAAACCGGCTCAAACCGGTTTTCACCGCTCAAACCGGTTTTGACGGCTCAAACCGAACCAGACCGGCTCAAACCGAACCAGACCGGCTGAAACCGGTTTTGACTGTCTCAAACCAGACTAAAACATGACCGGACCGGCTCAAACCGGATCAATCCAGGCCAGACCGGCTCAAACCGGTTTTGACCAGCTCAAACCGGACTCAAACGGGTTTTGACCAAATCAAACCAGGCCAGACCGGCTCAAACCAATTTTGACCGGCTCAAACTGACTCAAACCCGACCAGACCGCTCAAACCGGTTTTCACCGGCTCAAACCGTACTCATACGGGTTTTGACCAGATCAAACCAGGCCAGACCGCTCCAATCGATTTTGACTGGCTCAAACCAGACTCAAACCGGACTAGACCGGCTCAAACCGGTTTTGAACGGCTCAAACCGACTCAAACAGGAACAGACCGGCTCAAACAGGAACAGACCAGCTCAAACCGGCTCAAACCGGACCAGACCAGCTCAAACCGGCTCAAACCGGACCAGAACATCTCAAACCGGTTTTCACCGGCTCAAACCGTCTCATACGGGTTTTGACCAGATCAAACCAGGCCAGACCGCTCAAACCGGTTTTGACTGGCTGAAACTGACTCAAACCGCCCAGACCGGTTTCAATCGGTGTTGACAGGCTCAAACCAGACCAGACCGGCTCAAACCGGACCAGACCAGCTCAAACCGGTTTTGACTGGCTCAAACCGACTAAAACATGACCGGACCGGCTCAAACCGGATCAATCCAGGCCAGACCGGCTCAAACCGGTTTTGACCAGCTCAAACCGACTCAAACGGTTTTGACCAAATCAAACCAGGCCAGACCGGCTCAAACCAATTTTGACTGGCTCAAACTGGACTCAAACCCGACCAGACCGGCTCAAACCGGTTTTCAGCAGCTCAAACAGACTCAAACCGGTTTTGACCGTATTTATCCGCACCAGACCAGCTCAAAACTGTTTTGACCTGCTCAAACTGGACTCAAACCATGCCAGACCGGCTCAAACCATACTCAAACAGGACCAGACCGGCTCAAACCTGTTTTGACTGGCTCAAAAAGGACTCAAACCCGACCAGACCGGCTCAAACCGGTTTTGACCGGCTCCAACAGACTCATACCAGTTTTAACCATATTTATCCGGACCAGACCAGCTCAAAACGGTTTTGACCTGCTCAAACCGGACTCAAACCAGGCCAGACCGGCTCAAACCCCTTTGACCGGCTCAAACCGACTCAAACCGACCAGACCGGCTCAAACCTGTTTTGACTGGCTCAAAAGGACTCAAACCGGAACAAACAGGCTCAAACCGGTTTTGACCGGCTGAAACCGGACTCAAACCGGACTAGACCGGCTCACACCGGTTTTGAATGGCTCAAACTGGACTCAAACAGGAACAGACCGGCTCAAACAGTAACAGACCGGCTCAAACCGGCTCAAGCCAGACCAGACCGGCTCAAACTGGCTCAAACCGACCAGAACATCTCAAACCGGTTTTCACCGCTCAAACCGTCTCATACGGGTTTTGACCAGATCAAACCAGGCCAGACCGCTCCAATCGATTTTGACTGGCTCAAACCGACTCAAACCGGACCAGACCGGCTCAAACCTGTTTTGACTGGCTCAAAAGGACTCAAACCGAACAAACAGGCTCAAACCGGTTTTGACCGGCTGAAACCGACTCAAACCAGACTAGACCGGCTCACACCGGTTTTGAATGGCTCAAACTGGACTCAAACAGGACCAGAACATCTCAAACCGGTTTTCACCGGCTCAAACCGTACTCATACGGGTTTTGACCAGATCAAACCAGGCCAGACTGTCTCCAATCGATTTTGACTGGCTCAAACCGGACTCAAACCGGACTAGACCGCTCAAACCGGTTTTGAACGGCTCAAACCGGACTCAAACAGGAACAGACCGGCTCAAACAGGAAGAGACCAGCTCAAACCGGCTCACAATAGAGCAGAACGGCTCAAAACGGCTCACACCGGACCAGAACATCTCAAACCGGTTTTCACCGGCTCAAACGGGTCTCATACGCGTTTTGACCAGATCAAACCAGGCCAGACCGGCTCACACCGGTTTTGACTGGCTGAAACCAGACTCAAACCGGCCCAGACCGGTTTCAATCGGTTTTGACAGGCTCAAACCGGACCAGACCGGCTCAAACCGAACCAGACCGGCTGAAACCGGTTTTGACTGTCTCAAACCAGACTAAAACATGACCGGACCGGCTCAAACCGGATCAATCCAGGCCAGACCGGCTCAAACCGGTTTTGACCAGCTCAAACCGGACTCAAACGGGTTTTGACCAAATCAAACCAGGACAGACCGGCTCAAACCAATTTTGACCGGCTCAAACTGGACTCAAACCCGACCAGACCGGCTCAAACCGGTTTTCACCGGCTCAAACCGTACTCATACGGGTTTTGACCAGATCAAACTAGGCCTGAACGTCTCCAATCGATTTTGACTGGCTCAAACCAGACTCAAACTGGACTAGACCGGCTCAAACCGGTTTTGAACGGCTCAAACCGGACTCAAACAGGAACAGACCGGCTCAAACAGTAACAGACCGGCTCAAACCGGCTCAAGCCAGACCAGACCGGCTCAAACTGGCTCAAACCGGACCAGAACATGTCAAACCGGTTTTCACCGGCTCAAACCGTACTCATACGGGTTTTGACCAGATCAAACCAGGCCAGACCGTCTCAATCGATTTTGACTGGCTGAAACTGACTCAAACCGACTAGACCGGCTCAAACCGGTTTTGAACGGCTCAAACCGACTCAAACAGGAACAGACCGGCTCAAACAGGAACAGACCAGCTCAAACCGGCTCACACCAGACCAGAACATCTCAAACCGCTCAAACCGACCAGAACATCTCAAACCGGTTTTCACAGGCTCAAACCTGTCTCATACGGGTTTTGACCAGATCAAACCAGGCCAGACCGGCTCAAACCGGTTTTGACTGGCTGAAACCGGACTCAAACCGGCCCAGACCAGTTTCAATCGGTGTTGACAGGCTGAAACCAGACCAGACCGGCTCAAACTGGACTCAAACCAGGCCAGACTGGCTCAAACCGGTTTTGACTGGCTCAAACCGACTAAAACATGACCGGACCGGCTCAAACCGGATCAATCCAGGCCAGACCGGCTCAAACCGGTTTTGACCAGCTCAAACCGGACTCAAACGGGTTTTGACCAAATCAAACCAGGCCAGACCGGCTCAAACCAATTTTGACTGGCTCAAATTGGCTCAAACCCGACCAGACCGGCTCAAACCGGTTTTCAGCAGCTCAAACAGACTCAAACCGGTTTTGACCGTATTTATCCGCACCAGACCAGCTCAAAACTGTTTTGACCTGCTCAAACTGGACTCAAACCATGCCAGACCGGCTCAAACCATACTCAAACAGGACCAGACCGGCTCAAACCTGTTTTGACTGGCTCAAAAAGGACTCAAACCCGACCAGACCGGCTCAAACCGGTTTTGACCGGCTCCAACAGACTCATACCAGTTTTAACCATATTTATCCGGACCAGACCAGATCAAAACGGTTTTGACCTGCTCAAACCGGACTCAAACCAGGCCAGACCGGCTCAAACCCCTTTTGACCGGCTCAAACCGGACTCAAACCGGAGCAGACCGGCTCAAACCTGTTTTGACTGGCTCAAAAGGACTCAAACCGAACAAACAGGCTCAAACCGGTTTTGACCGGCTGAAACCGACTCAAACCGGACTAGACCGGCTCACACCGGTTTTGAATGGCTCAAACTGGACTCAAACAGGAACAGACCGGCTCAAACAGTAACAGACCAGCTCAAACCGGCTCAAGCCAGACCAGACCGCTCAAACTGGCTCAAACCGACCAGAACATCTCAAACCGGTTTTCACCGCTCAAACCGCACTCATACGGGTTTTGACCAGATCAAACCAGGCCAGACCGTCTCCAATCGATTTTGACTGGCTCAAACCGACTCAAACCGACCAGACCGGCTCAAACCTGTTTTGACTGGCTCAAAAGGACTCAAACCGGAACAAACAGGCTCAAACCGGTTTTGACCAGCTGAAACCGGACTCAAACCAGACTAGACCGGCTCACACCGGTTTTGAATGGCTCAAACTGACTCAAACAGGACCAGAACATCTCAAACCGGTTTTCACCGGCTCAAACCGCACTCATACGGGTTTTGACCAGATCAAACCAGGCCAGACTGTCTCCAATCGATTTTGACTGGCTCAAACCGACTCAAACCGGACTAGACCGGCTCAAACCGGTTTTGAACGGCTCAAACCGACTAGACCGCTCAAACAGGAACAGACCGGCTCAAACAGGAACAGACCAGCTCAAACCGGCTCACAATAGAGCAGAACGGCTCAAACCGGCTCAAACCGACCAGAACATCTCAAACCGGTTTTCACCGCTCAAACCGGTCTCATACGGGTTTTGACCAGATCAAACCAGGCCAGACCGGCTCACACCGGTTTTGACTGGCTGAAACCAGACTCAAACCGCCCAGACCGGTTTCAATCGGTTTTGACAGGCTCAAACCAGACCAGACGGCTCAAACCGAACCAGACCGGCTGAAACCGGTTTTGACTGGCTCAAAAGGACTCAAACCAGACTAAAACATGACCGGACCGGCTCAAACCGGATCAATCCAGGCCAGACCGTCTCAAACCGGTTTTGACCGGCTCAAACGGACTCAAACGGGTTTTGACCAGATCAAACCAGGCCAGACCGGCTCAAACCAATTTTGACTGGCTCAAACTGGACTCAAACCGGCCCAGACCGGTTTCAAACCGGTTTTGACAGGCTCAAACCGACTCAAACCGGTTTTGACCAGATCAAACCAGACCAGACCGGCTCAAAACGGTTTTGACCAAATCAAACCAGGCCAGACTGTCTCCAATCGATTTTGACTGGCTCAAACCAGACTCAAACCGGACTAGACCGGCTCAAACCGGTTTTGACCAGCTCAAACCGGACTCAAACAGGAACAGACCGGCTCAAACAGGACTCAAACCAGACCAGACCGGCTCAAACCGGCTCAAGCCAGACCAGACCGGCTCAAACTGGCTCAAACCTGACCAGAACATCTCAAACCGGTTTTCACCGGCTCAAACCGTACTCATACGGGTTTTGACCAGATCAAACCAGGCCAGACCGTCTCCAATCGATTTTGACTGGCTCAAACCGGACTCAAACTGGACTAGACCGGCTCAAACCGGTTTTGAATGGCTCAAACCGGACTCAAACAGGAACAGACCGGCTCAAACAGGAACAGACCAGCTCAAACCGGCTAACACTAGACCAGAACATCTCAAACCGCCTCAAACCGGACCAGAACATCTCAAACCGGTTTTCACCGGCTCAAACCGGTCTCATACGGGTTTTGACCAGATCAAACCAGGCCAGACCGGCTCAAACCGGTTTTGACTGGCTGAAACCGGACTCAAACCGGCCCAGACCGGTTTCAATCGGTGTTGACAGGCTGAAACCAGACCAGACCGGCTCAAACTGAACCAGAGCGGCGGAAACCGGTTTTGACTGGCTCAAACCAAACTAAAACATGACCGGACCGGCTCAAACCGGATCAATCCAGGCCAGACGGGCTCAAACCGGTTTTGACCAGCTCAAACCGGACTCAAATGGGTTGTGACCAAATCAAACCAGGCCAGACCGGCTCAAACCAATTTTGACCGGCTCAAACTGGACTCAAACCCGAACAGACGGGCTCAAACCGGTTTTGACAACCTCAAACAGACTCAAACCGGTTTTGACCGTATTTATCCGGACGAGGCCAGCTCAAAACGGTTTTGACCTGCTCAAACTGGACTCAAACCAGGCCAGACCGGCTCAAACCGGTTTTGACCGGCTCAAACCGGACTCAAACCGGACCAGACCGGCTCAAACCTGTTTTGACTGGCTCAAAAGGACTCAAACCGGACTCAAACCGGACTCAAACCAGGCCAGACCGCTCAAACAGACTCAAACCGGTTTTGACCGTATTTATCCGGACCAGACCAGCTCAAAACGGTTTTGACCTGCTCAAACCGGACTCAAACCAGGCCAGACCGGCTCAAACCCCTTTTGACCGGACTCAAACCGGACCAGACCGGCTCAAACCTGTTTTGACTGGCTCAAAAAGGACTCAAACCGGAACAAACAGGCTCAAACCGGTTTTGACTGGCTGAAACCGAACTCAAACCGGACTGGACCGGCTCACACCGGTTTTGAACGGCTCAAACCGGACTCAAACAGGAACAGAACGGCTCAAACAGGAAGAGACCAGCTCAAACCGGCTCACACCAGAGCAGAACGGCTCAAACCGGCTCACACCGGACCAGAACATCTCAAACCAGTTTTCACCGGCTCAAACTGGTCTCATACGGGTTTTGACCAGATCAAACCAGGCCAGACCGGCTCAGACCGGTTTTGACCGGCTGAAACCGGACTCAAACTGGCCCAGACCGGTTTCAATCGGTTTTGACAGGCTCAAACCGGACCAGACCGGCTCAAACCGAACCAGACCGGCTGAAACCGGTTTTGACTGGCTCAAACCGGACTAAAACATGACCGGACCGGCTCAAACCGGATCAATCCAGGCCAGACCGGCTCAAACCGGTTTTGACCAGCTCAAACCGGACTCAAACTGGACTCAAACCAGGCCAGACCGCTCAAACCAATTTTGACCGGCTCAAACTGGACTCAAACCCGACCAGACCGGCTCAAACCGGTTTTGAGCGGCTCAAACAGACTCAAACCGGTTTTGACCGTATTTATCCGGACCAGACCAGCTCAAAACGGTTTTGACCTGCTCAAACCGGAGTCAAACCAGGCCAGACCGGCTCAAACCGGTTTTGACCGGCTCAAACTGGACTCAAACCGGACCAGACCGGCTCAAACCTGTTTTGACTGGCTCAAAAAGGACTCAAACCCTACCAGACCGACTCAAACCGGTTTTGAACGGCTCAAACAGACTCAAACCGGTTTTGACCGTATTTATCCGGACCAGACCAGCTCAAACCGGTTTTGACCGGCTCAAACACACTCAAACGGTTTTTGACCGTATTTATCTGAACCAGCCCAGTTCAAAACGGGTTTCACCTGCTCAAACTGGACTCAAACCAGGCCAGACTGGCTCAAACCCCTTTTGACCGGCTCAAACCGGACTCAAACCGGACCAGACCGGTTTTAATTGGTTTTGACAGGCTCAAACCAGACCAGACCGGCTCAAAGGGAACCAGACCGGCTGAAACCGGTTTTGACTGGCTCAAACCGGACTAAAACATGACCGGACCGGCTCAAACCGGATCAATCCAGGCCAGACCGGCTCAAACCGGTTTTGACCAGCTCAAACCGGACTCAAACGGGTTTTGACCAAATCAAACCAGGCCAGACCAGCTCAAAACAATTTTGACCGGCTCAAACTGGACTCAAACCCGACCAGACCGGCTCAAACCGGTTTTGACCGGCTCAAACAGACTCAAACCGGTTTTGACCGTATTTATCCGGACCAGCCCAGTTCAAAACGGTTTTGACCTGCTCAAACTGGACTCAAACCAGGCCAGACTGGCTCAAATCGGTTTTGACCGGCTCAAACCGGACTCAAACCGGACCAGACCGGCTCAAATTTGTTTTGACTGGCTCAAAAAGGACTCAAACCGGAACAAACAGGCTCAAACCGGATTTGACCGGCTGAAACCGGATTCAAACCGGACTAGACCGGCTCACACCGGTTTTGAATGGCTCAAACTGGACTCAAACAGGAACAGACCGGCTCAAACAGTAACAGACTGGCTCAAACCGGCTCAAGCCAGACCAGACGGGCTCAAACTGGCTCAAACCTGGCCAGAACACCTCAAACCGGTTTTCACCAGCTCAAACCGTATTCATACGATTTTTGACCAGATCAAACCAGGCCAGACCATCTCCAATCGATTTTGACTGGCTCAAACTGGACTCAAACCCGACCAGACCGGCTCAAACCGGTTTTGTCCGGCTCAAACAGACTCAAACCGGTTTTGACCGTATTTATCCGGACCAGACCAGCTCAAAACGGTTTTGACCTGCTCAAACTGGAATCAAACCAGGCCAGACCAGCTCAAAACAATTTTGAACGGCTCAAACTGGACTCAAACCCGACCAGACCGGCTCAAACCGGTTTTGACCGGCTCAAACAGACTCAAACCGGTTTTGACCGTATTTATCCGGACCAGCCCAGTTCAAAACGGTTTTGACCTGCTCAAACTGGACTCAAACCAGGCCAGACTGGCTCAAACCGGTTTTGACCGGCTCAAACCGGACTCAAACCGGACCAGACCGGCTCAAACCTGTTTTGACTGGCTCAAAAAGGACTCAAACCGAACAAACAGGCTCAAACCGGTTTTGACCGGCTGAAACCGGACTCAAACCGGACTAGACCGCTCACACCGGTTTTGAATGGCTCAAACTGGACTCAAACAGGAACAGACCGGCTCAAACAGTAACAGACTGGCTCAAACCGGCTCAAGCCAGACCAGACGGCTCAAACTGGCTCAAACCGACCAGAACATCTCAAACCGGTTTTCACCAGCTCAAACCGTATTCATACGATTTTTGACCAGATCAAACCAGGCCAGACCATCTCCAATCGATTTTGACTGGCTCAAACTGGACTCAAACCGGACCAGACCGGCTCAAACCGGTTTTGTCCGGCTCAAACAGACTCAAACCGGTTTTGACCGTATTTATCCGGACCAGACCAGCTCAAAACGGTTTTGACCTGCTCAAACTGGAATCAAACCAGGCCAGACCGGCTCAAACCGGTTTTGACCGGCTCAAACCGGACTCAAACCCGACCAGACCGGCTCAAACCGGTTTTCACCGGCTCAAACAGACTCAAACCGGTTTTGACCGTATTTATCCGGACCAGAGCAGCTCAAAACGGTTTTGACCTGCTCAAACCGGACTCAAACCAGGTCAGACCGGCTCAAACCCCTTTTGACCGGCTCAAACCGTACTCAAACCGGACCTGACTGGCTCAAACCTGTTTTGACTGGCTCAAAAAGGACTCCAACCGGAACAAACAGGCTCAAACCGGTTTTGACTGGCTGAAACCGCACTCAAACCGGACTAGACCGGTTCACACCGCTTTTGAAAGGCTCAAACTGGACTCAAACAGGAACAGACCGGCTCAAACAGTAACAGACCGGCTCAAACCGGCTCAAGACAGACCAGACCGGCTCAAACTGGCTCAAACCGGACCAGAACATCTCAAACCGGTTTTCACCGGCTCAAACCGTACTCATACGGGTTTTGACCAGATCAAACAAGGCCAGACCGTCTCCAATCGATTTTGACTGACTCAAACCGGACTCAAACCGGACTAGACCGGCTCAAACCGGTTTTGAACGGCTCAAACCATTCTCAAACAGGAACAGACCGGCTCAAACAGGAACAGACCAGCTCAAACCGGCTCACACCAGGCCAGAACGGCTCAAACCTGCTCAAACCGGACCAGAACATCTCAAACCGGTTTTCACCGGCTCAAACCGGTCTCATACGGGTTTTGACCAGATCAAACCAGGCCAGACGGGCTCAAACCGGTTTTTACAGGCTGAAACCGGACTCCAACCGGCCCAGACCGATTTCAACCTGTTTTGACAGGCTCAAACCGTACCAGACCGGCTCACACTGAACCAGACCGGCTGAAACCGGTTTTGACTGGCTCAAACAGGACTAAAACATGACCGGACCGGCTCAAACCGGATCAATCCAGGCCAGACCGTCTCAAACGGGTTTTGACCAGCTCAAACCGGACTCAAACGGGTTTTGACCAAATCAAACCAGGCCAGACCGGCTCAAACCAATTTTGACCGGCTCAAACTGGACTCACACCCGACCAGACCGGCTCAAACCGGTTTTCACCGGCTCAAACAGACTCAAACCGGTTTTGACCGTATTTATCCGGACCAGACCAGCTCAAAACGGTTTTGACCTGCTCAAACTGGAATCAAACCAGGCCAGACCGGCTCAAAACGGTTTTGACCTGCTCAAACCGTACTCAAACCAGACCAGACCGGCTCAAACCTGTTTTGACTGGCTCAAAAAGGACTCAAACGGGAACAAACAGGCTCAAACCGGTTTTGACCGGCTGAAACCGGACTCAAACCGGACTAGACCGGCTCACACCGGTTTTGAATGGCTCAAACTGGACTCAAATAGGACCAGAACATCTCAAACCGGGTTTCACCGGCTCAAACCGTACTCATACGGGTTTTGACCAGATCAAACCAGGCCAGACCGTCTCCAATCGATTTTGGCTGGCTCAAACCGGACTCAAACCAGACCAGACCGGCTCAAACCTGTTTTGACTGGCTCAAAAAGGACTCAAACCGGAACAAACAGGCTCAAACCGGTTTTGACCGGCTGAAACCGGACTCAAACCTAACTAGACCGGCTCACACCGGTTTTGAATGGCTCAAACTGGACTCAAACAGGACCAGATCATCTCAAACCGGTTTTCACCGGCTCAAACCGTACTCATACGAGTTTTGACCAGATCAAACCAGGCCAGACCGTCTCCAATCGATTTTGACTGGCTCAAACCGGACTCAAACCGGACCAGACCGGCTCAAACCGGTTTTGAACGGCTCAAACCGCACTCAAACAGGAACAGACCGGCTCAAACAGGAAGAGACCGGCTCAAACCGGCTCAAGCCAGACCAGACAGGCTCAAACTGGCTCAAACGGGACCAGAACATCTCAAACCGGTTTTCACCGGCTCAAACCGTACTCATACGGGTTTAGACCAGATCAAACCAGGCCAGACCGTCTCCAATCGATTTTGACTGGCTGAAACCGGACTCAAACCGGACTAGACCGGCTCAAACCGGTTTTGAACGGCTCAAACCGGACTCAAACAAGAACAGACCGGCTCAAACAGGAAGAGAACAGCTCAAACCGTCTCACACCAGACCAGAACATCTCAAACCGCCTCAAACCGGACCAGAACATCTCAAACCGGTTTTCACCGGCTCAAACCGGTCTCATACGGGTTTTGACCAGATCAAACCAGGCCAGACCGGCTCAAACCGGTTTTGACTGGCTCAAAAAGGACTCAAACCGGAACAGACAGGCTCAAACCGGTTTTTACCGGCTGAAACCGGACTCAAACCGGACTAGACCGGCTCACACCGGTTTTGAATGGCTCAAACTGGACTCAAACAGGAACAGACCGGCTCAAACAGTAACAGACCGGCTCAAACCGGCTCAAGCGAGACCAGACCGGCTCAAACTGGCTCAAACCGGACCAGAACATCTCAAACGGGTTATCACCGGCTCAAACCGTACTCATACGGGTTTTGACCAGATCAAACCAGGCCGGACCGTCTCCAATCGATTTTGAGTGGCTCAAACCGGACTCAAACCAGACCAGACCTGCTCAAACCGGTTTTGAACGGCTCAAACCGGACTCAAACCGGACCAGACCGGCTCAAACCTGTTTTGACTGGCTCAAAAATGACTCAAACTGGAACAAACAGGCTCAAACCGGTTTTGACCGGCTGAAACCGGACTCAAACCAGACTAGACCGGCTCACACCGGTTTTGAATGGCTCAAACTGGACTCAAACAGGACCAGAACATCTCAAACCGGTTTTCACCGGCTCAAACCGTACTCATACGGGTTTTGACCAGATCAAACCAGGCCAGACCGTCTCCAATCGATTTTGACTGGCTCAAACCGGACTCAAACCGGACTAGACCGGCTCAAACCGGTTTTGAACGGCTCAAACCGGACTCAAACAGGAACAGACCGGCTCAAACAGGAACAGTGCAGCTCAAAACGGCTCACACCAGACCAGAACGGCTCAAACAGGCTCAAACCGGACCAGAACATCTCAAACCGGTTTTCACCGGCTCAAACCAGTTTCATACGGGTTTTGACCAGATCAAACCAGGCCAGACCGGCTCAAACCGGTTTTGACTGGCTGAAACCGGACTCAAACCGGCCCAGACCGGTTTCAATCGGTGTTGACAGGCTCATACCAGACCAGACCGGCTCACACTGAACCAGACCGGTGGAAACCGGCTTTGACCGGCTCAAACCAAACTAAAACATGACCGGACCGGCTCAAACCGGATCAATCCATGCCAGACCGGCTCAAACCGGTTTTGACCAGCTCAAACCGGACTCAAACGGGTTTTGACCAAATCAAACCAGGCCAGACCGGCTCAAACCAATTTTGACCGGCTCAAACTGGACTCAAACCCGACCAGACAGGCTCAAACCAGTTTTGACCGGCTCAAACAGACTCAAACCGGTTTTGACCCTATTTATCCGGACCAGACCAGCTCAAAACGGTTTTGACCTGCTCAAACTGGACTCAAACAAGGCCAGACCGGCTCAAACTGGTTTTGACCGGCTGAAACCGGACTCCAACCGGACTAGACCGGCTCACACTGGTTTTGAATGGCTCAAACTGGACTCAAAGAGTACCAGAACATCTCAAACCGGTTTTCACCGGCTCAAACCGTACTCATATGGGTTTTGCCCAGATCAAACCAGGCCAGACCGTCTCCAATCGATTTTGACTGGCTCAAACCGGACTCAAACCGGAGCAGACAACCTCAAACCAGTTTTGAATGGCTCAAACCGGACTCAAACAGGAACAGACCGGCTCAAACAGGAGGAGACCAGCTCAAACCGGCTCACACCAGAGCAGAACGGCTCAAACCGGCTCACACCGGACCAGAACATCTCAAACCGGTTTTCACTGGCTCAAACCGGTCTCATACGTGTTTTGACCAGATCAAACCAGGCCAGACCATCTCCGATCGATTTTGACTGGCTCAAACCAGACTCCAACCGGCCCAGACCGATTTCAATCGGTTTTGACATGCTCAAACCGTACCAGACCGGCTCAAACTGAACCAGACCGGATGAAACCGGTTTTCACCGGCTCAAAGCGGACACAAACCGGACCAGACCGGCTCAAACCTATTTTGACTGGCTCAAAAAGGACTCAAACCGGAACAAACAGGCTCAAACTGGGTTTGACCGGCTGATACCGGACTCAAACCGGACTAGACCGTCTCATACTGGTTTTGAATGGCTCAAACTGGACTCAAACTGGAACAGACCGGCTCAAACAGTAACAGACCGGCTCAAACCGGCTCAAGCCAGACCAGACCGGCTGAAACTGGCTCAAACCGGACCAGAACATCTCAAACCGGTTTTGACAGCTCAAACCGGCTCAAACCGTACTCATACGGGTTTTGACCAGATCAAACCAGGCCAGACCGTCTCCAATCGATTTTGACTGGCTCAAACCGGACTCAAACCGGACTAGACCGGCTCAAACCAGTTTTGAACGGCTCAAACCGGACTCAAACAAGAAAAGACCGGCTCAAACAGGAACAGACCAGCTCAAACCGGCTCAAACCGGACCAGACCAGCTCAAACCGGCTCAAACCGGACCAGAACATCTCAAACCGGTTTTCACTGGCTCAAACCGGTCTCATACGTGTTTTGACCAGATCAAACCAGGCCAGACCGTCTCCGATCGATTTTGACTGGCTCAAACCAGACTCCAACCGGCCCAGACCGATTTCAATCGGTTTTGACATGCTCAAACCGTACCAGACCGGCTCAAACTGAACCAGACCGGATGAAACCGGTTTTCACCGGCTCAAAGCGGACACAAACCGGACCAGACCGGCTCAAACCTATTTTGACTGGCTCAAAAAGGACTCAAACCGGAACAAACAGGCTCAAACCGGGTTTGACCGGCTGATACCGGACTCAAACCGGACTAGACCGTCTCATACTGGTTTTGAATGGCTCAAACTGGACTCAAACTGGAACAGACCGGCTCAAACAGTAACAGACCGGCTCAAACCGGCTCAAGCCAGACCAGACCGGCTCAAACTGGCTCAAACCGGACCAGAACACCTCAAACCGGTTTTCACCGGCTCAAACCGTACTCATACGGGTTTAGACCAGATCAAACCAGGCCAGACCGTCTCCAATCGATTTTGACTGGCTCAAACCGGACTCAAACCGGACTAGACCGGCTCAAACCAGTTTTGAACGGCTCAAACCGGACTCAAACAAGAAAAGACCGGCTCAAACAGGAACAGACCAGCTCAAACCGGCTCACACCAGACCAGAACATCTCAAACCACCTCAAACCGGACCAGAACATCTCAAACCGGTTTTCACCGGCTCAAACCGGTCTCATACGGGTTTTGACCAGATCAAACCAGGCCAGACCGGCTCAGACCGGTTTTGACCGGCTGAAACCGGACTCAAACCGGCCCAGACCGGTTTCAATCGGTTTTGACAGGCTCAAACCGTACCAGACCGGCTCAAACTGAACCAGACCGGCGGAAACCGGTTTTGACTGGCTCAAACCAAACTAAAACATGACCGGACCGGCTCAAACCGGATCAATCCAGGCCAGACCGGCTCAAACCGGTTTTGACCAGCTCAAACCGGACTCAAAAGGGTTTTGACCAAAGCAAACGAGGCCAGAGCGGCTCAAACCAATTTTGACCGGCTCAAACTGGACTCAAACCCGACCAGACCGGCTCAAACCGGTTTTGACCGGCTCAAACAGACTCAAACAGGTTTTGACCGTATTTATCCGGACCAGACCAGCTCAAAACGGTTTTGACCTGCTCAAACTGGACTCAAACCAGGCCAGACCGGCTCAAACTTGTTTTGACCGGCTCAAACCGGACTCAAACCGGACCAGACCGGCTCAAACCTGTTTTGACTGGCTCAAAAAGTACTCAAACCCGACCAGACCGGCTCAAACCTGTTTTGACTGGCTCAAAAAGGACTCAAACCGGAACAAACAGGCTCAAACCGGATTTGACCGGCTGAAACCGGACTCAAACCGGACTAGACTGGCTCAAACCTGTTTTGACTGGCTCAAAAAGGACTCAAACCCGACCAGACCGGCTCAAACCGGTTTTCACCGGCTCAAACAGACTCAAACCGGTTTTGACCATATTTATCCGGACCAGACCAGCTCAAAACGGTTTTGACCTGCTCAAACCGGACTCAAACCAGACCAGACCGGCTCAAACCCCTTTTGACCGGCTCAAACCGGACTCAAACCGGAGCAGACCGGCTCAAACCTGTTTTGACTGGCTCAAAAAGGACTCAAACCGGAACAAACAGGCTCAAACCGGTTTTGACCGGCTGAAACCGGACTCAAACTGGACTGGACCGGCTCACACCGGTTTTGAAGGGCTCAAACTGGACTCAAACAGGAACAGACCGGCTCAAACAGTAACAGACAGGCTCAAACCGGCTCAAGCCTGACCAGACCGGCTCAAACTGGCCCAAACCAGACCAGAACATCTCAAACCGGTTTTCACCGGCTCAAACCGTACTCATACGGGTTTTGACCAGATCAAACCAGGCCAGACTGTATCCAATCGATTTTGACTGACTCAAACCAGACTCAAACCGGACTAGACCGGCTCAAACCGGTTTTGAACGGCTCAAACCATTCTCAAACAAGAACAGACCGGCTCAAACAGGAACAGACCAGCTCAAACCGTCTCACACCAGGCCAGAACGACTCAAACCGGCTCAAACCGGACCAGAACATCTCAAACCGGTTTTCACCGGCTCAAACCGTACTCATACGGGTTTTGACCAGATCAAACCAGGCCAGACCGTCTCCAATCGATTTTGGCTGGCTCAAACCCGACTCAAACCAGACCAGACCGGCTCAAACCTGTTTTGACTGGCTCAAAAAGGACTCAAACCGGAACAAACAAGCTCAAATCGGTTTTGACCGGCTGAAACCGCACTCAAACCGGACTAGACCGGCTCACACCGGTTTTGAATGGCTCAAACTGGACTCAAACAGGACCAGAACATCTCAAACCGGTTTTACCGGCTCAAACCGTACTCATACGGGTTTTGACCAGATCAAACCAGGCCAGACCGTCTCCAATCGATTTTGACTGGCTCAAACCGGACTCAAACCGGACCAGACCGGCTCACACCGGTTTTGAACGGCTCAAACCGCACTCAAACAGGAACAGACCGGCTCAAACAGGAAGAGACCAGCTCAAACCGGCTCACACCAGACCAGAACGGCTCAAACTGGCTCAAACCTGACCAGAACATCTCAAACCGGTTTTCAACGGCTCAAACCGGTCTCATACGGGTTTTGACCAGATCAAACCAGGCCAGACCGTCTCCAATCGATTTTGGCTGGCTCAAACCGACTCAAACCAGACCAGACCGGCTCAAACCTGTTTTGACTGGCTCAAAAGGACTCAAACCGGAACAAACAAGCTCAAATCGGTTTTGACCGGCTGAAACCGGACTCAAACCGGACTAGACCGCTCACACCGGTTTTGAATGGCTCAAACTGGACTCAAACAGGACCAGAACATCTCAAACCGGTTTTTACCGGCTCAAACCGTCTCATACGGGTTTTGACCAGATCAAACCAGGCCAGACCGTCTCCAATCGATTTTGACTGGCTCAAACCGGACTCAAACCGGACCAGACCGGCTCACACCGGTTTTGAACGGCTCAAACCGCACTCAAACAGGAACAGACCGGCTCAAACAGGAAGAGACCAGCTCAAACCGGCTCACACCAGAGCAGAATGGCTCAAACCGGCTCACACCTGACCAGAACATCTCAAACCGGTTTTCAACGGCTCAAACCGGTCTCATACGGGTTTTGACCAGATCAAACCAGGCCAGACCGGCTCAAACCGGTTTTGACTGGCTGAAACCGGACTCAAACAGGCCCAGACCGGTTTCAGTCGGTTTTGACAGGCTCAAACCAGACCAGACCGGCTCAAACCGAACCAGACCGGCTGAAACCGGTTTTGACTGGCTCAAACCGGACTAAAACATGTCCGGACCGGCTCAAACCGTATCAATCCATGCCAGACCGGCTCAAACCGGTTTTGACCAGCTCAAACCGGACTCAAACGGGTTTTGACCAAATCAAACCAGGCCAGACCGGCTCAAACCAATTTTGACTGGCTCAAACTGGACTCAAACCCGACCAGACCAGCTCAAACCGGTTTTGACCGGCTCAAACAGACTCAAACAGGTTTTGACCGTATTTATCCGGACAAGCCCAGCTCAAAACGGTTTTGACCTGCGCAAACTGGACTCAAACCAGGCCAGACCGACTCAAACTGTTTTTGATCAGCTCAAACCGGACTCAAACCGGACCAGACCGGCTCAAACCTGTTTTGACTGGCTCAAAAAGGACTCAAACCCGACCAGACCTGCTCAAACCGGTTTTCACCGGCTCCAACAGACTCAAACCGGTTTTGACGGTATTTATCCGGACCAGACCAGCTCAAAACGGTTTTGACCTGCTCAAACCGGACTCAAACCAGGCCAGACCGGCTCAAACCCCTTTTGACTGGCTCAAACCGGACTCAAACCGGACCAGACCGGCTCAAACCTGTTTCGACTGGCTCAAAAAGGACTCAAACCGGAACAAACAGGCTCAAACCGGTTTTGACCGCCTGAAACTGGACTCAAACTGGACTAGACCGGCTCACACCGGTTTTGAATGGCTCAAACTGGACTCAAACAGGAACAGACCGGCTCAAACAGTAACAGAGCGGCTCAAACCGGCTCAAGCCAGACCAGACCGGCTCAAACTGGCTCAAACCGGACCAGAACATCTCAAACCGGTTTTCACCGGCTCAAACCGTACTCATACGGGTTTTGACCAGATCAAACCAGGCCAGACCGTCTCCAATCGATTTTGACTGACTCAAACCGGACTCAAACCGGACTAGACCGGCTCACACCGGTTTTGAATGGCTCAAACTGGACTCAAACAAGAACAGACCGGCTCAAACAGTAACAGACCGGCTCAAACCGGCTCAAGCAAGAACAGACCGGCTAAAACTGGCTCAAACCGGACCAGAACATCTCAAACCGGTTTTCACCGGCTCAAACCGTACTCATACGGGTTTTGACCAGATCAAACCAGGCCAGACCGTCTCCAATCGATTTTGACTGGCTCAAACCGGACTCAAACCGGACCAGACCGGCTCAAACCTGTTTTGACTGGCTCAAAAGGACTCAAACCGGAACAAACAGGCTCAAACCAGTTTTGACCGGCTGAAACCGGACTCAAACCGGACTAGACCGGCTCACACCGGTTTTGAATGGCTCAAACTGGACTCAAACAGGACCAGAACATCTCAAACCGGTTTTCACCGGCTCAAACCGTACTCATACGGGTTTTGACCAGATCAAACCACGCCAGACCGTCTCCAATCGATTTTGACTGGCTCAAACCGGACTCAAACCGGACCAGGCCAGCTCAAACCGGTTTTGAACGGCTCAAACCGGACTCAAACAGGAACAGACCGGCTCAAACAGGAAGAGACCAGCTCAAACCGGCTCACAATAGAGCAGAAGGGCTCAAATCGGCTCACACCAGACCAGAACATCTCAAACCGGTTTTCACCGGCTCAAACCGGTCTCATACGGGTTTTGACCAGATCAAACCAGGCCAGACCGGCTCAGACCGGTTTTGACCGGCTGAAACCAGACTCAAACCGGCCCAGACCGGTTTCAATCGGTTTTGACAGGCTCAAACCGGACCAGACCGGCTCAAACCGAACCAGACTGGCTGAAACCGGTTTTGACCGGCTCAACCGGACTAAAACATGACCGGACCGGCTCAAACCGGATCAATCCAGGCCAGACCGGCTCAAACTGGTTTTGACCAGCTCAAACCGGACTCAAACGGGTTTTGACCAAATCAAACCAGGCCAGACCGTCTCAAACCAATTTTGACCGGCTGATACTGGACTCAAACCCGACCAGACCGGCTCAAACCGGTTTTCACCGGCTCAAACCATACTCATACGGGTTTTGACCGGATCAAACCAGGCCAGAACGTCTCCAATCGATTTTGACTGGCTCAAACCAGACTCAAACCGGACTAGACCGGCTCAAACCGGTTTTGAACGGCTCAAACCGGACTCAAACAGGAACAGACCGGCTCAAACAGGAACAGACCAGCTCAAACCGGCTCACACCATACCAGAACGTCTCAAACCGGCTCAAACCGGACCAGAACGTGTCAAACCGGTTTTCACCGGCTGAAACCGGTCTCATACGGGTTTTGACCAGATCAAACCAGGCCAGACGGGCTCAAACCGGTTTTGACTGGCTGAAACCGGACTCCAACTGGCCCAGACCGATTTCAATCGGTTTTGACAGGCTCAAACCGTACCAGACCGGCTCACACTGAACCAGACCGGCTGAAACCGGTTTTGACTGGCTCAAACCGGACTAAAATATGACCGGACCGGCTCAAACCGGATCAATCCAGGCCAGACCGGCTCAAACCGGTTATGACCAGCTCAAACCAGACTCAAATGGGTTTTGACCAAATCAAACCAGGCCAGACCGGCTCAAACCAATTTTGACAGGCTCAAACTGGACTCACACCCGACCAGACTGGCTCAAACCGGTTTTGACCGGCTCAAACAGACTCAAACCGGTTTTGACCGTATTTATCCGGACCAGACCAGCTCAAAACGGTTTTGACCTGCTCAAACTGGAATCAAACCAGGCCAGACCGGCTCAAACCGGTTTTGACCGGCTCAAACCAGACTCAAACCGGACCAGACCGGCTGAAACATGTTTTGACTGGCTCAAAAAGGACTCAAACCCGACCAGACCGGCTCAAACCGGTTTTGACCGGCTCAAACAGACTCAAACCGGTTTTGACCGTATTTATCCGGACCAGCCCAGTTCAAAACGGTTTTGACCTGCTCAAACCGACTAGACCGGCTCAAACCGCTCAAGCCAGACCAGACCGGCTCAAACCCCTTTTGACCGGCTCAAACCGGATTCAACCAGACCAGACCGGATCAAACCTGTTTTGACTGGATCAAAAAGGACACAAACCGGAACAAACAGGCTCAAACCGGTTTTGACCGGCTGAAACCAGACTCAAACCGGACTAGACCGGCTCACACCGGTTTTGAATGGCTCAAACTGGACTCAAACAGGACCAGAACATCTCAAACCGGTTATCACCGGCTCAAACCATACTCATACGGGTTTTGACCAGATCAAACCAGGCCAGACCATCTCCAATCGATATTGACTGGCTCAAACCGGACTCAAACTGGACCAGACCGGCTCAAACTGGTTTTGAACGGCTCAAACCGCACTCAAACAGGAACAGACCGGCTCAAACAGGAAGAGACCAGCTCAAACCGGCTCACACCAGAGCAGAACGGCTCAAACCGGCTCAAACCGACCAGAACATCTCAAACCGGTTTTCACCGGCTCAAACCGGTCTCATACGGGTTTTGACCAGATCAAACCAGGCCAGACCGGCTCAAACCGGTTTTGACTGGCTGAAACCGGACTCAAACCGGCCCAGACCGGTTTCAATCGGTTTTGACAGGCTCAAACCGACCAGACCGGCTCAAACCGAACCAGACTGGCTGAAACCGGTTTTGACTGGCTCAAACCGGACTCAAACCGGACCAGACCGGCTCAAACTGGACTCAAACCCGACCAGACTGGCTCAAACCGGTTTTGACCAGCTCAAACCGGACTCAAACGGGTTTTGACCAAATCAAACCAGGCCAGACCGGCTCAAACCAATTTTGACCGGCTCAAACTGGACTCAAACCCGACCAGACCGGCTCAAACCGGTTTTCACCGGCTCAAACCGTACTCATACGGGTTTTGACCAGATCAAACCAGGCCAGAACGTCTCCAATCGATTTTGACTGGCTCAAACCAGACTCAAACCAGACTAGACCGGCTCAAACCGGTTTTGAACGGCTCAAACCGGACTCAAACAGGAACAGACCGGCTCAAACAGAAACAGACCAGCTCAAACCGGCTCACACCATACCAGAACGTCTCAAACCGGCTCAAACCGGACCAGAACATCTCAAACCGGTTTTCACCGCTCAAACCGTCTCATACGGGTTTTGACCAGATCAAACCAGGCCAGACGGCTCAAACCGGTTTTGACTGGCTGAAACCGGACTCAACCGGCCCAGACCGATTTCAATCGGTTTTGACAGGCTCAAACCGTACCAGACCGGCTCACACTGAACCAGACCGGCTGAAACCGGTTTTGACTGGCTCAAACCGGACTAAAACATGACCGGACCGGCTCAAACCGGATCAATCCAGGCCAGACCGGCTCAAACCGGTTTTGACCAGCTCAAACCAGACTCAAAAGGGTTTTGACCAAATCAAACCAGGCCAGACCGGCTCAAACCAATTTTGACAGGCTCAAACTGGACTCACATCCGACCAGACTGGCTCAAACCGGTTTTGACCGGCTCAAACAGACTCAAACCGGTTTTGACCGTATTTATCCGGACCAGACCAGCTCAAAACGGTTTTGACCTGCTCAAACTGGACTCAAACCAGGCCAGACCGGCTCAAACCGGTTTTGACCGGCTCAAACCGGACTCAAACCGGACCAGACCGGCTCAAACCTGTTTTGACTGGCTCAAAAAGGACTCAAACCCGACCAGACCGGCTCAAACCGGTTTTGACCGGCTCAAACAGACTCAAACCGGTTTTGACCGTATTTATCCGGACCAGCCCAGTTCAAAACGGTTTTGACCTGCTCAAACTGGACTCAAACCAGGCCAGACCGGCTCAAACCCCTTTTGACCGGCTCAAACCGGATTCAACCAGACCAGACTGGATCAAACCTGTTTTGACTGGATCAAAAAGGACACAAACCGGAACAAACAGGCTCAAACCGGTTTTGACCGGCTGAAACCAGACTCAAACCGGACTAGACCGGCTCACACCGGTTTTGACTGGCTCAAACCTGTTTTGACTGGCTCAAAAGGACTCAAACCGACCAGAACATCTCAAACCGGTTATCACCGGCTCAAACCATACTCATACGGGTTTTGACCAGATCAAACCAGGCCAGACCATCTCCAATCGATATTGACTGGCTCAAACCGGACTCAGAATGGACCAGACCGGCTCAAACTGGTTTTGAACGGCTCAAACCGCACTCAAACAGGAACAGACCGGCTCAAACAGGAAGAGACCAGCTCAAACC
This sequence comes from Erythrocebus patas, assembly GCA_023783455.1. Lineage (NCBI taxonomy): Eukaryota > Metazoa > Chordata > Mammalia > Primates > Cercopithecidae > Erythrocebus > Erythrocebus patas. The sequence continues at coordinate 14,965 of JAKFHT010000695.1, read as the reverse complement.
GGCTCACACCAGAGCAGAACGGCTCAAACCGGCTCAAACCGGACCAGAACATCTCAAACCGGTTTTCACCGGCTCAAACCGTACTCATACGGGTTTTGAGCAGATCAAACCAGGCCAGACCATCTCCAATCGATTTTGGCTGGCTCAAACCGGACTCAAACCAGACGAGACCGGCTCAAACATGTTTGGACTTGCTCAAAAATGACTCAAACCGGAACAAACAGGCTCAAACCGGTTTTGACCAGCTGAAACCGGACTCAAACCGGACTATACCGGCTCACACCGGTTTTGAATGGCTCAAACTGGACTCAAACAGGACCAGAACATCTCAAACCAGTTTTCACCGGCTCAAACCGTACTCATACGGGTTTTGACCAGATCAAACCAGACCAGACCGTCTCCAATCGATTTTGACTGGCTCAAACTGGACTCAAACCGGACCAGACCGGCTCAAACCAGTTTTGAACGGCTCAAACCGTACTCAAACAGGAACAGACCGGCTCAAACAGGAAGAGACCAGCTCAAACCCGCTCACACCAGAGCAGAATGGCTCAAACCGGCTCACACCGGACCAGAACATCTCAAACCGGTTTTCAACGGCTCAAACCGGACTCATACGGGTTTTGACCAGATCAAACAAGGCCAGACCGGCTCAAACCGGTTTTGACCGGCTGAAACCGGACTCAAACCGGCCCAGACAGGTTTCAATCGGTTTTGACAGGCTCAAACCGGACCACACCGGCTCAAACCGAACCAGACCGGCTGAAACCGGTTTTGACTGGCTCAAACCGGACTAAAACATGACCGGACCGGCTCAAACCGGATCAATCCAGGCCAGACCGGCTCAAACCGGTTTTGACCAGCTCAAACCGGAATCAAACGGGTTTTGACTAAATCAAACCAGGCCAGACTGGCTCAAAACAATTTTGACCGGCTCAAACTGGACTCCAACCGGACCAGACCGGCTCAAACCGGTTTTGACCGGCTCAAACAGACTGAAACCGGTTTTGAACGTATTTATCCTGAGCAGCCCAGTTCAAAACGGTTTTGACCTGCTCAAACTGGACTCAAACCAGGCCAGACCGGCTCAAACCGGTTTTGACCGGCTCAAACCGAACTCAAACCGGACCAGACCGGCTCAAACCTGTTTTGACTGGCTCAAAAAGGACTCAAACCGGAACAAACAGGCTCAAACCGGATTTGACCAGCTGAAACCGGACTCAAACCGGACTAGACCGGCTCACACCGGTTTTGAATGGCTCAAACTGGACTCAAACAGGAACAGACCGGCTCAAACAGTAACAGACTGCCTCAAACCGGCTCAAGCCAGACCAGACCGGCTCAAACTGGCTCAAACCTGACCAGAACACCTCAAACCGGTTTTCACCGGCTCAAACCCTATTCATACGATTTTTGACCAGATCAAACCAGGCCAGACCGTCTCCAATCGATTTTGACTGGCTCAAACCGGACACAAACCGGACCAGACTGGATCAAACCTGTTTTGACTGGCTCAAAAAGGACTCAAACCAGAACAAACAGGCTCAAACCGGTTTGACCGGCTGAAACCGGACTCAAACCAGACTAGACCGGCTCACACCGGTTTTGAATGGCTCAAACTGGACTCAAACAGGACCAGAACATCTCAAACCGGTTTTCACCGGCTCAAACCGTACTCATACGGGTTTTGACCAGATCAAACCAGGCCAGACCGTCTCCAATCGATTTTGACTGGCTCAAACCGGACTCAAACCGGACTAGACCGGCTCAAACCGGTTTTGAACGGCTCAAACCGTTCTCAAACAGGAAAAGACCGGCTCAAACAGGAACAGACCGGCTCAAACCGGCTCAAGCCAGACCAGACCGGCTCAAACTGGCTCAAACAGGACCAGAACATCTCAAACCGATTTTCACCGGCTCAAACCGTACTCATACGGGTTTTCACCAGATCAAACCAGGCCAGACCGTCTCCAATCGATTTTGACTGGCTCAAACCGGACTCAAACAGGACTAGACCGGCTCAAACCGGTTTTGAACGGCTCAAACCGTTCTCAAACAGGAAAAGACCGGCTCAAACAGGAACAGACCAGCTCAAACCGGCTCACACCAGGCCAGAACGGCTCAAACCGGCTCAAACCGGACCAGAACATCTCAAACCGGTTTTCACCGGCTCAAACCATACTCATACGGGTTTTGACCAGATCAAACCAGGCCAGACCGTCTCCAATCGATTTTGGCTGGCTCAAACCGGACTCAAACTAGACCAGATCGGCTCAAACATGTTTTGACTGGCTCAAAAAGGACTCAAACCGGAACAAACAGGCTCAAACCGGTTTTGACCGGCTGAAACCGGACTCAAACCGGACTAGACAGGCTCACACCGGTTTTGAATGGCTCAAAATGGACTCAAACCGGACCAGAACATCTCAAACAGGTTTTCACCAGCTCAAACCGGTCTCACACGGGTTTTGACCAGATCAAACCAGGCCACACCGGCTCAAACCGTACTCATACGGGTTTTGACCAGATCAAACCAGGCCGGACCGTCTCCAATCGATTTTGAGTGGCTCAAACCGGACTCAAACCGGACCAGACCTGCTCAAACCGGTTTTGAACGGCTCAAACCGGACTCACACCGGACCAGACCGGCTCAAACCTGTTTTGACTGGCTCAAAAATGACTCAAACTGGAACAAACTGGCTCAAACCGGTTTTGACCGGCTGAAACCGGACTCAAACCAGACTAGACCGGCTCACACCGGTTTTGAATGGCTCAAACTGGACTCAAACAGGACCAGAACATCTCAAACCGGTTTTCACCGGCTCAAACCGTACTCATATGGGTTTTGACCAGATCAAACCAAGCCAGACCGTCTCCAATCGATTTTGAGTGGCTCAAACCGGACTCAAACCGGTTTTGAACGGCTCAAACCGGACTCAAACAGGAACAGACCGGCTCAAACAGGAACAGTGCAGCTCAAACCGGCTCACACCAGACCAGAACGTCTCAAACCGGCTCAAACCGGACCAGAACATCTCAAACCGGTTTTCACCGGCTCAAACCGGTCTCATACGGGTTTTTACCAGATCAAACCAGGCCAGACCGGCTCAAACCGGTTTTGACTGGCTGAAACCGGACTCAAACCGGCCCAGACTGGTTTCAATCGGTGTTGACAGGCTCATACCAGACCAGACCGGCTCAAACTGAACCAGACCGGCGGAAACCGGTTTTGACCGGCTCAAACCAAACTAAAACATGACCGGACCGGCTCAAACCGGATCAATCCAGGCCAGACCGGCTCAAACCGGTTTTGACCAGCTCAAACCGGACTCAAACGGGTTTTGACCAAATCAAACCAGGCCAGACCGGCTCAAACCAATTTTGACCGGCTCAAACTGGACTCAAACCCGACCAGACCGGCTCAAACCGGTTTTGACCGGCTCAAACAGACTCCAACCGGTTTTGACCCTATTTATCCGGACCAGACCAGCTCAAAACGGTTTTGACCTGCTCAAACTGGACTCAAACAAGGCCAGACCGGCTCAAACTGGATTTGACCGGCTCAAACCGGACTCAAACCGGACCAGACCGGCTCAAACCTGTTTTGACTGGCTCAAAAAGGACTCAAACCCGACCAGACCGGCTCAAACCGGTTTTCACCGGCTCAAACAGACTCAAACCGGTTTTGACCGTATTTATCCGGACCAGACCAGCTCAAAACGGTTTTGACCTGCTCAAACCGGACTCAAACCAGGCCAGACCGGCTCAAACCGGTTTTGACCGGCTCAAACCGGACTCAAACCGGACCAGACCGGCTCAAACCTGTTTTGACTGGCTCATAAAGGACTCAAACCAGAACAAACAGGCTCAAACCGGTTTTGACCGGCTGAAACCGGACTCAAACCGGACTAGACCAGCTCACACCGGTTTTGAATGGCTCAAACTGGACTCAAACAGGAACAGACCGGCTCAAACAGTAACCGACCGGCTCAAACCGGCTCAAGCCAGACCAGACCGGCTCAAACTGGCTCAAACCGGAGCAGAACATCTCAAACCGGTTTTCACTGGCTCAAACCGTACTCATACGGGTTTTGACCAGATCAAACCAGGCCAGACCGTCTCCAGTCGATTTTGACTGGCTCAAACCGGACTCAAACCGGACCAGACCGGCTCAAACCTATTTTGACTGGCTCAAAAAGGACTCAAACCGGAACAAACAGGCTCAAACTGGATTTGACCAGCTGAAACCGGACTCAAAAGGGACTAGACCGGCTCACACCGGTTTTGAATGGCTCAAACTGGACTCAAACAGGAACAGACTGGCTCAAACAGTAACAGACCGGCTCAAACAGGCTCAAGCCAGACCAGACCGGCTCAAACTGGCTCAAACCGGACCAGAACATCTCAAACGGGTTATCACCGGCTCAAACCGTACTCATACGGGTTTTGACCAGATCAAACCAGTCCAGACCGTCTCCAATCGATTTTGACTGGCTCAAAGCGGACTCAAACCGGACCAGACCGCCTCAAACCGGTTTTGAATGGCTCAAACCGGACTCAAACCGGACCAGACCGGCTCAAACCTGTTTTGACTGGCTCAAAAAGGACTCAAACCGGAACAAACAGGCTCAAACCGGATTTGACCAGCTGAAACCGGACTCAAACCGGACGAGACCGGCTCACACCGGTTTTGAATGGCTCTAACTGGACTCAAACAGGAACAGACCGGCTCAAACAGTAACAGACCGGCTCAAACCGGCTCAAGCCAGACCAGACCGGCTCAAACTGGCTCAAACCGGACCAGAACATCTCAAACGGGTTATCACCGGCTCAAACCGTACTCATACGGGTTTTGACCAGATCAAACCAGGCCAGACCGCTCCAATCGATTTTGACTGGCTCAAACCGGACTCAAACCGACCAGACCTGCTCAAACCGGTTTTGAACGGCTCAAACCGGACTCAAACCGGACCAGACCGGCTCAAACCTGTTTTGACTGGCTCAAACTGACTCAAACAGGAACAGACTGGCTCAAACCGGTTTTGACCGGCTGAAACCGGACTCAAACCAGACTAGACCGGCTCACACCGGTTTTGAATGGCTCAAACTGGACTCAAACAGGACCAGAACATCTCAAACCGGTTTTCACCGCTCAAACCGGACTCAAACCGGTTTTGACCAGCTCAAACCGACTCAAACCAGGCCAGACCGTCTCCAATCGATTTTGACTGGCTCAAACCGGTCTCAAACCGGACTAGACCGGCTCAAACCGGTTTTGAACGGCTCAAACCGGACTCAAACAGGAACAGACCGGCTCAAACAGGAACAGTGCAGCTCAAACCGGCTCACACCAGACCAGAACGTCTCAAACCGGCTCAAACGGACCAGAACATCTCAAACCGGTTTTCACTGGCTCAAACCGGTCTCATACGGGTTTTGACCAGATCAAACCAGGCCAGACCGGCTCAAACCGGTTTTGACTGGCTGAAACCGGACTCAAACCGGCCCAGACCGGTTTCAATCGGTGTTGACAGGCTCAAACCAGACCAGACCGGCTCAAACTGAACCAGACCGGCGGAAACCGGTTTTGACTGGCTCAAACCAAACTAAAACATGACCGGACCGGCTCAAACCGGATCAATCCAGGCCAGACCGGCTCAAACCGGTTTTGACCAGCTCAAACCGGACTCAAACGGGTTTTGACCAAATCAAACCAGGCCAGACCGGCTCAAACCAATTTTGACCGGCTCAAACTGGACTCAAACCCGACCAGACCGGCTCAAACCGGTTTTGACCGGCTCAAACAGACTCAAACCGGTTTTGACCGTATTTATCCGGACCAGACCAGCTCAAAACGGTTTTGACCTGCTCAAACTGGACTCAAACCAGGCCAGACCGGCTCAAACTGGTTTTGACCGGCTCAAACCGGACTCAAACCGGACCAGACCGGCTCAAACCTGTTTTGACTGGCTCAAAAAGGACTCAAACCCGACCAGACCGGCTCAAACCGGTTTTCACCGGCTCAAACAGACTCAAACCGGTTTTGACCGTATTTATCCGGACCAGACCAGCTCAAAACGGTTTTGACCTGCTCAAACCGGACTCAAACCAGGCCAGACCGGCTCAAACCCCTTTTGACCGGCTCAAACCTGACTCCAACCGGACCAGACCGGCTCAAACCTGTTTTGACTGGCTCAAAAAGGACTCAAACCAGAACAAACAGGCTCAAACCGGTTTTGACCGGCTGAAACCGGACTCAAACCGACTAGACCGGCTCACACCGGTTTTGAATGGCTCAAACTGACTCAAACAGGAACAGACCGGCTCAAACAGTAACAGACCGCTCAAACCGGCTCAAGCCAGACCAGACCGCTCAAACTGGCTCAAACCGACCAGAACATCTCAAACCGGTTTTCACCGGCTCAAACCGTCTCATACGGGTTTTGACCAGATCAAACCAGGCCAGACCGTCTCCAGTCGATTTTGACTGGCTCAAACCGACTCAAACCGGACCAGACCGGCTCAAACCTATTTTGACTGGCTCAAAAGGACTCAAACCGAACAAACAGGCTCAAACTGGTTTTGACCGGCTGAAACCGACTCAAACCGGACTAGACCGCTCACACCGGTTTTGAATGGCTCAAACTGGACTCAAACAGGAACAGACTGGCTCAAACAGTAACAGACCGGCTCAAACCGGCTCAAGCCAGACCAGACCGGCTCAAACTGGCTCAAACCGGACCAGAACATCTCAAACCGGTTTTCACCGGCTCAAACCGTACTCATACGGGTTTTGACCAGATCAAACCAGGCCAGACCGTCTCCAATCGATTTTGACTGGCTCAAACCGGACTCAAACCGGACCAGACCGGCTCAAACCGGTTTTGAATGGCTCAAACCGGACTCAAACCGGACCAGACCGGCTCAAACCTGTTTTGACTGGCTCAAAAAGGACTCAAACCGGAACAAACAGGCTCAAACCGGATTTGACCAGCTGAAACCGGACTCAAACCGGACTAGACCGGCTCACACCGGTTTTGAATGGCTCAAACTGGACTCAAACAGGAACAGACCGGCTCAAACAGTAACAGACCGGCTCAAACCGGCTCAAGCCAGACCAGACCGGCTCAAACTGGCTCAAACCGGACCAGAACATCTCAAACCGGTTTTCACCGCTCAAACCGCTCAAACCGTCTCATACGGGTTTTGACCAGATCAAACCAGGCCAGACCGCTCCAATCGATTTTGACTGGCTCAAACCGGCTCAAACCGTACCAGACCGGCTCAAACCTATTTTGACTGGCTCAAAAGGACTCAAACCGGCTCAAACAGACTCAAACCGGTTTTGACCGCTGAAACCGGACTCAAACCGACTAGACCGCTCACACCGGTTTTGAATGGCTCAAACTGGACTCAAACAGGACCAGAACATCTCAAACCGGTTTTCACCGGCTCAAACCGTACTCATACGGGTTTTGACCAGATCAAACCAGGCCAGACCGCTCAATCGATTTTGACTGGCTCAAACCGGACTCAAACCGGACTAGACCGGCTCAAACCGGTTTTGAACGGCTCAAAACGGACTCAAACAGGAACAGACCGGCTCAAACAGGAACAGTGCAGCTCAAAACGGCTCACACCAGACCAGAACGGCTCAAAACGGCTCAAACCTGACCAGAACATCTCAAACCGGTTTTCACCGTCTCAAACCGGTCTCATACGGGTTTTTACCAGATCAAACCAGGCCAGACCGGCTCAAACCGGTTTTGACTGGCTGAAACCGGACTCAAACCGGCCCAGACCGGTTTCAATCGGTGTTGACAGGCTCAAACCAGACCAGACCGGCTCAAACTGAACCAGACCGGCAGAAACCGGTTTTGACTGGCTCAAACCAAACTAAAACATGACCGGAAAGGCTCAAACCGGATCAATCCAGGCCAGACCGGCTCAAACCGGTTTTGACCAGCTCAAACCGGACTCAAACGGGTTTTGACCAAATCAAACCAGGCCAGACCGGCTCAAACCAATTTTGACCGGCTCAAACTGGACTCAAACCCGACCAGACAGGCTCAAACCGGTTTTGACCGGCTCAAACAGACTCAAACCGGTTTTGACCGTATTTATCCGGACCAGACCAGCTCAAAACGGTTTTTACTTGCTCAAACTGGACTCAAACCAGGCCAGACCGGCTCAAAGTGGTTTTGACCGGCTCAAACCGGACTCAAACCGGACCAGACCGGCTCAAACCTGTTTTGACTGGCTCAAAAAGGACTCAAACCCGACCAGACCGGCTCAAACCGGTTTTCACCGGCTCAAACAGACTCAAACCGGTTTTGACCGTATTTATCCGGACCAGACCAGCTCAAAACGGTTTTGACCTGCTCAAACCGGACTCAAACCAGACCAGACCGGCTCAAACCCCTTTTGACCAGCTCAAACCGGACTCAAACCGGACCAGACCGGCTCAAACCTGTTTTGACTGGCTCAAAAAGGACTCAAACCAGAACAAACAGGCTAAAACCGGTTTTGACCGTCTGAAACCGGACTCAAACCGGACTAGACCGGCTCACACCCGTTTTGAATGGCTCAAACTGGACTCAAACAGGAACAGACCGGCTCAAACAGTAACAGACCGGCTCAAACCGGCTCAAGCCAGACCAGACCGGCTCAAACTGGCTCAAACCGGACCAGAACATCTCAAACCGGTTTTCACTGGCTCAAACCATACTCACACGGGTTTTGACCAGATCAAACCAGGCCAGACCGTCTCCAGTCGATTTTGACTGGCTCAAACCGGACTCAAACCAGACCAGACCCGCTCAAACCTATTTTGACTGGCTCAAAAAGGACTCAAACCGGAACAAACAGGCTCAAACAGGTTTTGACCGGCTGAAACCGGACTCAAACCCGACTAGACCGGCTCACACCGGTTTTGAATGGCTGAAACTGGACTCAAACAGGACCAGAACATCTCAAACCGGTTTTCACCGGCCCAAACCGTACTCATACGAGTTTTGACCAGATCAAACCAGGCCAGACCGTCTCCAATCGATTTTGACTGGCTCAAACAGGACTCAAACCAGACCAGACCACCTAAAACCGGTTTTGAACGGCTCAAACCGGACTCAAACAGGAACAGACCGGTTCAAACAGGAAGAGACCAGCTCAAACCGCTCAAACCGACCAGACCAGCTCAAACCGGCTCACACCGCTCAAACCGACCAGAACATCTCAAACCGGTTTTCACAGGCTCAAACTGGTCTCATACGGGTTTTGACCAGATCAAACCAGGCCAGACCGTCTCCAATCGATTTTGACTTGCTCAAACCGGACTCCAACCGGCCCAGACCGATTTCAATCGGTTTTGACAGGCTCAAACCGTACCAGACCGGCTCAAACTGAACCAGACCGGATGAAACCGGTTTTGACCGGCTCAAACCGACTCAAACCGACCAGACCAGCTCAAACCTGTTTTGACTGGCTCAAAAGGACTCAAACCGAACAAACAGGCTCAAACCGGTTTTGACCGGCTGAAACCGACTCAAACCGGACTAGACCGGCTCACACCGGTTTTGAATGGCTCAAACTGGACTCAAACAGGAACAGACCGGCTCAAACAGTAACAGACCGGCTAAAACCGGCTCAAGCCAGACCAGACCGGTTCAAACTGGCTCAAACCGGACCAGAACATCTCAAACCGGTTTTCACCGGCTCAAACCGTACTCATACGGGTTTTGGCCAGATCAAACAAGGCCAGACCGTCTCCAATCGATTTTGACTGGCTCAAACCGGACTCAAACCAGACTAGACCGGCTCAAACCGGTTTTGAACGGCTCAAACTGGACTCAAACAGGAACATACCGGCTCAAACAGGAACAGTCCAGCTCAAAACGGCTCACACCAGACCAGAACGTCTCAAACCGGCTCAAACCGGACCAGAACATGTCAAACCGGTTTTCACCGGCTGAAACCGGTCTCATACGGGTTTTGACCAGATCAAACCAGGCCAGACCAGCTCAAACCCCTTTTGACCGGCTCAAACCGGACTCAAACCGGACCAGACCGGCTCAAACCTGTTTTGACTGGCTCAAAAAGGACTCAAACCGGAACAAACAGGCTCAAACCGGTTTTGACCGGCTGAAACCGGACTCAAACCGGACTAGAACGGCTCACACCGGTTTTGAATGGCTCAAACTGGACTCAAACAGGAACAGACCGGCTCAAACAGTAACAGACCGGCTCAAACCGGCTCAAGCCAGACCAGACCGGCTCAAACTGGCTCAAACCGGACCAGAACATATCAAACCGGTTTTCACCGACTCAAACCGCACTCATACGGGTTTTGACCAGATCAAACCAGGCCAGACCATCTCCAATCGATTTTGACTGGCTCAAACCGGACTCAAACCGGACCAGACCGGCTCAAACCGGTTTTGAACGGCTCAAACCGGACTCAAACCGGACCAGACCGGCTCAAACCTGCTTTGACTGGCTCAAAAGGACTCAAACCGAACAAACAGGCTCAAACCGGTTTTGACCGGCTGAAACCGACTCAAACCGACTAGACCGGCTCACACCCGTTTTGAATGGCTCAAACTGACTCAAACAGGAACAGACTGGCTCAAACAGTAACAGACCAGCTCAAACCGGCTCAAGCCAGACCAGACCGGCTCAAACTGGCTCAAACCGACCAGAACATCTCAAACCGGTTTTCACCGCTCAAACCGTACTCATACGGGTTTTGACCAGATCAAACCAGGCCAGACCGCTCAATCGATTTTGACTGGCTCAAACCGGACTCAAACCGACCAGACCGGCTCAAACCTATTTTGACTGGCTCAAAAGGACTCAAACCGAACAAACAGGCTCAAACCGGTTTTGACCGCTGAAACCGGACTCAAACCGACTAGACCGGCTCACACCGGTTTTGAATGGCTCAAACCGACTAGACCGCTCAAACAGACTCAAACCGACCAGAATATCTCAAACCGGTTTTCACCGGCTCAAACCATACTCATACGGGTTTTGACCAGATCAAACCAGGCCAGACCATCTCCAATCGATTTTGACTGGCTCAAACCGGACTCAAACCGGACCAGACCGGCTCAAACCGGTTTTGAACGGCTCAAACCGGACTCAAACAGGAACAGACCGGCTCAAACAGGAAGAGACCAGCTCAAACCGGCTCACACCAGAGCAGAACGGCTCAAACCGGCTCAAACCGGACCAGAACATCTCAAACCGGTTTTCACCGGCTCAAACCGTACTCATACGGGTTTTGACCAGATCAAACCAGGCCAGACCATCTCCAATCGATTTTGACTGGCTCAAACCGGACTCAAACCAGACCAGACCGCTCAAACCTGTTTTGACTGGCTCAAAAGGACTCAAACCGAACAAACAGGCTCAAACCGGTTTTGACCAGCTGAAACCGGACTCAAACCGACTAGACCGCTCACACCGGTTTTGAATGGCTCAAACTGACTCAAACCGGACCAGACCAGCTCAAACCGCTCAAACCGGTTTTCACCGACTCAAACCGCACTCATACGGGTTTTGACCAGATCAAACCAGGCCAGACCATCTCCAATCGATTTTGACTGGCTCAAACCGGACTCAAACCGGACCAGACCGGCTCAAACCGGTTTTGAACGGCTCAAACCGGACTCAAACCGGACCAGACCGGCTCAAACCTGCTTTGACTGGCTCAAAAAGGACTCAAACCGGAACAAACAGGCTCAAACCGGATTTGACCAGCTGAAACCGGACTCAAACCGGACTAGACCGGCTCACACCCGTTTTGAATGGCTCAAACTGGACTCAAACAGGAACAGACTGGCTCAAACAGTAACAGACCAGCTCAAACCGGCTCAAGCCAGACCAGACCGGCTCAAACTGGCTCAAACCGGACCAGAACATCTCAAACCGGTTTTCACCGGCTCAAACCGTACTCATACGGGTTTTGACCAGATCAAACCAGGCCAGACCGTCTCCAATCGATTTTGACTGCCTCAAACCGGACTCAAACCGGACCAGACCGGCTCAAACCTATTTTGACTGGCTCAAAAAGGACTCAAACCGGAACAAACAGGCTCAAACCGGTTTTGACCGGCTGAAACCGGACTCAAACCGGACTAGACCGGCTCACACCGGTTTTGAATGGCTCAAACTGGACTCAAACAGGAACAGACCGGCTCAAACTGTAACAGACCGGCTCAAACCGGCTCAAGCCAGACCAGACCGGCTCAAACTGGCTCAAACCGGACCAGAACATCTCAAACCGGTTTTCACCGGCTCAAACCGTACTCATACGGGTTTTGACCAGATCAAACCAGGCCAGACCGTCTCCAATCGATTTTGACTGGCTCAAACCGGACTCAAACCGGACCAGACCGGCTCAAACCTATTTTGACTGGCTCAAAAAGGACTCAAACTGGAACAAACAGGCTCAAACCGGTTTTGACCGGCTGAAACCAGACTCAAACCGGACTAGACCGTCTCATACTGGTTTTGAATGGCTCAAACTGGACTCAAACAGGACCAGAACATCTCAAACCGGTTTTCACCTGCTCAAACCGTACTCATACGGGTTTTGACCAGATCAAACCAGGCCAGACCGTCTCCAATCGATTTTGACTGGCTCAAACCAGACTCAAACCGGACCAGACCGGCTCAAACCTATTTTGACTGGCTCAAAAAGGACTCAAACCGGAACAAACAGGCTCAAACCGGTTTTGACCGGCTGAAACCGGACTCAAACCGGACCAGACCGGCTCAAACCGGTTTTGACTGGCTCAAAAGGACTCAAACTGGAACAAACAGGCTCAAACCGGTTTTGACTGGCTCAAACAGTAACAGACCGCTCAAACCGGCTCAAGCCAGACCAGACCGGCTCAAACTGGCTCAAACCGGACCAGAACATCTCAAACCGGTTTTCACCGCTCAAACCGTACTCATACGGGTTTTGACCAGATCAAACCAGGCCAGACCGTCTCCAATCGATTTTGACTGGCTCAAAAGGACTCAAACCGGACCAGACCAGCTCAAACCGCTCAAACCGGTTTTGAACGGCTCAAACCGACTCAAACAGGAACAGACCGGCTCAAACAGGAAGAGACCAGCTCAAACCGGCTCACACCAGAGCAGAACGGCTCAAACCGCTCAAACCGACCAGAACATCTCAAACCGGTTTTCACTGGCTCAAACTGGTCTCATACGGGTTTTGACCAGATCAAACCAGGCCAGACCAGCTCAAACCGGTTTTGACCGGCTCAAACGGACTCAAACCGGCCCAGACCGGTTTCAATCGGTTTTGACAGGCTCAAACCGGACCAGACCGGCTCAAACCGAACCAGACCGGCTGAAACCGGTTTTGACTGGCTCAAACCGGACTAAAACATGACCGGACCGGCTCAAACCGGATCAATCCAGGCCAGACCGGCTCAAACCGGTTTTGACCAGCTCAAACCGACTCAAACGGGTTTTGACCAAATCAAACCAGGCCAGACCGGCTCAAACCAATTTTGACCGGCTCAAACTGACTCAAACCGACCAGACCGGCTCAAACCGGTTTTGACCGGCTCAAACCGAACCAGACCGGCTGAAACCGGTTTTGACCGTATTTATCCGGACCAGACCAGCTCAAAACGGTTTTGACCTGCTCAAACTGGACTCAAACCAGGCCAGACCGCTCAAACCGGTTTTGACCGGCTCAAACCGACTCAAACCGACCAGACCGGCTCAAACCTGTTTTGACTGGCTCAAAAGGACTCAAACCGAACAAACAGGCTCAAACCGGTTTTGACCAGCTGAAACCGGACTCAAACCGACTAGACCGCTCACACCGGTTTTGAATGGCTCAAACTGACTCAAACAGGAACAGACCGGCTCAAACAGTAACAGACTGGCTCAAACCGGCTCAAGCCAGACCAGACCGCTCAAACTGGCTCAAACCTGACCAGAACATCTCAAACCGGTTTTCACCGCTCAAACCGTACTCATACGGGTTTTGACCAGATCAAACCAGGCCAGACCGCTCCAATCGATTTTGACTGGCTCAAACCGACTCAAACCGACCAGACCGGCTCAAACCTGTTTTGACTGGCTCAAAAGGACTCAAACCGGAACAAACAGGCTCAAACCGGTTTTGACCGGCTGAAACCGGACTCAAACCGGACTAGACCGCTCACACCGGTTTTGAATGGCTCAAACTGGACTCAAACAGGACCAGAACATCTCAAACCGGTTTTCACCGGCTCAAACCGACTCATACGGGTTTTGACCAGATCAAACCAGGCCAGACCGCTCCAATCGATTTTGACTGGCTCAAACCGACTCAAACCGGACTAGACCGGCTCAAACCGGTTTTGAACGGCTCAAACCGGACTCAAACAGGAACAGACCGGCTCAAACAGGAACAGACCGGCTCAAACCGGCTCAAGCCAGACCAGACCGGCTCAAACTGACTCAAACAGGACCAGAACATCTCAAACCGGTTTTCACCGCTCAAACCGACCAGACCGCTCAAACCGTACTCATACGGGTTTTGACCAGATCAAACCAGGCCAGACCGCTCCAATCGATTTTGACTGGCTCAAACCGACTCAAACCGGACTAGACCGGCTCAAACCGGTTTTGAACGGCTCAAACCGGACTCAAACAGGAACAGACCGGCTCAAACAGGAACAGACCAGCTCAAACCGGCTCACACCAGGCCAGAACGGCTCAAACCGGCTCAAACCGACCAGAATATCTCAAACCGGTTTTCACCGGCTCAAACCGTACTCATACGGGTTTTGACCAGATCAAACCAGGCCAGACCGCTCCAATCGATTTTGACTGGCTCAAACCGGACTCAAACCAGACCAGACCGGCTCAAACCTGTTTTGACTGGCTCAAAAGGACTCAAACCGAACAAACAGGCTCAAACCGGTTTTGACCGGCTGAAACCGACTCAAACCGGACT
>JAKFHT010000694.1:0-51434 GCA_023783455.1 Erythrocebus patas | reverse complement strand
ATATTTTGAAGCCCATAGGGGGCTATGGTGAAAAGGAAATATCTTCCGTTCAAAACTGGAAAGAAGCTTTCTGAGAAACTGCTCTGTGTTCTGTTAATTCATGTCAGAGTTACATCTTTCCCTTCAAGAAGCCTTTCGCTATGGCTGTTCTTGTGGAATTGGCAAAGGGATATTTGGAAGCCCATAGGGGGCTATGGTGAAAAAGGAAATATCCTCGGTTCAAAACTGGAAAGAAGCTTTCTGAGAAACTGTTCTGTGTTCTGTTCATTCATCTCTCAGAGTTACATCTTTCCCTTCAAGAAGCCTTTCGCTAAGGCTGTTCTTGTGGAATTGACAAAGGGATATTTGGTAGCCCATAAAGGAATATGGTGAAAGAGGATATATCTTCCGTTCAAAACTGGAAAGAAGCTTTCTGAGAAACTGCGCTGTGTTATGTTAATACATCTCACAGACTTACATCTTTCCCTTCAAGAAGCCTTTCGCTAAGGCTGTTCTTCTGGAATTGGCAAAGGGATATTTGGAAGCCCATAGAGGGCAATAGTGAAAAAGGGAATATCTTCTTCAAAACTGGAAAGAAGCTTTCTCAGAAACTGCTCTGTGTTCTGTTAATTCATCTCACAGAGCTACATCTTTCCCTTCAAGCATCCTTTCGCTAAGGCTGTTGTTGTGGAATTGGCAAAGTGATATTTGGAAGCCTTTTCACGTAGCCCTCTATGGGCTTCCAAATATCACTTTGCCAATTCCACAGGAACAGTCTTGGCGAAGACTTCTTGATGGGAAAGATGTAACTCTGTGAGATGAATTAACAGAACACAAAGTAGTTTCTCAGAAAGCTTCTTTCAAGTTTTTATCCTTTCATATCTCCTTTTTCACCATAGCCCTCTATGTGCTTCCAAATATCACTTTCCCAATTCCACAAGAACAGCCTTAGCGAAAGGCTTCTTGAAGGGAAAGATGTAACTCTGTCATATGAATTAACAGAACACAAAGCAGTTTCTCAGAAAGCTTCTTTCCAGTTTTTAACTGAAGTTATTTCCTTTTTCACCATAGCCCTCTATGGGCTTCCAAATATCACTTTGCCACATCCACAAGAACAGCCTTAGGGAAAGACTTTTTGAAGGGAAAGATGTAACTCTCTGAGATGAATTAACAGAACACAGAACATTTTCTCCGAAAGCTTCTTTCCAGTTTTGAACGGATGATATTTCCTTTTTCACCGTAGCGCTCTATGGGCTTCCAAATATCACTTTGCCAATTCCACAAGAACAGCCTTAGCGAAAGTCTTCTTGAAGGGAAAGATGTAACTCTGTGAGATGAATTAACAGAACACAGAGCAGTTTCTCAGAAAGCTTCTTTCCAGTTTTGAAAGGAACATATTTCCTTTTTCACAATAGCCCTCTATGGGCTTCCAAATATCGCTTTGGCAATTCCACAAGAACAGCCTTAGCGAAAGGCTTCTTGAAGGGAAGATGTAACTCTGTGAGATGAATTAACAGAACACAGAGCAGTTTCTCAGAAAGCTTCTTTCCAGTTTTGAACGGAAGATATTTCCTTTTTCACCATAGACCTCTAAGGGATTCCAAATATCACTTTGCCAGTTCCACGACAACAGCGTTAGCGAAAGGCTTCTTGAAGGGAAGATGTAACTCTGTGAGATGAATTAACAGAACACAGAGCAGTTTCTCAGAAAGCTTCTTTCCAGTTTTGAACGGAAGATATTTCCTTTTTCACCATAGCCCTCTATGATCTTCCAAATATCACTTTGCCCATTCCACAAGAACAGCCTTAGCGAAAGGCTTTTTGTAGGGAAAGATGTAACTCTGTGAGATGAATTAACAGAACACAGAGCAGTTTCTTAGAAAGCTTCTTTCCAGTTTTGAACGGATGACATTTCCTTTTTCACCATAGCCCTCTATGGGCTTCCAAATATCACTTTGCCAATTCCACAAGAACAGCCTTAGCGAAAGGGTTCTTGAAGGGAAAGATGTAACTCTGTGAGATGAATTAACAGAACACAGAGGAGTTTCTCAGAAAGCTTCTTTCCAGTTTTGAACGGAAGATATTTCCTTTTCACCATAGCCCTCTAAGGGGTTCCAAATATCACTTGCCAATTCCACAAGAACACTTAGCGAAAGGCTTGAAGGAAAGATGTAACTCTGTGAGATGAATTAACAGAACACAGAGCAGTTTCTCAGAAAGCTTCTTTTTAGTTTTTAACGGAAGATATTTCCTTTTCACGTAGCCCTCTATGGGCTTCCAAATATCACTTTGCCAATTCCACAGAACAGCCTTAGCGAAAGGCTTCTTGAAGGGAAAGATGTAACTCTGTGAGATGAATTAACAGAACACAGAGCAGTTTCTCAAGCTTCTTTCCAGTTTTAAGCGAAGATAATTCCTTTTTCACCTTAGCAATCTAAGGGGTTCCAAATATACCTTTGCCAATTCCACAAGAACAGACTTAGCGAAAGGCTTCTTGAAGGGAAGATGTAGCTCCGTGAGATGAGTTAACAGAACACAGAGCAGTTTCTCAGAAAGCTTCTTTCCAGTTTTGAACGGAAGATAGTTCCTTTTTCACCATAGCCGTCTATGGGCTTCCAAATATCACTTTGCCAATTCACAGGAACAGCCTTAGCGAAACGCTTCTTGAAGGGAAAGATGTAACTCTGTGAGATGAATTAACAGAACACAGAGCAGTTTCTCAGAAAGCTTCTTTCCAGTTCTGAACGGAAGATATCCTTTTCACCATAGCCCTCTATGGGCTTCCAAATATCCTTTGCCAATTCCACAAGAACAGCCTTATCGAAAGGCTTCTTGCAGGGAAAGATGTAACTCTGTGAGATGAGATGAATTAACAGAATACAGAGCAGTTTCTCAGAAAGCTTCTTTCCAGTTTTGAACGGAAGATATTTCCTTTTTCACCGTGAGTCTCTAAGGGCTTCCAATATCACTTTGCCTATACACAAGAACAGCCTTAGCGAAAAAGGCTTCTGGAAGGAAGATGTAACTCTGTGAGATGAATTAACCGAACACAGAGCAGTTTCTCAGAAAGCTTCTTTCCTGTTTTGAACGGAAGATATTTCCTTTTTCACCATAGCCCTCTATGGGCTTCCAAATGCCACTTTGCCAATTCCACAGGAACCTCCTTAGCGAAAGTCTTCTTGAAGGGAAAGATGTAACTCTGTGAGATGAATTAGTAGAACACAGAGCAGTTTCTCAGAAAGCTTATTTCCAGTTTTGAACGAAGGATATTTCCTTTTTCACCCTAGCCTCTATGGGCTTCCAAATATCACTTTGCATTCCAACAAGAACAGCCTTAGCGAAAGGCTGTAAAGGAATGATGTAACTCTGTGAGATGAATTAACCGAACACAGAGCAGTTTCTCAGAAAGCTTCTTTCCTGTTTTGAACGGAAGATATTTCCTTTTCACCATAGCCTCTATGGGCTTCCAAATCACTTTGCCAATTCCACAGGAACCTCCTTGTGAAAGTCTTCTTGAAGGGAAAGATGTAACTCTGTGAGATGAATTAGTAGAACACAGAGCAGTTTCTCAGAAAGCTTATTTCCAGTTTTGAACGAAGGATATTTCCTTTTTCACCCTAGCCCTCTATGGGCTTCCAAATATCACTTTGCCAATTCAACAAGAACAGCCTTAGCGAAAGGCTTCTTAAAGGGAATGATGTAACTCTGTGAGATGAATTAACAGAACACAGAGCAGTTTCTCAGAAAGCCTCTTTCCAGTTTTGAACGGAAGATATTTCCTTTTTCACCATAGCCCTCTATGGGCTTCCAAATATCACTTTGCCCATTCCACAAGAACAGCCTTAGCGAAAGGCTTCTTATAGGGAAAGATGTAACTCTGTGAGATGAATTAACAGAACTCAGAGCAGTTTCTCAGAAAGCTTCTTTCCAGTTTTGAACGGATGATATTTCCTTTTCACCATAGCCCTCTAAGGGTTCAAATATCCCTTTGCCGATACCACAAGAACAGCCTTAGCGAAGGCTTCTTGAAGGAAAGATGTAACTCTGTGAGATGAATTAACAGAACACAGAGCAGTTTCTGAGAAAGCTTCTTTCCAGTTTTGAACGGAAGATATTTCCTTTTCACCATAGCCATCTAAGGGTTTCCAAATATCACTTTGTAATTCCACAAGAACAGCCTTAGCGAAGGCTTCTTGAAGGAAAGATGTAACTCTGTGAGATGAATTAACAGAACAAAGAACAGTTTCTCAAGCTTCTTTCCAGTTTTGAGCGAAGATATTTCCTTTTCACCGTAGCCTCCATGGGCTTCCAAATATCACTTGCCAATTCCACAAGAACAGCCTTAGCGAAAGGCTTCTTGCAGGGAAAGATGTAACTCTGTGAGATGAGATGAATTAACAGAATGCAGTTTCTCAGAAAGCTTCTTTCCAGTTTTGAACGGAAGATATTTCCTTTTTCCACGTAGCCCTCTAAGGGCTTCCAAATATCACTTTGCCTATACCACAAGAACAGCCTTAGCGAAGGCTTCTGAAGGGAAAGATGTAACTCTGTGAGATGAATTAACAGAACACAGAGCAGTTTCTCAGAAAGCTTCTTTCCTGTTTTGAACGGAAGATATTTCCTTTTCACCATAGCCTCTATGGGCTTCCAAATGCCACTTTGCCAATTCCACAGGAACACTCCAGCGAAAGTCTTCTTGAAGGAAAGATGTAACTCTGTGAGATGAATTAGTAGAACACAGAGCAGTTTCTCAGAAAGCTTTCCAGTTTTGAACGGAGGATATTTTTTTCACCCTAGCCCTCTATGGGCTTCCAAATATCACTTTGCCAATTCAACAAGAACAGCCTTAGCGAAAGGCTTCTTAAAGGAATGATGTAACTCTGTGAGATGAATTAACAGAACAAGGCAGTTTCTCAGAAAGCTTCTTTCCAGTTTTGAACGGAAGATATTTCCTTTTTCACCATAGCCCTCTATGGGCTTCCAAATATCACTTTGCCCATTCCACAAGAACAGCCTTAGCGAAAGGCTTCTTATAGGAAAGATGTAACTCTGTGAGATGAATTAACAGAACACAGAGCAGTTTCTCAGAAAGCTTCTTTCCAGTTTTGAACGGATGATATTTCCTTTTCACCATAGCCCTCTAAGGATTCCAAATATCCCTTTGCCGATACCACAAGAACAGTTTTAGCGAAAGGTTCTTGAAGGAAAGATGTAACTCTGTGAGATGAATTAACAGAACACAGAGCAGTTTCTGAGAAAGTTTCTTCCAGTTTTGAACGGAAGATATTTCCTTTTTCACCATAGCCATCTAAGGGCTTCCAAATATCACTTGCCAATTCCACAAGAACAGCCTTAGCGAAAGGCTTCTGAAGGAAAGATGTAACTCTGTGAGATGAATTAACAGAACAAAGAACAGTTTCTCAGAAAGCTTCTTCCAGTTTTGAACGGAAGATATTTCCTTTTTCACCGTAGCCTCCATGGGCTTCCAAATATCACTTTGCCAATTCCACAAGAACAGCCTTTAGCGCGAAAGGCTTCTTGAAGGAAAGATGTAACTCTGTGAGATGAATTATCATAACACAGAGCAGTTTCCCAGAAAGCTTCTTTGCAGTTTTCAACGGAAGATATTTCCTTTTTCACCATAGCCCTCTATGGTCTTCCAAATATCACTTTGCCAATTCCACAAGAACAGCCTTAGCGAAAGGCTTCTGAAGGAAAGATGTAACTCTGTGAGATGAATTAACAGAACACAGAGCAGTTTCAGAAAGCTTCTTTCCAGTTTTGAACGGAAGATATTTTTCACCATAGCCCTCTAAGGCTTCCAAATATCACTTTGCCAATTCCACAAGAACAGCCTTAGCGAAAGGCTCATGAAGGGAAAGATGTAACTCTGTGAGATGAATTAACAGAACACAGAGCAGTTTCTCAGAAAGCTTCTTTACAGTTTTGAACGGAAGATATTTCCTTTTTCACCATAGCCCTCTAAGGGCTTCCAAATATCACTTTTCCAATTCCACAAGAACAGCCTTAGCGAAAGGCTTCTTGAAGGGAAAGATGCAACTCTGTGAGATGAATTAACAGAACACAGAGCAGTTTCTCAGAAAGCTTCTTTCCAGTTTTGAACGGAAGATATTTCTTTTTGACGGTAGCCCTCTATGGGCTTCCAAATATCACTTTGCCAATTCAACAAGAACAGCCTTAGCGAAAGGCTTCTTGAAGGGAAAGATGTAATTCTGTGAGATGAATTAACAGAACACAGAGCAGTTTCTCAGAAAGCTTCTTTCCAGTTTTGAACGGAAGATATTTCGTTTTTCACCGTAGCAATCTAAGGGGTTCCAAATATCCCTTTGCCAATTCCACAAGAACAGACGTAGCGAAAGGCTTCTTGAAGGGAAGATGTAACTCCGTGAGATGAGTTAACAGAACACAGAGCAGTTTCTCAGAAAGCTTCTTTCCAGTTTTGAACGGAAGATATTTCCTTTTTCACCATAGCCGTCTATGGGCTTCCAAATATCACTTTGCCAATTCCACAAGAACAGCCTTAGCGAAAGGCTTCTTGAAGGGAAAGACGTAACTCTGTGAGATGAATTAACAGAACACAGAGTAGTTTCTCAAAAAGCTTCTTTCCAGTTTTGAACGGAAGATATTTCCTTTTTCACCATAGCCCACTATGGGCTTCCAAATATCACTTTGCCAATTCCACAAGAACAGCCTTAGCGAAAGGCTACTTGAAGGGAAAGACGTAACTCTGTGAGATGAATTAACAGAACAGAGAGCAGTTTCTCAGAAAGCTTATTCCAAGTTTTGAAAGGAAGATATTTCCTTTTTCACCATAGCCCTCTATGGGCTTCCAAATATCACTTGGCCAATTCCACAAGAACAGCCTTAGCGAAAGGCTTCTTGAAGGGAAAGACGTAACTCTGTGAGATGAATTAACAGAACAGAGAGCAGTTTCTCAGAAAGCTTATTCCAAGTTTTGAAAGGAAGATATTTCTTTTTCACCATAGCCCTATGGCTTCCCAAATATCACTTGGCCAATTCCACAAGAACAGCCTATGTGAAAGGCTTCTTGAAGGAAAGATGTAAATCTGTGAGATGAATTTACATAAGAGCAGTTTCTCAGGAAAGCTTCTTTCCAGTTTTGAACGGAAGATATTTCCTTTTTCATCGTAGCCCTCTTTATGGGCTTCCAAATATCACTTTGCCTATAACACAGGAACAGCCTTAAGCGAAAAGGCTTCTTGAAGGAAAGATGTAACTCTGTGAGATGAATTAACAGAACACAGAGCAGTTTCTCAGAACGCTTCTTTCCAGTTTTGAACGGAAGATATTTTTTCACCATAGCCTCTAAGGGCTTCCAAATATCACTTTGCCCATTCCACAAAAACAGCCTTAGCTAAAGGTTTTGTAGGAAAGATGTAACTCTGTGAGATGAATTAACAGAACACAGAGCAGTTTCTCAGAAAGCTTCTTCCAGTTTTGAACGGAAGATATTTCCTTTTTCACCATAGCCCTCTATGGGCTTCCAAATAATCCTTTGCCAATTCCACAAGAACAGCCTTAGCGAAAGGCTTCTTGAAGGGAAAGATTTAACTCTGTGACATGAATTAACAGAACACAGAGCAGTTTCTCTCGAAAGCTTCTTTTTAGTTTTGAACGGAAGATATTTCCTTTTCACCAGAGCTCACTATGGGCTTCCAAATATCACTTTGCCATTTCCACAAGAACAGCCTTAGCAAAGGCTTCTTGAAGGAAAGATGTAACTCTGTGAGATGAATTAACAGAACACAGAGCAGTTTCTCAGAAGGCTTCTTTCCAGTTTTGAACGGAAGATATTTCCTTTTTCACCATAGCCCTCTATGGGCTTCCAAATATCACTTTGCCCATTCCACAATAACAGCCTTAGCGAAAGGCTTCTTGTGGGGAAAGATGTAACTCTGTGAGATGAATTAACAGAACACAGAACATTTTCTCCGAAAGCTTCTTTCCAGTTTTGAACGGATGATATTTCCTTTTCACCGTAGCGCTGTATGGGCTTCAAATATCACTTGCCAATTCCACAAGAACACAGCTTACTGAAAGTCTTCTTGAAGGGAAAGATGTAACTCTGTGGAGATGAATTAGCAGAACACAGAGCAGTTTCTCAGAAAGCTTCTTTCCAGTTTTGAACGGAAGATATTTTTTTTTCACCATAGCCCTCTATGGGCTTCCAAATATCACTTTGCGTCTATTCCACAAGAACAGCCTTAGCGAAAGGCTTTTGTAGGAAAGATGTAACCTGTGAGATGAATTAACAGAACACAGAGCAGTTTCTCAGAAAGCTTCTTCCAGTTTTGAACGGATGACATTTCTTTTTCACCATAGCCCTCTAAGGGGTTCCAAATATCCCTTTGCCAATTCCACAAGAACAGCCTTAGCGAAAGGCTTCTTGAAGGGAAAGATGTCACTCTGTGAGATGAATTAACCGAACACAGAGCAGTTTCTCAGAAAGCTTCTTTCCAGTTTTGAACGGAAGATATTTCCTTTTTCACCATAGACCTCTAAGGGCTTCCAAATATCACTTTGCCAATTCCACAAGAACAGCCTTAGCGAAAGGCTTCTTGAAGGGAAAGACGTAAATATGTGAGATGAATTTACAGAACACAGAGCATTTTCTCAGAAAGCTTCTTTCCAGTTTTGAACGGAAGATATTTCCGTTTTCACCATAGCCCTCTAAGGGGTTCCAAATATCCCTTTGCCAATTCCACAAGAACAGACTTAGCAAAAGGCTTCTTGAAGGAAGATGTAACTCTGTGAGATGAATTAACAGAACACAGAGCAGTTTCTCAAGCTTCTTTCCGGTTTTGAAGGAAGATATTTCCTTTTTCACCCTAGCCCCCTATGGGCTTCCAAATATCACTTTGCCAATTCCACAAGAACAGCCTTAGCGAAAGGCTTCTTCAAGGGAAAGATGTAACACTGTGAGATGAATTAACCGAACACAGAGCAGTTTCTCAGAAAGCTTCTTTCCAGTTTTGAACGGAGGATATTTCCTTTTTCACCATAGACCTCTATGGGCTTCCAAATATCACTTTGCCAATTCCACAAGAACAGCCTTAGCGAAAGGCTTCTTGTAGGGAAAGATGTAACTCTGTGAGATGAATTAACAGAACACAGAGCAGTTTCTCAGAAAGCTTCTTTCCAGTTTTGAACGGAAGTTATTTCCTTTTTCGCCATAGCCCTCTATGGGCTTCCAAATATCACTTTGCCCATTCCACGAGAACAGCCTTAGCGAAAGGCTACTTGTAGGGAAAGATGTAACTCTGTGAGATGAATTAACAGAACACAAAGCAGTTTCTCAGAATGCTTCTCTCCAGTTTTTAACGGAAGATATTTACTTTTTCACGATAGCCCTCTATGGGCTTCGAAATATCTCTTTGAAAATACCACAAGAACAGCCTTAGCGAAAGGCTTCTTGAAGAGAAAGATGTAACTCCGTGAGATGAATTAACAGAACACAAAGCAGAGTCTCAGAAAGCTTCTCTCCAGTTTTTAACGGAAGCTATTTGTTTTCACCATAGCCCTCACAGGCTTCCAAATATCACTTTACCAATTCCATACAAGAACAGCCTTAGCGAAAGGCTTCTTGAAGGAAAGATGTAACTCTGTGAGAGATGATTAACAGAACACAAAGCAGTTTCTCAGAAAGCTTCTTTCCAGTTTTGAACGGAAGATATTTCCTTTTTCACCGTAGCCCTCTATGGGCTTCCAAATATCACTTTGCGAATTCCACAGGAACAGTCTTGGCGAAAGACTTCTTGATGGGAAAGATGTAACTCTGTGAGATGAATTAACAGAACACAAAGTAGTTTCTCAGAAAGCTTCTTTCAAGTTTTTATCCTTTCATATCTCCTTTTTCACCATAGCCCTCTATGTGCTTCCAAATATCACTTTCCCAATTCCACAAGAACAGCCTTAGCGAAAGGCTTCTTGAAGGGAAAGATGTAACTCTGTCATATGAATTAACAGAACACAAAGCAGTTTCTCAGAAAGCTTCTTTCCAGTTTTTAACTGAAGTTATTTCCTTTTTCACCATAGCCCTCTATGGGCTTCCAAATATCACTTTGCCACATCCACAAGAACAGCCTTAGGGAAAGACTTTTTGAAGGGAAGATGTAACTCTGAGATGAATTAACAGAACACAGAACATTTTCTCCGAAGCTTCTTTCCAGTTTTGAACGGATGATATTTCCTTTTTCACCCGTGCGCCTCTATGGGCTTCCAAATATCACTTTGCCAATTCCACAAGAACAGCCTTAGCGAAAGTCTTCTTGAAGGAAAGATGTAACTCTGTGAGATGAATTAACAGAACACAGAGCAGTTTCTCAGAAAGCTTCTTTCCAGTTTTGAAAGGAACATATTTCCTTTTTCACAATAGCCTCTATGGGCTTCCAAATATCGCTTTCAATTCCACAAGAACAGCCTTAGCGAAAGGCTTCTTGAAGGAAAGATGTAACTCTGTGAGATGAATTAACAGAACACAGAGCAGTTTCTCAAGCTTCTTTCCAGTTTTGAGCGGAAGATATTTCCTTTTCACCATAGACCTCTAAGGGATTCCAAATATCACTTTGCCAGTTCCACAACAGCGTTAGAAGGAAGGCTTCTTGAAGGGAAGATGTAACTCTGTGAGATGAATTAACAGAACACAGAGCAGTTTCTCAGAAAGCTTCTTTCCAGTTTTGAGCGGAAGATATTTCCTTTTTCACCATAGCCTCTATGATCTTCCAAATATCACTTTGCCCATTCCACAAGAACAGCCTTAGCGAAAGGCTTTTGTAGGGAAAGATGTAACTCTGTGAGATGAATTAACAGAACACAGAGCAGTTTCTTAGAAAGCTTCTTTCCAGTTTTGAACGGATGACATTTCCTTTTCACCATAGCCCTCTATGGGCTTCCAAATATCACTTTGCCAATTCCACAAGAACAGCCTTAGCGAAAGGGTTCTTGAAGGGAAAGATGTAACTCTGTGAGATGAATTAACAGAACACAGAGGAGTTCTCAGAAAGCTTCTTTCCAGTTTTGAGCGGAAGATATTTCCTTTTTCACCGAGTTAGCCCCTAAGGGGTTCCAAATATCCTTTGCCAATTCCACAAGAACACCCTTAGCGAAAGGCTTGAAGGAAAGATGTAACTCTGTGAGATGAATTAACAGAACACGAGCAGTTTCTCAGAAAGCTTCTTTTAGTTTTGAACGGAAGATATTTTTTTCACGTAGCCCTCTATGGGCTTCCAAATATCACTTTGCCAATTCCACAAGAACAGCCTTAGCGAAAGGCTTCTTGAAGGAAAGATGTAACTCTGTGAGATGAATTAACAGAACACAGAGCAGTTTCTCAGAAAGCTTCTTTCCAGTTTTAACGGAAGATAATTCCTTTTTCACCTTAGCAATCTAGGGGTTCCAAATATACCTTTGCCAATTCACAAGAACAGACTTAGCGAAAGGCTTCTTGAAGGAAGATGTAGCTCCGTGAGATGAGTTAACAGAACACAGAGCAGTTTCTCAGAAAGCTTCTTTCCAGTTTTGAACGGAAGATAGTTCCTTTTTTCACCATAGCCGTCTATGGGCTTCCAAATATCACTTTGCCAATTCCACAGGAACAGCCTTAGCGAAACGCTTCTTGAAGGGAAAGATGTAACTCTGTGAGATGAATTAACAGAACACAGAGCAGTTTCTCAGAAAGCTTCTTTCCAGTTCTGAACGGAAGATCCTTTTCACCATAGCCCTCTATGGGCTTCCAAATATCACTTTGCCAATTCCACAAGAACAGCCTTATCGAAAGGCTTCTTGCAGGGAAAGATGTAACTCTGTGAGATGAGATGAATTAACAGAATACAGAGCAGTTTCTCAGAAAGCTTCTTTCCAGTTTTGACGGAAGATATTTCCTTTTTCACCGTGAGCCCTCTAAGGGCTTCCAAATATCACTTTGCCTATACACAAGAACAGCCTTAGCGAAGGCTTCTGGAAGGAAGATGTAACTCTGTGAGATGAATTAACCGAACACAGAGCAGTTTCTCAGAAAGCTTCTTTCCTGTTTTGAACGGAAGATATTTCCTTTTCACCATAGCCTCTATGGGCTTCCAAATCACTTTGCCAATTCCACAGGAACCTCCTTGTGAAAGTCTTCTTGAAGGGAAAGATGTAACTCTGTGAGATGAATTAGTAGAACACAGAGCAGTTTCTCAGAAAGCTTATTTCAGTTTTGAACGAAGGATATTTCCTTTTTCACCCTAGCCCTCTATGGGCTTCCAAAATCACTTTGCCAATTCAACAAGAACAGCCTTAGCGAAAGGCTTCTTAAAGGAATGATGTAACTCTGTGAGATGAATTAACAGAACACAGAGCAGTTTCTCAGAAAGCCTCTTTCCAGTTTTGAGCGGAAGATATTTCCTTTTTCACCATAGCCCTCTATGGGCTTCAAATATCACTTTGCCCATTCCACAAGAACAGCCTTAGCGAAAGGCTTCTTATAGGGAAAGATGTAACTCTGTGAGATGAATTAACAGAACTCAGAGCAGTTTCTCAGAAAGCTTCTTTCCAGTTTTGAAGGATGATATTTCCTTTTCACCATAGCCCTCTAAGGGTTCAAATATCCCTTTGCCGATACCACAAGAACAGCCTTAGCGAAGGCTTCTTGAAGGAAAGATGTAACTCTGTGAGATGAATTAACAGAACACAGAGCAGTTTCTGAGAAAGCTTCTTTCCAGTTTTGAACGGAAGATATTTCCTTTTCACCATAGCCATCTAAGGGTTTCCAAATATCACTTTGTAATTCCACAAGAACAGCCTTAGCGAAGGCTTCTTGAAGGAAAGATGTAACTCTGTGAGATGAATTAACAGAACAAAGAACAGTTTCTCAAGCTTCTTTCCAGTTTTGAGCGAAGATATTTCCTTTTTCACCGTAGCCCTCCATGGGCTTCCAAATATCACTTGCCAATTCCACAAGAACAGCCTTAGCGAAAGGCTTCTTGCAGGGAAAGATGTAACTCTGTGAGATGAGATGAATTAACAGAATGCAGTTTCTCAGAAAGCTTCTTTCCAGTTTTGAACGGAAGATATTTCCTTTTTCCACGTAGCCCTCTAAGGGCTTCCAAATATCACTTTGCCAATTCCACAAGAACAGCCTTAGCGAAGGCTTCTGAAGGGAAAGATGTAACTCTGTGAGATGAATTAACAGAACACAGAGCAGTTTCTCAGAAAGCTTCTTTCCTGTTTTGAACGGAAGATATTTCCTTTTCACCATAGCCTCTATGGGCTTCCAAATGCCCACTTTGCCAATTCCACAGGAACACTCCAGCGAAAGTCTTCTTGAAGGAAAGATGTAACTCTGTGAGATGAATTAGTAGAACACAGAGCAGTTTCTCAGAAAGCTTTCCAGTTTTGAACGGAGGATATTTTTTTCACCCTAGCCCTCTATGGGCTTCCAAATATCACTTTGCCAATTCAACAAGAACAGCCTTAGCGAAAGGCTTCTTAAAGGAATGATGTAACTCTGTGAGATGAATTAACAGAACAAGGCAGTTTCTCAGAAAGCTTCTTTCCAGTTTTGAACGGAAGATATTTCCTTTTTCACCATAGCCCTCTATGGGCTTCCAAATATCACTTTGCCCATTCCACAAGAACAGCCTTAGCGAAAGGCTTCTTATAGGGAAAGATGTAACTCTGTGAGATGAATTAACAGAACTCAGAGCAGTTTCTCAGAAAGCTTCTTTCCAGTTTTGAACGGATGATATTTCCTTTTCACCATAGCCCTCTGGGGATTCCAAATATCCTTTACCGATTCCACAAGAACAGCCTTAGCGAAAGGCTTCTTGAAGGAAAGATGTAACTCTGTGAGATGAATTAACAGAACACAGAGCAGTTTCTGAGAAAGCTTCTTTCCAGTTTTGAACGGAAGATATTTCCTTTTTCACCATAGCCATCTAAGGGCTTCCAAATATCACTTTGCCAATTCCACAAGAACAGCCTTAGCGAAAGGCTTCTTGAAGGAAGATGTAACTCTGTGAGATGAATTAACAGAACAAAGAACAGTTTCTCAGAAAGCTTCTTTCCAGTTTTGAAGCGGAAGATGTTCCTTTTTCACCGTAGCCCTCCATGGGCTTCAAATATCACTTTGCCAATTCCACAAGAACAGCCTTAGCGAAAGGCTTCTTGAAGGAAAGATGTAACTCTGTGAGATGAATTATCATAACACAGAGCAGTTTCCCAGAAAGCTTCTTTGCAGTTTTCAGCGGAAGATATTTCCTTTTTCACCATAGCCCTCTATGGTCTTCCAAATATCACTTTGCCAATTCACAAGAACAGCCTTGAAGGAAAGGCTTCTTGAAGGAAAGATGTAACTCTGAGATGAATTAACAGAACACAGAGCAGTTTCTCAGAAAGCTTCTTTCCAGTTTTGAACGGAAGATATTTCCTTTTTCACCATAGCCTCTGGGCTTCCAAATATCACTTTGCCAATTCCACAAGAACAGCCTTAGCGAAAAGCTTCTTGAAGGAAAGATGTAACTCTGTGAGATGAATTAACAGAACACAGAGCAGTTTCTCAGAAAGCTTCTTTACAGTTTTGAACGGAAGATATTTCCTTTTCACCATAGCCTCTAAGGGCTTCCAAATATCACTTTTCCAATTCCACAAGAACAGCCTTAGCGAAAGGCTTCTTGAAGGAAAGATGCAACTCTGTGAGATGAATTAACAGAACAAAGAACAGTTTCTCAGAAAGCTTCTTTCCAGTTTTGAACGGAAGATATTTTTTTGACGGTAGCCTCTATGGGCTTCCAAATATCACTTTGCCAATTCAACAAGAACAGCCTTAGCGAAAGGCTTCTTGAAGGAAAGATGTAATTCTGTGAGATGAATTAACAGAACACAGAGCAGTTTCTCAGAAAGCTTCTTTCCAGTTTTGAACGGAAGATATTTCGCTTTTCACCGTAGCAGTAATCTAAGGGGTTCCAAATATCCCTTGCCAATTCCACAAGAACAGGCGATGGCTTCTTGAAGGAAGATGTAACTCCGTGAGATGAGTTAACAGAACACAGAGCAGTTTCTCAGAAAGCTTCTTTCCAGTTTTGAGCGAAGATATTTCCTTTTTCACCATAGCCGCCTATGGGCTTCCAAATATCACTTTGCCAATTCCACAAGAACAGCCTTAGCGAAAGCTGCTGAAGGAAAGACGTAACTCTGTGAGATGAATTAACAGAACACAGAGTAGTTTCTCAAAAGCTTCTTTCCAGTTTTGAACGGAAGATATTTCCTTTTTCACCATAGCCCACTATGGGCTTCCAAATATCACTTTGCCAATTCCACAAGAACAGCCTTGAAGGCTACTTGAAGGAAAGACGTAACTCTGTGAGATGAATTAACAGAACAGAGCAGTTTCTCAGAAAGCTTATTCCAAGTTTTGAAAGGAAGATATTTCCTTTTCACCATAGCCCTCTATGGGCTTCCAAATATCACTTTGCCAATTCCACAAGAAGAACAGCCTTAGCGAAAGGCTTCTTGAAGGAAAGACGTAACTCTGTGAGATGAATTAACAGAACAGAGAGCAGTTTCTCAGAAAGCTTATTCCAAGTTTTGAAAGGAAGATATTTCCTTTTTCACCATAGCCCTCTATGGGCTTCCAAATATCACTTGGCCAATTCCACAAGAACAGCCTTAGCGAAAGGCTTCTTGAAGGGAAAGATGTAAATCTGTGAGATGAATTTACATAACACAGAGCAGTTTCTCAGAAAGCTTCTTTCCAGTTTTGAACGGAAGATATTTCCTTTTTCATCGTAGCCCTCTATGGGCTTCCAAATATCACTTTGCCTATAACACAGGAACAGCCTTAGCGAAAGGCTTCTTGAAGGGAAAGATGTAACTCTGGGAGATGAATTAACAGAACACAGAGCAGTTTCTCAGAACGCTTCTTTCCAGTTTTGAACGGAAGATATTTCCTTTTTCACCATAGCCCTCTATGCTTCCAAATATCACTTTGCCCATTCCACAAAAACAGCTCTTAGCTAAAGGTTTTATGAGGAAAGATGTAACTCTGTGAGATGAATTAACAGAACACAGAAAGCAGTTTCTCAAGCTTCTTTCCAGTTTTGAACGGAAGATATTTCCTTTTCACCATAAGCCCTCTATGGGCTTCCAAATATCCTTGCCAATTCCACAAGAACAGCCTTAGCGAAAGGCTTCTTGAAGGAAAGATTTAACTCTGTGACATGAATTAACAGAACACAGAGCAGTTTCTCGAGCTTCTTTTAGTTTTGAAGCGGAAGATATTTCCTTTTTCACCGTAGCCCACTATGGGCTTCCAAATATCACTTTGCCATTTCCACAAGAACAGCCTTAGCAAAAGGCTTCTTGAAGGAAAGATGTAACTCTGTGAGATGAATTAACAGAACACAGAGCAGTTTCTCAGAAAGCTTCTTTCCAGTTTTGAGCGGAAGATATTTCCTTTTCACCATAGCCCTCTATGGGCTTCCAAATATCCTTTGCCCATTCCACAATAACAGCCTTAGCGAAGCTTCTTGTGGGGAAAGATGTAACTCTGTGAGATGAATTAACAGAACACAGAACATTTTCTCCAACTTCTTTCCAGTTTTGAGCGGATGATATTTCCTTTTTCACCGTAGCGCTGTATGGGCTTCCAAATATCACTTTGCCAATTCCACAAGAACAGCCTTACGAAAGTCTTCTTGAAGGAAAGATGTAACTCTGTGAGATGAATTAGCAGAACACAGAGCAGTTTCTCAGAAAGCTTCTTTCCAGTTTTGAACGGAAGATATTTCCTTTTCACCATAGCCCTCTATGGGCTTCCAAAATCACTTTGCCCATTCCACAAGAACAGCCTTGAAAGGCTTCTGTAGGGAAAGATGTAACTCTGTGAGATGAATTAACAGAACACAAGAGCAGTTTCTCAGAAAGCTTCTTCCAGTTTTGAACGGATGACATTTCCTTTTCACCATAGCCTCTATGGGCTTCCAAATATCACTTTGCCAATTCCACAAGAACAGCCTTAGCGAAAGGCTTCTTGAAGGAAAGATGTAACTCTGTGAGATGAATTAACAGAACACAGAGCAGTTTCTCAGAAAGTTTCTTTCCAGTTTTGAACGGAAGATATTTCTTTTCACCTAGCCCTCTAAGGGGTTCCAAATATCCCTTTGCCAATTCCACAAGAACAGCCTTAGCGAAGGCTTCTTGAAGGAAAGATGTCACTCTGTGAGATGAATTAACGAACACAGAGCAGTTTCTCAAGCTTCTTTCCAGTTTTGAACGGAAGATATTTCCTTTTTCACCATAGACCTCTATGGGCTTCAAATATCACTTTGCCAATTCCACAAGAACAGCCTTAGCGAAGGCTTCTTGAAGGAAAGACGTAAATATGTGAGATGAATTTACAGAACACAGAGCATTTTTCTCAGAAAGCTTCTTTCCAGTTTTGAACGGAAGTTATTTCCGTTTTCACCATAGCCCTCTAAGGGGTTCCAAATATCCCTTTGCCAATTCCACAAGAACAGACTTAGCAAAAGGCTTCTTGAAGGGAAGATGTAACTCTGTGAGATGAACTAACAGAACACAGAGCAGTTTCTCAGAAAGCTTCTTTCCGGTTTTGAACGGAAGATATTTCCTTTTTCACCCTAGCTCTATGGGCTTCAAATATCACTTGCCAATTCCACAAGAACAGCCTTAGCGAAGGCTTCTTCAAAGGAAAGATGTAACACTGTGAGATGAATTAACCGAACACAGAGCAGTTTCTCAGAAAGCTTCTTTCCAGTTTTGAACGGAGGATATTTCCTTTTTCACCATAGACCTCTATGGGCTTCCAAATATCACTTTGCCAATTCCACAAGAACAGCCTTAGCGAAAGGCTTCTTGTAGGGAAAGATGTAACTCTGTGAGATGAATTAACAGAACACAGAGCAGTTTCTCAAGCTTCTTTCCAGTTTTGAACGGAAGTTATTTCCTTTTTCGCCATAGCCCTCTATGGGCTTCCAAATATCACTTTGCCCATTCCACGAGAACAGCCTTAGCGAAAGGCTACTTGTAGGGAAAGATGTAACTCTGTGAGATGAATTAACAGAACACAAAGCAGTTTCTCAGAATGCTTCTCTCCAGTTTTTAACGGAAGATATTTACTTTTTCACAATAGCCCTCTATGGGCTTCGAAATATCTCTTTGAAAATACCACAAGAACAGCCTTCGCGAAAGGCTTCTTGAAGGGAAAGATGTAACTCCGTGAGATGAATTAACAGAACACAAAGCAGAGTCTCAGAAAGCTTCTCTCCAGTTTTTAACGGAAGCTATTTGCTTTTTCACCATAGCCCTCTACAGGCTTCCAAATATCACTTTACCAATTCCACAAGAACAGCCTTAGCGAAAGGCTTCTTGAAGGGGAAGATGTAACTCTGTGAGACGGATTAACAGAACACAAAGCAGTTTCTCAGAAAGCTTCTTTCCAGTTTTGAACGGAAGATATTTCCTTTTTCACCGTAGCCCTCTATGGGCTTCCAAATATCACTTTGCGAATTCCACAGGAACAGTCTTGGCGAAAGGCTTGATGGAAAGATGTAACTCTGTGAGATGAATTAACAGAACACAAAGTAGTTTCTCAGAAAGCTTCTTTCAAGTTTTTATCCTTTCATATCTCCTTTTCACCATAGCCTCTATGTGCTTCCAAATATCACTTTCCCAATTCCACAAGAACAGCCTTAGCGAAAGGCTTCTTGAAGGGAAAGATGTAACTGTCATATGAATTAACAGAACACAAAGCAGTTTCTCAGAAAGCTTCTTTCCAGTTTTTAACTGAAGTTATTTCCTTTTCACCATAGCCCTCTATGGGCTTCCAAATATCACTTTGCCACATCCACAAGAACAGCCTTAGGGAAAGACTTTTTGAAGGGAAAGATGTAACTCTCTGAGATGAATTAACAGAACACAAAGCAGTTTCTCAGAAAGATTCTTTCCAGTTTTTAACGGAAGATATTTACTTTTTCACCATAGCCCTCTATGGGCTTCCAAATATCACTTTGCCAATTCCACAAGAACCGTCTTAGCGAAAGGCTTCTTGAGGGGAAAGCTGTAACTCTGTGAGATGAATTAACAGATCACAAAGCAGTTTCTCAGAAACCTTCTTTACAGTTTTTAACCGAAGAAATTTCCTTTATCACAATAGCCCTCTATGGGCTTACAAATCTCACTTTGCAAATTCCACAAGAACAGTATTAGCGAAAGGCTTCTTGAGGGGAAAGCTGTAACTCTGAGAGTTGAATTAACAGAACACAGAGCAGTTTCTCAGAAAGCTTCTTTCCAGTTTTTAACGGAATATATTTCCTTTTCACCATAGCCCTCTATGGGCTTCCAAATATCACTTTGAGAATTCTACAGGAACAGTCTTAGCGAAAGGCTTCTTGATGGGAAAGATGTAACACTGTGAGATGAAATAACAGAACACAAAGTAGTTTCTCAGAAAGCTTCTTTCAAGTTTTATCCTTCGATATCTCCTTTTCACCATAGCCCTCTAGGGCTCCAAAATATCACTTAGCAAATTCAAAGAACAGTCTTACAGAAAGGTTTCTTGAGGTGAAAGCTGTAACTCTGTGAGATGAATTAACAGAACACAAAGCACTTTCTCAGAAAGTTTCTTTCCAGTTTTTAACGGAAGATATGTCCTTTTTCACCATAGCCCTCTATGGGCTTCCAAATATCACTTTGCCACAACCTCAAGAACAGCCTTAGCGAAAGACTTCTTGAAGGGAAAGCTGTACCTCTGTGAAATGAATTAACAGAACACAAAGCAGTTTCTCAGAAAGCTTCTTTCCAGTTTTTAACGGAAGATATTTCCTTTTTCACCACAGCCCTCTATGGGCTTCCAAATATCACTTTGCCAATTCCACAAGAACAGTCTTAGCAAAAGGCTTCTTGAAGGGAAAGATGTAACTCTGTGAGATGAATTAACAGAACACAAAGCAGTTTATCAGAAAGCTTCTTTCCAGTTTTTAACGGAAATATTTCCTTTTTCACCATAGCCATCTAAGGGCTTCCATATATCACTTTGCAAATTTCACAAGAAGAATCTTACCGAAGGCTTCTTTAAGGGAAAGATGTAACTCTCTGAGATGAATTAACAAAACACAAAGCAGTTTCTCAGAAAGCTTCTTTCCAGTTTTTATCGGAAGATATTTCCTTTTTCACCACTTAGCCCTCTGGGCTTCCAAATATCACTTTGCCACATCCACAAGAACAGCCTTAGCGAAAGACTTCTTGAAGGAAAGATGTAACTCTCTGAGATGAATTAACAGAACACAAAGCAGTTTCTCAGAAAGCTTCTTTCCAGTTTTGAACGGAAGATATTTATTTTTTCACCATAGCGCTCTATGGGCTTAAAAATAGCACTGTGCAAATACCACAAGAACAGTCTTAGTGAAGAGCCTCTTCAGTGGAAAACTGTAACTCTGTGAGATGAATTAACGGACCACAAAGCAGTTTCTCAGAAAGCTTCTTTCCAGTTTTTAAAGGAACGTATTTCCTTTTTCACCGTAGCCCTCTATGGGCTTCCAATTATCACTTTGCCAATTCCACAAGAACAGCCTTAGTGAAAGGCTTCTTGAAGGGAAAGCTGTAACTCTGTGAGATGAATTAACAGAACACAAAGCAGTTTCTCAGAAAGCTTCTTTCCAGTTTTTAACGGGAGAAATTTCC
The DNA here is from genome assembly GCA_023783455.1 of Erythrocebus patas. Taxonomy (NCBI): domain Eukaryota; kingdom Metazoa; phylum Chordata; class Mammalia; order Primates; family Cercopithecidae; genus Erythrocebus; species Erythrocebus patas. Next base: position 30,737 of record JAKFHT010000694.1, on the reverse strand, counting down.
TTTTTCACCATAGCCCTTTATGGACTTCCAAATATCATTTTGCAAATTCCGCAAGAACACTCTTAGCGAAAGGCTTCTTCAATGGAAAGCTGTAACTCTGTGAGATGAATTAACCGAACACAAAGCAGTTTCTCAGAAGGTTTCTTTCCAGTTTTTAACGGAATATCTTTCCTTTTTCACCACAGCCTTCTATGGGCTTCCAAATATCACTTTAACAATTCCAAAACAACAGCCGTAGCGAAAGGCTTCTTGAAGGGAAAGATGTAACTCTGTGAGATGAATTAACAGAACACAAAGCAGTTTATCAGAAAGCTTCTTTCCAGTTTTTAACGGAAGATGTTTACTTTTTCAACACAGCCCTCTTAGGGCTTCCAAATATCGCATTGCCAATTCCACAACAATAGCCTTTGCGAAAGGCTTCTTGAAGGGAAACCTGTAACTATGTGAGATGTATCAACAGAACACATACCATTTTCTCAGAAAGCTTTCTTCCAGTTTTAAAGGAAGCTATTTCCTTTTTCAGCATAGCCCTCTATGGGCTTCCAAATATCACTTTGCCACTTCCACAAGAACAGCCTTAGCGAAAGGCTTCTTGAGGGGAAAGCTGTAACTCTGTGAGATGAATTAACAGATCACAAAGCAGTTTCTTAGAAAGCTTCTTTCCAGTTTTTAACCGAAGAAATTTCCTTTATCACAATAGCCCTCTATGGGTTTACAAATCTCACTTTGCAAATTCCACAAGAACAGTATTAGCGAAAGGCTTCTTGATGGGAAAGAGGTAACCCTGTGAGATGAATTAGCAGAACACAAAGTAATTTCTCAGAAAGGTTCTTTCAAGTTTTATCCTTCGAAATCTCCTTTTTCACCATAGCCCTCCATGGGCTCCCAAATACCACTTAGCAAATTCCACAAGAACAGTCTTACAGAAAGCCTTCTTGAGGTGAAAGCTGTAACTCTGTGAGATGAATTAACAGAACACAGAGCAGTTTCTCAGAAAGCTTCTTTTCAGTTTTAAACGGAAGATATTTCCTTTTTCACCATAGCCTCTATGGCTTCCATATCCTTGACAATTCCACAAGAACAGCCTTAGCGAAAAGCTTCTTGAAGGGAAAGATGTAACTCTGTGAGATGAATTAACAGAACACAGAGCAGTTTCTCAGAAAGCTTCTTTCCAGTTTTGAACGGAACATATTTCCCTTTTCAGAATAGCCCTCTATGGGCTTCCAAATATCACTTTTCCACTTCCACAAGAACAGCCTTAGCGAAAGTCTTCTTAAACTGAAAGCTATAACTATGTGAGACGAATTAACAGAACACAAAGCAGTTTCTCAGAAAGCTTCTCTCCAGTGTTTAACGGAAGATATTTCCTTTTTCACCATAGCCCTCTATGGGCTTCCAAATATCACTTTGCCAATTCCACAAGAACAGCCTTAGCGAAAGGCTTCTTGAAGGGAAAGATGTAACTCTGTGAGATGAATTAACAGAACACAAAGCAGTTTCTCAGAAAGCTTCTTTCCAGTTTTAAACGGAAGATATTTACTTTTTCACCATAGCCCTCTATGGGCTTCCAAATATCACTTTGCAAATTCCAAAAGAAAAGCCTTACCGAAAGGCTTCTTGAAGGGAAAGATGTAACTCTGTGAGATGAATTAACAGAACACAAAGCAGTTTCTCAGAAATCTTCTTTCAAGTTGTTAACGGAAGATATTTCCTTTTTCTCCATAGCCCTCTATCGGCTTCCAAATATCACTTTGCCACTTCCACAAGAACAGTCTTAGCGAAAGGCTTCTTGAGGGGAAAGCTGTAACTCTGTGAGATGAATTAACAGATCACAAAGCAGTTTCTCAGAAAGCTTCTTTCCAGTTTTTAACCGAAGAAATTTCCTTTATCACAATAGCCCTCTATGGGCTTACAAATCTCACTTTGCAAATTCCACAAAAACAGTATTAGTGAAAGGCTTCTTGAGGGGAAAGCTGTAACTCTGTGAGATGTATTAACAGAACAGAAAGCAGTTTCTCAGAAAGCTTCTTTCCAGTTTTTAACGGAAGATATTTCCTTTTTCACCACAGCCCTCTATGGGCTTCCAAATATCAATTTGCAAATGCCACAGGAACAGTCTTAGCGAAAGGCTTCTTGATGGGAAAGATGTAACCCTGTGAGATGAATTAACAGAACACAAAGTAGTTGCTCAGAAAGCTTCTTTCAAATTTTTATCCTTCGATATCTCCTTTTCACCATAGCCCTCTATGGGCTTCCAAATATCACTTTGCCACATCCTCAAGAACAGACTTAGCGAAAGACTTCTTGAAGCGAAAGCTGTACCTCTGTGAAATGAATTAACAGAACACAAAGCAGTTTCTCAGAAAGCTTCTTTCCAGTTTTTAACGGAAGATATTTCCTTTTTCACCATAGCCCTCTATGGGCTTCCAAATATCCGTTTTCCAATTCCACAAGAACAGCCTTAGAGAAAGCCTTCTTGAAGGGAAAGATGTAACTCTCTGAGATGAATTAACAGAACACAAAGCAGTTTCTGAGAAAGCTTCTTTCCAGTTTTGAACGGAAGATATTTCCTTTTTCACCATAGCCCTCTATGGGCTTCCAAATATCCGTTTGCCAATTCCACAAGAACAGCCTTAGCGAAAGGCTTCTTGAAGGGAAAGATGTAACTCTGTGAGATGAATTAACAGAACACAGAGCAGTTTCTCAGAAAGCTTCTTTCCAGTTTTGAACGGAAGATGTTTCCTTTTTCACCATAGCCCTCTAGGGGTTCCAAATATCACTTTGCCAATTCCACAAGAACAGCCTTAGCGAAAGGCTTCTTGAAGGTAAAGATGTAACTCTGTGAGATGAAGTAACAGAACACAGAGCAGTTCTCAGAAAGCTTCTTTCCAGTTTTGACCGAAGATGCCTTTTCACCATAGCCCTCTATGGGCTTCCAAATATCCCTTGCTAATTCCACAAGAACAGCCTTAGCGAAAGGCTTCTTGAAGGAAAGATGTAACTCTGTGAGATGAATTAACAGAACACAGAGCAGTTTCTCAGAAAGCTTCTTTCCAGGTTTGAACGGAAGATATTTCCTTTTTCACCACAGCCTCAATGGCTTCCAAATATCACTTTGCCAATTCCACAAGAACTGCCTTATCGAAAGGCTTCTTAAAGGGAAAGATGTAACTCTGTGAGATGAATTAACAGAACACGGAGCAGTTTCTCAGAAAGCTTCTTTCCGGTTTTGAACGTGGATATTACCTTTTTCACCATAGCCTCTATGGGCTTCCAAATATCCTTTGCCTATTCCACAAGAACAGCCTTAGCGAAGGCTCTTGAAGGAAAGATGTAACTCTGTGAGATGAAGTAACAGAACACAGAGTAGTTTCTCAGAAAGCTTCTTTCCACTTTTGAACGGAAGATATTTCCTTTATCACCATAGCCTTCTATGGGCTTCCAAATATCCTTTGCCAATTCCACAAGAACAGCTCTAGCGAAAGGCTTCTTGAAGGAAAGATGTAACTCTGTGAGATGAATTAACAGAACACAGAGCAGTTTCTGAGAAAGCTTCTTTCCAGTATTGAACTGAAGATATTTCCTTTTTCACCAAAGCCTCTATGGCCTTCCAAATATGCCTTTGCCAATTCACAAGAACAGCCTTAAGGCTTGAAGGAAAGATGGAACTCTGTGAGATGAATTAACAGAACACAGAGCAGTTTCTCAGAAAGCTTCTTTCCAGTTTTGAACGGAAGATATTTCCTTTTTCACCACAGCCCTCTGAGGGCTTCCAAATATCACTTTGCCAATTCCACAAGAACAGCCTTAGCGAAAGGCTTCTTGATAAGAAAGATGTAACTGTGAGAGATGATGTAACAGAACACAGAGCAGTTTCTCAGAAAGCTTATTTCCAGTTTTGAACGGAAGATATTTCCTTTTTCACCATAGCCCTCTATGGGCTTCCAAATATCCCTTTGCCAATTCCACAAGAACAGCCTTAGGGAAAGGCTTCTTGAAGGGAACGATGTAACTCTGTGAGATGAAGTAACAGAACACAGAGCAGTTTCTCAGAATGCTTCTTTCCACTTCTGAACGGAAGATATTCCTTTTTCACCATAGCCCTCTATGGGCTTCCAAATATCCTTTGCCAATCCCACAAGAACAGCCTTAGCGAAGGCTGTGAAGGGAAAGATGTAACTCAGTGAGATGAAGTAACAGAACACAGAGCAGTTTCTCGAAAGCTTCTTTCCAATTTTGAGCGGAAGATATTCTTTTCACCATAGCCTCTATGGGCTTCCAAATATCCCTTTGCCAATTCCACAAGAACAGCCTTAGCAGGAAAGTTCTTGAAGGAAAGATGTAACTCTGTGAGATGAATTAACAGAACACAGAGCACTTTCTCAGGAAGCTTCTTTCCAGTTTTGAGCGGAAGATGTTCCTTTTTTCACCATAGCCCTCTATGGGCTTCCAAATATCACTTTGCCAATTCCAAAAGAACAGCCTTTGCGAAAGGCTTATTGAAAGGAAAGATATAACTCTGTGAGATGAATTAACAGAACACAGAGCAGTTTCTCAGAAACCTTCTTTCCAGTTTTGAACGGAAGATATTTCCTTTTTCACCATTGCCCTCTATGGGCTTCCAAATATCCCTTTGCCAATTCCACAAGAACAGCCTTAGTGAAAGGCTTCTTTAGTGAAAAGCTGTAACTCTGTGAGATGAATTAACAGAACACAAAGCAGTTTCTCAGAGGACTTCTTTCCAGTTTTTAACGGAAGATATTTCCTTTTTCGCCGTAGTCCTCTATGGGGTTCCAAATATCACTTTGCCACTTCCACAAAACAGCTTTATCGAAATGCTTCTTGAAGGGAAAGATGTAACTCTGTGATATGAATTAACAGAACACAAAGCAGTTTCTCAGAAAGCTTCTTTCCAGTTTTTAACGGATGTTATTTCCTTTTTCACCATAGCCAACTATGGGCTTCCAAATATCACTTTGCCACTTCCACAAGAACAGCCTTAGAGAAAGTCTTCTTGAAGGGAAATATGTAATTGTGAGATGAATTAACAGAACACAGAGCAGTTTCTCAGAAACCTTCTTTCCAGTTTTTAACGGAAGATATTTCCTTTTTCACTGTACCCCTATATGGGCTTCCAAATACCACTTTGCCAATTCCACAAGAACAGCCTTAGCAAAAGGCTGCTTGAAGGGAAACATGTAACTCTGTGAGATGAATTATCAGAACACAAAGCAGTTTCTCAGAAAGCTTTTTCCGGTTTTTAACGGAGATAATTCCTTTTTCACCATAGCCTCTATGGGCTTCCAAATATCACTTTCCCACATCCTCAAGAACAGCCTTAGCGAAGACTTCTTAGCCGGAAAGCTGTTGAATTAACAGAACACAAAGCAGATTTTCAGAAAGCTTCTTTCCAGTTTTTATCGGAAGATATTTCCTTTTTCACCATAGCCCTCTAAGGGTTCCCAAATATCACTTTGCAAATTCCACAGGAACAGTATTACAGAAAGGCTTCTTGAAGGAAAGATGTAACTCTCTGAGATGAATTAACAGAACACAAAGCAGTTTCTCAGAAAGCTTGTTTCCAGTTTTTAACGGAAGATATTTCCTTTTTCACCATAGCCCTCTATGGGCTTCCAAATATCCCTTGCCATTCCACAAGAACAGCCTTAGCGAAAAGGCCTTGAAGGGAAAGATGTTACTCTGTGCGATGAAGTAACAGAACACAGAGCAGTTTCTCAGAAAGCTTCTTTCCAGTTTCGAAGGAAGATGTTTCCTTTTCTCACCATAGCTATGGGCTTCCAAATATCCCTTGCCAATCTCCACAAGAACAGCCTTAGTGAAAGGCTGCGAAGGAAAGCTGTAACTCTGTGAGATGAATTAACAGAACACAAAGCAATTTCTCAGAGGGCTTTTCTCCAGTTTTGAACGGAAGTTATTTCCTTTTTCACCGTAGCCCTAAAGGGGTTCGAAATATCACTTTGCCACTTCCACAAGAACAGCCTTAGCGAAAGGCTTCTTGAAGGGAAAGATGTAACTCTGTGAGATGAATTAACTGAACACAAAATAGTTGCTCAGAAAGCTTCTTTCAAATTTTTATCCTTCGATATCTCCTTTTTCACAATAGCCCTCTATGGGCTTCCAAATATCACTTTGCCACATCCTCAAGAACAGCCTTAGCGAAAGACTTCTTGAAGCAAAAGCTGTACCTCTGTGAAATGAATTAACAGAACACAAAGCAGTTTCTCAGAAAGCTTCTTTCCAGTTTTTAACGGAAGATATTTCCTGTTTCACCGTAGCCCTCTAGGGCTTCCAAATATCACTTTGCCACTTCCACAAGAACAGCCTTAGAGAAAGCCTTCTTGAAGTGAAAGATGTAACTCTCTGAGATGAATTAACAGAACACAAAGCAGTTTCTCAGAAAGCTTCTTTCCAGTTTTGAACGGAAGATATTTCCTTTTTCACCATAGCCCTCTATGGGCTTCCAAATATCCGTTTTCCAATTCCACAAGAACAGCCTTAGCGAAAGTCTTCTTGAAGGGAAAGATGTAACTCTGTGAGATGAATTAACAGAACACAGAGCAGTTTCTCAGAAAGTTTCTTTCCAGTTTTGAACGGAAGTTGTTTCCTTTTTCACCATAGCCCTCTAGGGGTTCCAAATATCACTTTGCCAATTCCACAAGAAAAGCCTTAGCGAAAGGCTCCTTGAAGGGAAAGATGTAACTCTGTGAGATGAAGTAACAGAACACAGAGCAGTTTCTCAGAAAGCTTCTTTCCAATTTTGAACGGAAGATATTTCCTTTATCACAATAGCCCTCTATGGGCTTGCAAATATCCCTTTGCCAATTCCACAAGAACAGCCTTAGTGAAAGGTCTTGAAGGGAAAGATGTAACACTGTGAGATGAATTAACAGAACACAGAGCAGTTTTCAGGAAGCTTCTTTCCAGTTTTAAACGGTAGATGTTTCCTTTTTCACCATAGCCCTCCATGGGCTTCAAATATCACTTTGCCAATTCTAAAAGAACAGCCTTTGCGAAGGCTTCCTGAAGGAAAGATGTAACTCTGTGAGATGAAGTAACAGAACACAGAGCAGTTTCTCAGAAAGCTTCTTTCCAATTTTGAACGGAAGATATTTCCTTTATCACAATAGCCCTCTATGGGCTTGCAAATATCCCTTTGCCAATTCCACAAGAACAGCCTTAGTGAAAGGTCTTGAAGGGAAAGATGTAACACTGTGAGATGAATTAACAGAACACAGAGCAGTTTTCAGGAAGCTTCTTTCCAGTTTTAAACGGTAGATGTTTCCTTTTTCACCATAGCCCTCCATGGGCTTCCAAATATCACTTTGCCAATTCTAAAAGAACAGCCTTTGCGAAAGGCTTCCTGAAGGGAAAGATATAACTCTGTGAGATGAATTAACAGAACACAGAACAGTTTCTCAGAAAGCTTCTTTCCAGTTTTGAACGGAAGATATTTCCTTTTTCACCATAGCCCTCTATGGGCTTCCAAATATCACTTTGCCAATTCCAAAAGAACAGCCGTAGCGAAAGGCTTCTTGAAGGAAAGATGTAACTCTGTGAGATGAACTAACAGAACACAGAGCAGTTTCTCAGAAAGCTTCTTTCCAGTTTTGAACGGAAGATATTTCCTTTTTCACCATAGACCTCTAGGGGTTCCAAATATCCCTTTGCCATTTCCAAAAGAACAGCCTTAGCGAAAGGCTTCTTGAAGGGAAAGATGTAACTCTGTGAGATGAATTAACCGAACACAGAGCAGTTTCTCAGAAAGCTTCTTTCCAGTTTTGAACGAAGATATTTCCTTTTTCACCACAGCCCTCTATGTGCTTCCAAATATCCCTTTGCCAATTCCACAAGAACAGCCTTAGCGAAAGGCTTCTTGAAGGGAAAGATGTAACTTTGTGAGATGAATTAACAGAACATGGAGCAGTTTCTCAGAAAGCTTCTTTCCGGTTTTGAACCGAAGATATTTCCTTTTTCACCATAGCCCCATAAGGGCTTCCAAATATCACTTTGCCAATTCCACAAGAACAGCACTAGCGAAAGGCTTCTTGAAGGGAAAGATGTAACTCTGTGAGATGAAGTAACAGAACATAGAGCAGTTTCTCAGAAAGATTCTTTCCAGTTTTGAACGGAAGATATTTCCTTTTTCACCAGAGCCCTCTATAGGCTTCCAAATATCCCTTTTGCAATTGCACAAGAACAGCCTTAGCGAAAGGTTTCTTGAAGGGAAAGATGTAACTCTCTGAGATGAATTAACAGAACACAGAGCAGTTTCTCAGAAAGCTTCATTCCAGTTTTGCACGGAAAATATTTCCTTTTTCACCTTTGCCCTCTATGGGCTTCCAAATATCCCTTTGCCAATTCCACAAGAACAGCCTTAGCAAAAGGTTTCTAGAAGGGAAAGATGTAACTCTGTGAGATGAATTAACAGAAAACAGAGCAGTTTCTCAGAAAACTTCTTTCCAGTTTTGAACGGAAGATATTTCCTTTTTCACCATAGCCCTCTATGGGCTTCCAAATATCCTTTGCCAATTCCACAAGAACAGCCTTAGGAAGGTTTCTAGAAGGAAAGATGTAACTCTGTGAGATGAATTAACAGAAAACAGAGCAGTTTCTCAGAAAACTTCTTTCCAGTTTTGAATGGAAGATATTTCCTTTTTCACCATAGCCCTCTATGGGCTTCCAAATATCCTTTGCCAATTCCACAAGAACAGCCTTAGCGAAAGGCTTCTTGAAGGAAAGATGTAACTCTGTGAGATGAATTAACAGAACACAGAGCAGTTTCTCAGAAAGCTTCTTTCCAGTTTTGAGCGGAAGATATTTCCTTTTTCACCATAGCCCTCTATGGGCTTCCAAATATCCTTTGCAATTCCACAAGAACAGCCTTAATGAAAGGCTTCTTGAAGGAAAGATGTAACTCTGTGAGATAAATTAACAGAACACTGAGCAGTTTCTCAAGCTTCTTTCCAGTTTTGAACGGAAGATATTTCCTTTTTCACCATAGCCCTCTATGGGCTTCCAAATATCCTTTGCCAATTGCACAAGAACAGCCTTAGCGAAAACGCTTCTTGAAGGAAAGATGTAACTCTGTGAGATGAATTAACAGAACACAGAGCAGTTTATCAAGCTTCTTTCCAGTTTTGAAGGAAAATATTTCCTTTTTCACCTTTGCCCTCTATGGGTTTCCAAATATCCTTTGCCAATTCCACAAGAACAGCCAGCGAAAGGCTTCTTGAAGGAAAGATGTAACTCTGTGAGATGAATTAACAGAACACAGAGTAGTTTCTCAGAAAGCTTCTTTCCAGTTTTGAAAGGAAGATATTTCCTTTTTCACCATAGACCTCTATGGGCTTCCAAATATCCCTTTGCTAATTCCACAAGAACAGCCTTAGCGAAAGGCTTTTGAAGGAAAGATGTAACTCTGTGAGATGAATTAAGAGAACACTGAGCAGTTTCTCAGAAAGCTTCTTTCCAGTTTTGAACGGAAGGTATTTCCTTTTTCACCATAGCCCTCTATGGGCTTCCAAATATCCCTTTGCCAATTGCACAAGAACAGCCTTAGCGAAAGGCTTCTTGAAGGGAAAGATGTAACTCTGTGAGATGAATTAACAGAACACAGAGCAGTTTCTCAGAAAGCTTCTTTCCAGTTTTGAACGGAAGGTATTTCCTTTTTGACCATAGCCCTCTAAGGGCTTCCAAATATCCCTTTGCCAATTCCACAAGAAAAGCCTTAGCGAAAGGCTTCTTGAGTGGAAAGCTGTAACACTGTGAGATGAATTAACAGAACACAAAGGAGTTTCTCAGAGAGCTTCTTTCCACTTTTTAAGGAAGATATTTCTTTTTTCCCAAGCCTCTAAGGGCTTCCAAATATCTCTTTGCTAATTCCAAAAGAACAGCCTTAGCAAAGGCTTTTTGAAATGAAAGATATAACTCTGTGAGATGAATAAACAGAACACAGAGCAGTTTCTAAGAATGCTTCTTTCCAGTTTTGAACGGAAGATATTTCCTTTTCACCATAGCCCTCTATGGGCTTCCAAATATCCTTTGCCCATTCCACAAGAACAGCCTTAGCGAAAGGCTTCTGAAGGAAAGATGTAACTCTGTGAGATGAAGTAACAGAACACTGAGGAGTTTCTCAGAAAGCTTCTTTCCAGTTTTGAACGGAAGATATTTCCTTTTTCACCGTAGCCGCCTATGGGCTTCCAAATAGCCCTTTGCCAATTCCACAAGAACAGCCTTAGCGAAAGGCTTCTTGAAGGGAAAGATGTAACTCTGTAAGGTGAATTAACAGAACACAGAGCAGTTTCTCAGAAAGCTTCTTTCCAGTTTTGAACAGAAGATATTTCCTTTTTCAACACAGCCCTCTAGCGGTTCCAAATATCACTTTGCCAATTCCACAAGAACAGCCTCAGCGAAAGGCTTCTTGAAGGGAAAGATGTAACTCTGTGAGATGAATTAACAGAACACAGAGCAGTTTCTCAGAAAGCTTCTTTCCAGTTTTGAACCGAAGGTATTTCCTTTTGACCATAGCCCTCTAAGGGCTTCCAAATATCCCTTTGCCAATTCCACAAGAACAGCCTTAGCGAAAGGCTTCTTGAAGGGAAAGATGGAACTCTGTGAGATGAATTAACAGAACACAGAGCAGTTTCTCAGACAGCTTCTTTCCAGTTTTGAACGGAAGATATTTCCTTTTGACCATAGCCCTCTAAGGGCTTCCAAATACCTCTGCAATTCCACAAGAACAGCCTTAATGAAGACTTCTGAAGGAAAGATGTAACTCTGTGAGATGAATTAACAGAACACAGAGCAGTTTCTCAGAAAGCTTCTTTCCAGTTTTGAACGGAAGATATTTCCTTTTCACCATAGCCTCTCAAGGGCTTCCAAATATCCCTTTGAAAAAATTCCACAAGAATAGCCTAGCGAAAGGCTTTTGAAGGGAAAGATGTAACTCTGTGAGATGAATTAACAGAACAAAGAGCAGTTTCTCAGATAGCTTCTTTCCAGTTTTGAAGGAAGATATTTTCTTTTTCCCCATAGCCCTCTATGGGCTTCCAAATATCCCTATGCCAATTCCACAAGAACAGCCTTATTGAAAGGCTTCTTGAAGGGAAAGATGTAACTCTGTGAGATGAAGTAACAGAACACAGAGCAGTTTCTTAGAAAGCTTCTTTCCAGTTTTTAAAAGAAGATATTTCCTCTTTCACCATAGACCTCTATGGGCTTCCAATTATCCCTTTGCCAATTCCACAAGAACAGCTTTGGCGAAAGGCTTCTTGAAGGGAAAGATGTAACTCTGTGAGATGAATTAACAGAACACAGGGCAGTTTCTTAGAAAGCTTCTTTCCAGTTTTTAAAGAAAGATATTTCCTTTTTCACCATAGCCCTCCATGGGCTTCCAAATATCCCTTTGCCAATTCCACAAGAACAGCCTTAGCGAAAGGCTTCTTGAAGGGAAAGATGTAACTCTGTGAGATGAATTAACGGAACACAGAGCAGTTTATCAGAAAGATTCTTTCCAGTTTTGCACGGAAAATATTTCCTTTTCACCTTTGCCCTCTATGGGCTTCCAAATATCCCTTTGCCTATTCCACAAGAACAGCCTTAGCGAAAGGCTTCTTGAAGGAAAGATGTAACTCTGTGAGATGAATTAACAGAACACAGAGCAGTTTCTCAGAAAGCTTCTTTCCAGTTTTGAACGGAAGATATTTTTTTCACCATAGCCCTCCATGGGCTTCCAAATATCCTTTGCCAATTCCACAAGAACAGCCTTAGCGAAAGGCTTCTTGAAGGAAAGATGTAACTCTGTGAGATGAATTAACGGAACACAGAGCAGTTTATCAGAAAGCTTCTTTCCAGTTTTGCACGGAAAATATTTCCTTTTTCACCTTTGCCCTCTATGGGCTTCCAAATATCCCTTTGCCTATTCCACAAGAACAGCCTTAGCGAAAGGCTTCTTGAAGGAAAGATGTAACTCTGTGAGATGAATTAACAGAACACAGAGCAGTTTCTCAGAAAGCTTCTTTCCAGTTTTGAACGGAAGATATTTCCTTTTTCACCATAGCCCTCTATGGGCTTCCAAATATCCCTTTGCCAATTCCACAAGAACAGCCTTAGTGAAAGGCTTCTTGAAGGGAAATATGTAACTCTGTAAGATGAATCAACAGAACACAGAGTAGTTTCTCAGAAAGCTTCTTTCCAGTTTTGAACGGAAGATATTTCCTTTTTCACCACAGCCCTCTAGGGGCTTCCAAATATCACTTCTCAAATTCCACAATAACAGCCTTAGCGAAATGCTTCTTGAAGGGAAAGATGTAACTCTGTGAGATGAATTAACAGAACACAGAGCAGTTTCTCAAACAGCTTCTTTCCAGTTTTGAACGGAAGATATTTTTTTCACCATAGCCCTCTAGGGGTTCCAAATATCACTTTGCCAATTCCACAAGAACAGCCTTAGCGAAATGCTTCTTGAAGGAAAGATGTAACTCTGTGAGATGAATTAACAGAACACAGAGCAGTTTCTCAAACAGCTTCTTTCCAGTTTTGAACGGAAGATATTTCCTTTTTCACCATAGCCCTCTAGGGGTTCCAAATATCACTTTGCCAATTCCACAACAACAGCCTTAGTGAAAGGCTGCTTGAAGGGAAAGATGTAACTCTGTGAGATGAATTAACAGAACACAGAGCAGTTTCTCAGATAGCTTCTTTCCAGTATTGAACGGAAGATATTTTCTTTTTCACCATAGCCCTCTATGGGCTTCCAAATATCCCTTTGCCAATTCCACAAGAACAGCCTTAGCGAAAGGCTTCTTGAAGGGAAAGATGTTACTCTGTGAGATGAATTAACAGAACACAGAGCAGTTTCTTAGAAAGCTTCTTTCCATTTTTAAAGGAAGATATTTCCTTTTCACCATAGCCCTCTATGGGCTTCCAAATATCCCTTTGCCAATTCCACAAGAACAGACTTAGCGAAAGGTTTCTTGAAGGGAAAGATGTAACTCTGTGAGATGAATTAACAGAACACAGAGCAGTTTCTCAGAAAGCCTCTTTCCACTTTTTAACGGAAGATAGTTCCTTTTTCACCATAGCCCTCCATGGGCTTCCAAATATCACTTTGCCAATTCCACAAGAAAAGCCTTAGCGAAAGACTTCTTGAAGGGAAAGATGTAACTCTGTGAGATGAATTAACAGAACACAAAGCAGTTTCTCAGAAAGCTTCTTTCCAGTTTTTAACGGAAGATATTTCTTTTTCACGATAGCCCTCTAAGGGCTTCCAAATATCACTTTGCCAATTCCACAAGAAAAGCCTTAGCGAAAGGCTTCTTGAAGGAAAGATGTAACTCTGTGAGATGAATTAACAGAACACAAAGCAGTTTCTCAGAAAGCTTCTTTCCATTTTTAAAGGAAGACATTTCCTTTTTCACCATAGCCCTCTATGGGCTTCCAAATATCACTTTGCCAATTCCACAAGAAAAGCCTTAGCAAAGGATTCTTTAGTGGAAAGCTGTAACACTGTGAGATGAATTAACAGAACACAAAGGAGTTTCTCAGAAAGCTTCTTTCCACTTTTAAAGGAAGATATTTCTTTTTCCCCATAGCCCTCTAAGGGCTTCCAAATATCCTTTGCCAATTCCAAAAGAACACCCTTAGCGAAGGCTTCTTGAAGTGAAAGATATAACTCTGTGAGATGAATAAACAGAACACAGAGCAGTTTCTCAGAATGCTTCTTTCCAGTTTTGAAAGGAAGATATTTCCTTTTTCACCATAGCCCTATGGGCTTCCAAATATCCTTGCCAATTCCACAAGAACACCCTTAGCGAAAGGCTACTTGAAGGAAAGATGTAACTCTGTGAGATGAAGTAACAGAACACTGAGGAGTTTCTCAGAAAGCTTCTTTCCAGTTTTGAACGGAAGATATTTCCTTTTTCACCATAGCCCCCTATGGGCTTCCAAATATCCCTTTGCCAATTCCACAAGAACAGCCTTAGCGAAAGGCTTCTTGAAGGGAAAGATGTAACTCTGTAAGATGAATTAACAGAACACAGAGCAGTTTCTCAGAAAGCTTCTTTCCAGTTTTGAACAGAAGATATTTCCTTTTTCACCATAGCCCTCTAGCGGTTCCAAATATCACTTTGCCAATTCCACAAGAACAGCCTTAGCGAAAGGCTTCTTGAAGGGAAAGATGTAACTCTGTGAGATGAATTAACAGAACACAGAGCAGTTTCTCAGAAAGCTTCTTTCCAGTTTTGAACGGAAGATATTTCCTTTTTTACCATAGCCCTCTATGGGCTTCCAAATATCCTTTGCCAATTCCACAAGAACAGCCTTAGCGAAAGGCTTCTTGAAGGGAAAGCTGTAAGCCTGTGAGATGAATTAACAGAACACAGAGCAGTTTCTCAGAAAGCTTCTTTCCACTTTTGAACGGAGGACATTTCCTTTTTCACCATAGCCCTCTATGGGCTTCCAAATATCCTTTGCCAATTCCACAAGAACAGCCTTAGCGAAAGACTTCTTGAAGGAAAGATGCAACTCTGTGAGATGAATTAACACAACACACAGCAGTTTCTCAGGAAGCTTCTTTCCAGTTTTGAACGGAAGATATTTCCTTTTTCACCATAGCCTCTATGGGCTTCCAAATATCCTTTGCCAATTCCACAAGAACAGCCTGAGAGAAAGGCTTTGAAGGAAAGATGTAACTCTGTGAGATGAAGTAACAGAACACAGAGCAGTTTCTCAGAAAGCTTCTTTCCAGTTTTTAACGGAAGATATTTCCTTTTCACCATAGCCCTCTAGGGGTTCCAAATATCACTTTGCCAATTCCACAAGAACAACCTTAGCGAAGGCTGCTTGAAGGGAAAGATGAAACTCTGTGAGATGAATTAACAGAACACAGAGCAGTTTCTCAGATAGCTTCTTTCCAGTTTTTAACGGAAGATATTTCCTTTTTCACCATAGCCCTCTATGGGCTTCCAAATATCCCTTGCCAATTCCACAAGAACAACCTTAGCGAAAGGCTTCTTGAAGGAAAGATGTAACCTGTGAGATGAATTAACAGAACACAGAGCAGTTTCTCAGAAACCTTCTTTCCGGTTTTGAGGAAGATATTCCTTTTTCACCATAGCCTCTAGGGCTTCCAAATATCACTTCTCAAATTCCACAATAACAGACTTAGCGAAAGGCTTCTTGAAGGGAAAGATGTAACTCTGTGAGATGAATTGACAGAACACAGAGCAGTTTCTCAGAAAGCTTCTTTCCAGTTTTGAACGGAAGACATTTCCTTTTTCACCATAGCCCTCTAGGGGTTCCAAATATCACTTTGCCAATTCCACAAGAACAACCTTAGCGAAAGGCTGCTTGAAGGGAAAGATGTCACTTTGTGAGATGAATTTACAGAACATGGAGTAGTTTCTCAGAAACCTTCTTTCCGGTTTTGAGGGGAAGATATTTCCTTTTCACCATAGCCTCTAGGGCTTCCAAATATCACTTCTCAAATTCCACAATAACAGACTTAGCGAAAGGCTTGAAGGAAAGATGTAACTCTGTGAGATGAATTAACAGAACACAGGGCAGTTTCTCAGAAAGCTTCTTTCCAGTTTTGAACGGAAGATATTTCCTTTTTCACCATAGCCCTCTAGGGGTTCCAAATATCACTTTGCCAATTCACAACAACAGCCTTAGCGAAGGCTGCTTGAAGGAAAGATGTAACTCTGTGAGATGAATTAACAGAACACAGAGCAGTTTCTCAGATAGCTTCTTTCCAGTTTTGAACGGAAGATATTTCTTTTTCACCATAGCCCTCTATGGGCTTCAAATATCCTTTGCCAATTCCACAAGAACAGCCTTAGCGAAAGGCTTCTTGAAGGGAAAGATGTAACTCTGTGAGATGAATTAACAGAACACAGAGCAGTTTCTTAGAAAGCTTCTTTCCAGTTTTTTTCTTTTTCACCATAGCCCTCCATGGGCTTCCAAATATCCTTTGCCAATTCCACAAGAACAGCCTTAGTGAAAGGCTTCTTGAAGGGAAAGATGTAACTCTGTGAGATGAATTAACAGAACACAGAGCAGTTTCTCAGAAAGCTTCTTTCCAGTTTTGAGCGGAAGATAGTTCCTTTTTCACCACAGCCCTCTAAGGGCTTCCAAATATCCTTTGCCAATTCCACAAGAACAGCCTTAGCGAAGGCTTCTTGAAGGAAAGATGTAACTCTGTGAGATGAATTTACAGAACATGGAGTGGTTTCTCAGAAAGCTTCTTTCCGGTTTTGAGCGGAAGATATTTCCTTTTTCACCATAGCCCTCTATGGGCTTCCAAATATCACTTTGCCAATTCCACAAGAACAGCCTTAGCGAAAAACTTCTTTAAGGAAAAGTTTAATTGTGTGAGATGAATTAACAGAACACAAAGCAGTTTCTCAGAAAGCCTCTTTCCAGTTTTTAACGGAAGATATTTCCTTTTTCACCATAGCCCTATAGGGGCTTCCAAATATCACTTTGCCAATTCCACAAGAACAGCCTTAGCGAAAGGCTTCTTGAAGGGAAAGACGTAACCCTGTGAGATGAATTAACAGAACACAAAGCAGTCTCTCAGAAAGCTTCTTTCCAGTTTTTAACGGAAGACATTTCCTTTTTCACCATAGCCCACTAGGGCTTCCAAATATCACTTTGCCAATTCCACAAGAAAAGCCTTAGCGAAGGCTTCTTGAAGGGAAAGATGTAACACTGTGAGATGAATTAACAGAACACAAAGGAGTTTCTCAGAAAGCTTCTTTCCACTTTTGAAGGAAGATATTTCTTTTTCCCCATAGCCCTCTAAGGGCTTCCAAATATCACTTTGCTAATTCCAAAAGAACAGCCTTAGCGAAAGGCTTCTTGAAGTGAAAGATATAACTCTGTGAGACGAATTAATAGAACACAGAGCAGTTTCTCAGAATGCTTCTTTCCAGTTTTGAACGGAAGATATTTCCTTTTTCACCATAGCCCTCTAGGGGCTTCCAAATATCCTTTTGCCAATTCCACAAGAACAGCCTGAGAGAAAGGCTTCTTGAAGGGAAAGATGTAACTCTGTGAGATGAATTAACAGAACACAGAGCAGTTTCTTAGAAAGCTTCTTTCCAGTTTTGAAAGGAAGATATTTCCTTTTTCACCATAGCCCTCTAGGGGTTCCAAATATCACTTTGCCAATTCCACAAGAACAGCCTTAGCGAAAGGCTGCTTGAAGGGAAAGATGTAACTCTGTGAGATGAATTGACAGAACACAGAGCAGTTTCTCAGAAAGCTTCTTTCCAGTTTTGAACGGAAGATATTTCCTTTTTCACCATAGCCCTCTAGGGGCTTCCAAATATCACTTTGCCAATTCCACAAGAACAGCCTTAGAGAAAGGCTTCTTGAAGGGAAAGATGTAACTCTGTGAGATCAATTAATAGAACACTGAGCAGTTTCTCAGAAAGGTTCTTTCCAGTTTTGAACGGAAGATATTTCCTTTTCACCATAGCCCTCTATGGGCTTCCAAATATCCTTTGCCAATTCCACAAGAACAGCCTTAGCGAAAGGCTTCTTGAAGGAAAGATGTAACTCTGTGAGATGAATTAACAGAACACAGAGCAGTTTCTCAGAAAGCTTCTTTCCAGTTTTGAACGGAATATATTTCCTTTTTCACCATAGCCCTCTATGGGCTTCCAAATATCACTTTGCCAATTCCACAAGAACAGCCTTAGCGAAAGGCTTCTTGAAGGGAAAGATGTAACTCTGTGAGATGAAGTAACAGAACATAGAGCAGTTTCTCAGAAAGCTTCTTTCCAGTTTTGAACGGAAGATATTTCCTTTTTCACCATAGCCCTCTATGGGCTTCCAAATATCCCTTTGCCAATTCCACAAGAACAGCCTTAGCGAAAGGCTTCTTGAAGGGAAAGATGCAACTCTGTGAGATGAATTAACAGAACACAGAGCAGTTTCTCAGAAAGCTTCTTTCCACTTTTTAACGGAAGATAGTTCCTTTTTCACCATTGACCTCCATGGGCTTCCAAATATCACTTTGCCACTTCCAAAAGAAAAGCCTTAGCGAAAGACTTCTTTAAGGAAAAGTTTAATTGTGTGAGATGAATTAACAGAACACAAAGCAGTTTCTCAGAAAGCCTCTTTCCAGTTTTTAACGGAAGATATTTCCTTTTTCACCATAGCCCTATAGGGGCTTCCAAATATCACTTTGCCAATTCCACAAGAACAGCCTTAGCGAAAGGCTTCTTGAAGGAAAGATGTAACTCTGTGAGATGAATTACAGAACACAAAGCAGTTTCTCAGAAAGCTTCTTTCCATTTTTTAACGGAAGACATTTCCTTTTTCACCATAGCCCACTATGGGCTTCCAAATATCACTTTGCCAATTCCACAAGAACAGCCTTAGCGAAAGGCTTCTTGAAGGGAAAGATGTAACTCTGTGAGATGAATTAACAAAACACAGAGCAGTTTCTCAGAAAGGTTCATTCCAGGTTTGCACGGAAAATATTTCCTTTTTCACCTTTGCCCTCTATGGGCTTCCAAATATCCCTTTGCCAATTCCACAGGAACAGCCTTAGCGAAAGGTTTCTAGAAGGGAAAGATGTAACTCTGTGAGATGAATTAACAGAAAACAGAGCAGATTCTCAGAAACATTCTTTCCAGTTTTGAACGGAAGATATTTCCTTTTTCACCATAGCCCTCTATGGGCTTCCAAATATCCCTTTGCCAATTCCACAGGAACAGCCTTAGCGAAAGGCTTCTTGAAGGGAAAGATGAAACTCTGTGAGAAAAATTAACAGAACACAGAGCAGTTTCTCAGAAAGCTTCTTTCCACTTTTTAACGGAAGATAGTTCCTTTTTCACCATTGACCTCCATGGGCTTCCAAATATCACTTTGCCACTTCCAAAAGAAAAGCCTTAGCGAAAGACTTCTTTAAGGAAAGATGTAACTTTGTGAGATGAATTAACAGAACACAAAGCAGTTTCTCAGAAAGCCTCTTTCCAGTTTTTAACGGAAGATATTTCCTTTTTCACCATAGCCCTATAGGGGCTTCCAAATATCACTTTGCCAATTCCACAAGAACAGCCTTAGCGAAAGGCTTCTTGAAGGGAAAGATGTAACTCTGTGAGATGAATTAACAGAACACAGAGCAGTTTCTTAGAAAGCTTCTTTCCAGTTTCTAAAGGAAGATATTTCCTTTTTCACCATAGCCCTCTATGGGCTTCCAAATATCCCTTTGAAAATTCCACAAGAACAGACTTAGCGAAAGGTTTCTTGAAGGGAAAGATGTAACTCTGTGAGATGAATTAACAGAACACAGAGCAGTTTCTCAGAAAGCCTCTTTCCACTTTTTAACGGAAGATAGTTCCTTTTTCACGATTGACCTCCATGGGCTTCCAAATATCACTTTGCCACTTCCAAAAGAAAAGCCTTAGCGAAAGACTTCTTTAAGGAAAAGTTTAATTGTGTGAGATGAATTAACGGGACACAAAGCAGTTTCTCAGAAAGCCTCTTTCCAGTTTTTAACGGAAGATATTTCCTTTTTCACCATAGCCCTATAGGGGCTTCCAAATATCACTTTGCCAATTCCACAAGAACAGCCTTAGCGAAAGGCTGCTTGAAGGGAAAGATGTAACTCTGTGAGATGAATTAACAGAACACAAAGCAGTTTCTCAGAAAGCTTCTTTCCATTTTTTAAAGGAAGACATTTCCTTTTTCACCACAGCCCACTACGGCTTCCAAATATCACTTTGCCAATTCCACAAGAAAAGCCTTAGCGAAAGGCTTCTTGAGTGGAAAGCTGTAACACTGTGAGATGAATTAACAGAACACAAAGGAGTTTCTCAGAAAGCTTCTTTCCACTTTTTAAAGGAAGATATTTCTTTTTTCCCCATAGCCCTCTAAGGGCTTCCAAATATCTCTTTGCCAATTCCAAAAGAACACCCTTAGCGAAAGGCTTCTTGAAGTGAAAGATATAACTCTGTGAGATGAATAAACAGAACACAGAGCAGTTTCTCAGAATGCTTCTTTCCAGTTTTGAACGGAAGATATTTCCTTTTTGACCATAGCCCTCTATGTGCTTCCAAATATCCCTTTGCCCATTCCACAAGAACAGCCTTAGCGAAAGGCTTATTGAAGGGAAAGATGTAACTCTGTGAGATGAAGTAACAGAACACTGAGTAGTTTCTCAGAAAGCTTCTTTCCAGTTTTGAACGGAAGATATTTCCTTTTTCACCGTAGCCCTCTATGGGCTTCCAAATAGCCCTTTGCCAATTCCACAAGAACAGCCTTAGCGAAAGGCTTCTTGAAGGGAAAGATGTAACTCTGTAAGATGAATTAACAGAACACAGAGCAGTTTCTCAGAAAGCTTCTTTCCAGTTTTGAACAGAAGATATTTCCTTTTTCACCACAGCCCTCTAGCGGTTCCAAATATCCCTTTGCCAATTCCACAAGAACAGCCTTAGCGAAAGGCTTCTTGAAGGGAAAGATGTAACTCTGTGAGATGAATTAAGAGAACACAGAGCAGTTTCTCAGAAAGCTTCTTTCCAGTTTTGAACGGAACGTATTTCCTTTTTACCATAGCCCTCTATGGGCTTCCAAATATCCCTTTGCCAATTCCACAAGAACAGCCTTAGCGAAAGGCTTCTTGAAGGGAAAGCTGTAAGCCTGTGAGATGAATTAACAGAACACAGAGCAGTTTCTCAGAAAGCTTCTTTCCACTTTTGAACGGAAGACATTTCCTTTTTCACCATAGCCCTCTATGGGCTTCCAAGTATCCCTTTGCCAATTCCACAAGAACAGCCTTAGCGAAAGACTTCTTGAAGGGAAAGATGCAACTCTGCGAGATGAATTAACACAACACACAGCAGTTTCTCAGGAAGCTTCTTTCCAGTTTTGAACGGAAGATATTTCCTTTTTCACCATAGCCCTCTATGGGCTTCCAAATATCCCTTTGCCAATTCCACAAGAACAGCCTGAGAGAAAGGCTTCTTGAAGGGAAAGATGTAACTCTGTGAGATGAAGTAACAGAACACAGAGCAGTTTCTCAGAAAGCTTCTTTCCAGTTTTTAACGGAAGATATTTCCTTTTTCACCATAGCCCTCTAGGGGTTCCAAATATCACTTTGCCAATTCCACAAGAACAACCTTAGCGAAAGGCTGCTTGAAGGGAAAGATGAAACTCTGTGAGATGAATTAACAGAACACAGAGCAGTTTCTCAGATAGCTTCTTTCCAGTTTTTAACGGAAGATATTTCCTTTTTCACCATAGCATTCTATGGCCTTCCAAATATCCCTTTGCCAATTCCACAAGAACAACCTTAGCGAAAGGCTTCTTGAAAGGAAAGATGTAACTTTGTGAGATGAATTTACAGAACATGGAGTAGTTTCTCAGAAACCTTCTTTCCGGTTTTGAGGGGAAGATATTCCTTTTTCACCATAGCCCTCTAGGGGCTTCCAAATATCACTTCTCAAATTCCACAATAACAGACTTAGCGAAAGGCTTCTTGAAGGGAAAGATGTAACTCTGTGAGATGAATTGACAGAACACAGAGCAGTTTCTCAGAAAGCTTCTTTCCAGTTTTGAACGGAAGACATTTCCTTTTTCACCATAGCCCTCTAGGGGTTCCAAATATCACTTTGCCAATTCCACAAGAACAACCTTAGCGAAAGGCTGCTTGAAGGGAAAGATGTCACTTTGTGAGATGAATTTACAGAACATGGAGTAGTTTCTCAGAAACCTTCTTTCCGGTTTTGAGGGGAAGATATTTCCTTTTTCACCATAGCCCTGTAGGGGCTTCCAAATATCACTTCTCAAATTCCACAATAACAGACTTAGCGAAAGGCTTCTTGAAGGGAAAGATGTAACTCTGTGAGATGAATTGACAGAACACAGAGCAGTTTCTCAGAAAGCTTCTTTCCAGTTTTGAACGGAAGATATTTCCTTTTTCACCATAGCCCTCTAGGGGTTCCAAATATCACTTTGCCAATTCCACAACAACAGCCTTAGCGAAAGGCTGCTTGAAGGGAAAGATGTAACTCTGTGAGATGAATTAACAGAACACAGAGCAGTTTCTCAGATAGCTTCTTTCCAGTTTTGAACGGAAGATATTTTCTTTTTCACCATAGCCCTCTATGGGCTTCCAAATATCCCTTTGCCAATTCCACAAGAACAGCCTTAGCGAAAGGCTTCTTGAAGGGAAAGATGTAACTCTGTGAGATGAATTAACAGAACACAGAGCAGTTTCTTAGAAAGCTTCTTTCCAGTTTTTTAAGGAAGATATTTCCTTTTTCACCA
This sequence comes from Erythrocebus patas, assembly GCA_023783455.1. NCBI lineage: Eukaryota > Metazoa > Chordata > Mammalia > Primates > Cercopithecidae > Erythrocebus > Erythrocebus patas. The sequence continues at coordinate 8,435 of JAKFHT010000694.1, read as the reverse complement.
TAGCCCTCCATGGGCTTCCAAATATCCCTTTGCCAATTCCACAAGAACAGCCTTAGCGAAAGGCTTCTTGAAGGGAAAGATGTAACTCTGTGAGATGAATTAACAGAACACAGAGCAGTTTCTCAGAAAGCTTCTTTCCAGTTTTGAACGGAAGATAGTTCCTTTTTCACCACAGCCCTCTAAGGGCTTCCAAATATCCCTCTGCCAATTCCACAAGAACCGCCTTAGCGAAAGGCTTCTTGAAAGGAAAGATGTAACTTTGTGAGATGAATTTACAGAACATGGAGTGGTTTCTCAGAAAGCTTCTTTCCGGTTTTGAGCGGAAGATATTTCCTTTTTCACCATAGCCCACTATGGGCTTCCAAATATCACTTTGCCAATTCCACAAGAACAACCTTAGCGAAAAACTTCTTTAAGGAAAAGTTTAATTGTGTGAGATGAATTAACAGAACACAAAGCAGTTTCTCAGAAAGCCTCTTTCCAGTTTTTAACGGAAGATATTTCCTTTTTCACCATAGCCCTATAGGGGCTTCCAAATATCACTTTGCCAATTCCACAAGAACAGCCTTAGCGAAAGGCTTCTTGAAGGGAAAGACGTAACCCTGTGAGATGAATTAACAGAACACAAAGCAGTCTCTCAGAAAGCTTCTTTCCAGTTTTTAACGGAAGACATTTCCTTTTTCACCATAGCCCACTAGGGCTTCCAAATATCACTTTGCCAATTCCACAAGAAAAGCCTTAGCGAAAGGCTTCTTGAGTGGACAGCTGTAACACTGTGAGATGAATTAACAGAACACAAAGGAGTTTCTCAGAAAGCTTCTTTCCACTTTTTGAAGGAAGATATTTCTTTTTTCCCCATAGCCCTCTAAGGGCTTCCAAATATCACTTTGCCAATTCCAAAAGAACAGCCTTAGCGAAAGGCTTCTTGAAGTGAAAGATATAACTCTGTGAGATGAATTAACAGAACACAGAGCAGTTTCTCAGAATGCTTCTTTCCAGTTTTGAACGGAAGATATTTCCTTTTTCACCATAGCCCTCTAGGGGCTTCCAAATATCCTTTTGCCAATTCCACAAGAACAGCCTGAGAGAAAGGCTTCTTGAAGGGAAAGATGTAACTCTGTGAGATGAATTAACAGAACACAGAGCAGTTTCTTAGAAAGCTTCTTTCCAGTTTTGAAAGGAAGATATTTCCTTTTTCACCATAGCCCTCTAGGGTTCCAAATATCACTTTGCCAATTCCACAAGAACAGCCTTAGCGAAGGCTGCTTGAAGGAAAGATGTAACTCTGTGAGATGAATTGACAGAACACAGAGCAGTTTCTCAGAAAGCTTCTTTCCAGTTTTGAACGGAAGATATTTCCTTTTTCACCATAGCCCTCTAGGGGCTTCCAAATATCACTTTGCCAATTCCACAAGAACAGCCTTAGAGAAAGGCTTCTTGAAGGGAAAGATGTAACTCTGTGAGATCAATTAATAGAACACTGAGCAGTTTCTCAGAAAGGTTCTTTCCAGTTTTGAACGGAAGATATTTCCTTTTTCACCATAGCCCTCTGTGGGCTTCCAAATATCCCTTTGCCAATTCCACAAGAACAGCCTTAGCGAAAGGCTTCTTGAAGGGAAAGATGTAACTTTGTGAGATGAATTAACAGAACATGGAGCATTTTCTCTGAAAGCTTCTTTCCGGTTTTGAACCGAATATATTTCCTTTATCACCATAGCCCTCTATGGGCTTCCAAATATCACTTTGCCAATTCCACAAGAACAGCCTTAGCGAAAGGCTTCTTGAAGGGAAAGATGTAACTCTGTGAGATGAAGTAACAGAACATAGAGCAGTTTCTCAGAAAGCTTCTCTCCAGTTTTGAACGGAAGATATTTCCTTTATCACCATAGCCCTTTATGGGATTCCAAATATCCCTTTTCCAATTGCACAAGAACAGCCTTAGCGAAAGGCTTCTTTAAGGGAAAGATGCAACTCTGTGAGATGAATTAACAGAACACAGAGCAGTTTCTCAGAAAGCTCTTTCCACTTTTTAACGGAAGATAGTTCCTTTTTCACGATTGACCTCCATGGGCTTCCAAATATCACTTTGCCACTTCCAAAAGAAAAGCCTTAGCGAAAGACTTCTTTAAGGGAAAGATGTAACTCTGTGAGATGAATTAACAGAACACAAAGCAGTTTCACAGAAAGCTTCTTTCCAGTTTTAACGGAAGATATTTCCTTTTTCACCATAGCCTCTGGGCTTCCAAATATCACTTTGCCAATTCCACAAGAACAGCCTTAGCGAAGGCTTCTTGAAGGGAAAGATGTAACTCTGTGAGATGAATTACAGAACACAAAGCAGTTTCTCAGAAAGCTTCTTTCCATTTTTTAACGGAAGACATTTCCTTTTTCACCATAGCCCACTATGGACTTCCAAATATCCCTTTGCCAATTCCACAAGAACAGCCTTAGCGAAAGGCTTCTTGAAGGGAAAGATGTAACTCTGTGAGATGAATTAACAGAACACAGAGAAGATTCTTAGAAAGCTTCTTTCCAGTTTTTAAAGGAAGATATTTCCTTTTTCACCATAGCCCTCTAAGGGCTTCCAAATATCCCTTTTCCAATTGCACAAGAACAGCCTTAGCGAAAGGCTTCTTTAAGGGAAAGATGCAACTCTGTGAGATGAATTAACAGAACACAGAGCAGTTTCTCAGAAAGCTCTTTCCACTTTTTAACGGAAGATAGTTCCTTTTTCACCATTGACCTCCATGGGCTTCCAAATATCACTTTGCCACTTCCAAAAGAAAAGCCTTAGCGAAAGACTTCTTTAAGGAAAAGTTTAATTGTGTGAGATGAATTAACAGAACACAAAGCAGTTTCACAGAAAGCCTCTTTCCAGTTTTGAACGGAAGATATTTCCTTTTTCACCATAGCGCTCTATGGGCTTCCAAATATCCCTTTGCCAATTCCACAAGAACAGCCTGAGAAAGGCTTTTGAAGGGAAAGATGTAACTCTGTGAGATGAATTAACAGAACACAGAGCAGTTTCTCAGAAAGCTTCTTTCCAGTTTTGAACGGAAGATATTTCCTTTTTCACCATAGCCCTCTAGGGGTTCCAAATATCACTTTGCCAATTCCACAAGAACAGCCTTAGCGAAAGGCTGCTTGAAGGGAAAGATGTAACTCTGTGAGATGAATTAACAGAACACACAGCAGTTTCTCAGATAGCTTCTTTCCAGTTTTGAACGGAAGATAATTTCTTTTTCATCATAGCCCTCTATGGGCTTCCAAATATCCCTTTGCCAATTCCACAAGAACAGCCTTAGCGAAAGGCTTCTTGAAGGGAAAGATGTAAATCTGTGAGATGAATTAACAGAACACAGAGCAGTTTCTTAGAAAGATTCTTTCCAGTTTTTAAAGGACGATATTTCCTTTTTCACCATAGCCCCCTATGGGCTTCCAAATATCCCTTTCCCAATTCCACAAGAACAGCCTTAGCGAAAGGCTTCTTGAAGAAAAAGATGCAACTCTGTGAGATGAATTAACAGAACACAGAGCAGTTTCTGAGAAAGCTTCTTTCCAGTTTTAAAGGAAGATATTTCCTTTTCACCATAGCCCTCCATGGGCTTCCAAATATCCTTTGCATTCCACAAGAACAGCCTTAGCGAAGGCTTTTGAAGGAAAGATGTAACACTGTGAGATGAATTAACAGAACACAGAGCAGTTTCTTAGAAAGATTCTTTCCAGTTTTAAAGGACGATATTTCCTTTTTCACCATAGCCCCCTATGGGCTTCCAAATATCCCTTTCCCAATTCCACAAGAACAGCCTTAGCGAAAGGCTTCTTGAAGAAAAAGATGCAACTCTGTGAGATGAATTAACAGAACACAGAGCAGTTTCTGAGAAAGCTTCTTCCAGTTTTAAAGGAAGATATTCCTTTTCACCATAGCCCTCCATGGGCTTCCAAATATCCCTTTGCCAATTCCACAAGAACAGCCTTAGCGAAAGGCTTCTTGAAGGGAAAGATGTAACACTGTTAGGTGAATTAACAGAACACAGAGCAGTTTCTCAGAATGCTTCTTTCCAGTTTTGAACGGAAGATATTTCCTTTTCGACCGTAGCTCTCTATGGGCTTCCAAATATCCCTTTGCCCATTACACAAGAACAGCCTTAGCGAAAGGCTTCTTGAAGGGAAAGATGTAACTCTGTGAGATGAATTAACAGAACACAGAGCAGTTTCTTAGAAAGCTTCTTTCCAGTTTTTAAACTAAGATATTTCCTTTTTCACCATAGCCCTCTAGGGGTTCCAAATATCCCTTTGCCTATTCCACAAGAACAGCCTTAGCGAAAGGCTTCTTGAAGGGAAAGCTGTACCTCTCTGAGATGAATTAACAGAACAGAGAGCAGTTTCTCAGAAAGCTTCTTTCCAGTTTTGAACGGAAGACATTTCCTTTTTCACCATAGCCCTCTACGGGCTTCCAAGTATCCCTTTGCCAATTCCACAAGAACAGCCTTAGCGAAAGACTTCTTGAAGGGAAAGATGCAACTCTGGGAGATCAATTAACACAACACAGAGCAGTTTCTCAGAAAGCTTCTTTCCAGTTTTGAACGGAAGATATTTCCTTTTTCACCTTAGCCCTCTATGGGCTTCCAAATATCCCTTTGCCAATTCCACAAGAACAGCGTGAGAGAAAGTCTTCTTGAAGAGAAAGATGTAACTCTGTGAGATGAATTAACAGAACACAGAGCAGTTTCTCAGAAAGCTTCTTTCCAGTTTTGAACGGAAGATATTTCTTTTTCACCATAGCCCTCTATGGGCTTCCAAATATCCCTTTGCCAATTCCACAAGAACAGCCTTAGCGAAAGGCTTCTTGAAGGGAAATATGTAACTCTGTAAGATGAATCAACAGAACGCAGAGTAGTTTCTCAGAAAGTTTCTTTCCAGTTTTGAACGGATGATATTTCCTTTTCACCATAGCCCTCTAGGGCTTCCAAATATCACTTTCAAATTCACACAAAACAGCCTTAGCGAAAGGCTTCTGAAGGGAAAGATGTAACTCTGTGAGATGAATTAACAGAACACAGAGCAGTTTCTCAGAAAGCTTCTTTCCAGTTTTGAACGAAGATATTTCCTTTTTCACCATAGCCCTCAATGGTTCCAAATATCCTTTGCTAATTCCACAAGAACTGCTCTTAGTGAAAGGCTTCTTGAAGGGAAAGATGCAACTCTGTGAGATGAATTAACAGAACACAGAGCAGTTTCTCAGAAAGCTTCTTTCCAGTTTTTAAAGGAAGATAGTTCCTTTTTCACCATTGACCTCCACGGGCTTCCAAATATCACTTTGCCACTTCCAAAAGAAAAGCCTTAGCGAAAGGCTTCTTGAAGGGAAAGATGTAACTCTGTGAGATGAATTAACAGAACACAAAGCAGTTTCTCAGAAAGCCTCTTTCCAATTTTGAACGGAAGACATTTCCTTTTTCACCATAGCCCTCTAGGGCTTCCAAATATCACTTGGCCAATTCCACAAGAACAGCCTTAGCGAAAGGCTTTTGAAGGAAAGATGTAACTCTGTGAGATGAATTAACAGAACACAGCAGTTCTCAGAAAGCTTCTTTCCAGTTTTGAACGGAAGATATTTCCTGTTTCGATAGCCCTCTATGGGCTTCCAAATATCCTTTGCCAATTCACAAGAACAGCCTTAGCGAAAGGCTTGTGGAAGGGAAAGATGTACCTCTGTGAGATGAATTAACAGAACATAGAATAGTTTCTCAGAAAGCTTCTTTCCAGGATTGAACGGAAAATATTTCCTTTTTCACCATAGCCCTCTATGGGCTTCCAAATATCCCTTTGCCAATTCCACAAGAACAGCCTTAGCGAAAGGCTTCTGGAAGGGAAAGATGTAACTCTGTGGGATGAATTAACAGAACACAAAGCAGTTTCTCAGAAAGCTTCTTTCCAGTTTTGAACGGAAGATATTTCCTTTTTCACCATAGCACTCTATGGGCTTCCAAATATCCCTTTGCCAATTCCACAAGAACAGCCTTAGCGAAAGGCTTCTTGAAGGGAAAGATGTAACTCTGTGAGATGAATTAACAGAACACAGAGCAGTTTCTCAGAAAGCTTCTTTCCAGTTTTGAACGGAAGATGGTTCCTTTTTCACCATAGCCCTCTATGGGCCAAATATCCTTTGCCAATTCCACAAGAACAGCCTTAGCGAAAGGGAAGGAAAGATGTAACTCTGTGAGATGAAGTAACAGAACACAGCGCAGTTTCTCAGAAAGCTTCTTTCCGGTTTTGAACGCGGAAGATATTTCCTTTTCACCATAGCCCTCTATGGGCTTCCAAATATCCCTTTGCCAATTCCACAAGAATAGCCTTAGTGAAAGGCTTCTTGAAGGGAAAGATGTAACTCTGTGAGATGAAGTAACAGAACACATAGCAGTTTCTCAGAAAGCTTCTTTCCAGTTTTGAACGGAAGATATTTCCTTTTTCACCATAGCCCACTATGGGCTTCCAAATATGTCTTTGCCAATTCCACAAGAACAGCCTTAGCGAAAGGCTTCTTGAAGTGAAAGATGTAACTCTGTGAGATGAAGTAACAGAACACAGAGCAGTTTCTCAGAAAGCTTCTTTCCAGTTTAGAAAGGAAGATATTTCCTTTTTCACCATAGCCCTCTATGGGCTTCCAAATAACCCTTTGCCAATTCCACAAGAAGAGCTCTAGCGAAAGGCTTCTTGAAGGGAAAGATGTAACTCTGTGAGATGAATTAACAGAACACAGAGCAGTTTCTCAGAAAGCTTCTTTCCAGTTTTGAGCGGAAGATATTTCCTTTTTCACCATAGCCTCTATGGGCTTCCAAATATCCTTTGCCAATTCCACAAGAACAGCCTTAGCGAAAGGCTTGAAGGGAAAGATGTAACTCTGTGAGATGAATTAACAGAACACAAAGCAGTTTCTCAGAAAGCTTCTTTCCAGTTTTGAACGGAAGATATTTCCTTTTCACCATAGCCCTCTATGGGCTTCCAAATATCCCTTTGCCAATTCCACAAGAACAGCCTTAGCGAAAGGCTTCTTGAAGGAAAGATGTAACTCTGTGAGATGAATTAACAGAACACAGAGCAGTTTCTCAGAAAGCTTCTTTCCAGTTTTGAACGGAAGATGGTTCCTTTTTCACCATAGCCCTCTATGGGCTTCCAAATATCCCTTTGCCAATTCCACAAGAACAGCCTTAGCGAAAGGCTCCTTGAAGGGAAAGATGTAACTCTGTGAGATGAAGTAACAGAACACAGCGCAGTTTCTCAGAAAGCTTCTTTCCAGTTTTGAACGGAAGATATTTCCTTTTTCACCATAGCCCTCTATGGGCTTCCAAATATCCTTTGCCAATTCCACAAGAACAGCCTTAGCGAAAGGCTTCTTGAAGGAAAGATGTAACTCTGTGAGATGAAGTAACAGAACACAGCGCAGTTTCTCAGAAAGCTTCTTTCCGGTTTTGAACGGAAGATATTTCCTTTTTCACCATAGCCCTCTATGGGCTTCCAAATATCCCTTTGCCAATTCCTCAAGAATAGCCTTAGTGAAAGGCTTCTTGAAGGGAAAGATGTAACTCTGTGAGATGAAGTAACAGAACACATAGCAGTTTTTCAGAAAGCTTCTTTCCAGTTTTGAACGGAATATATTTCCTTTTTCACCATAGCCCACTATGGGCTTCCAAATATCTTTGCCAATTCCACAAGAACAGCCTTAGCGAAGAAAGGCTTCTTGAAGGAAAGATGTAACTCTGTGAGATGAAGTAACAGAACACAGCGCAGTTTCTCAGAAAGCTTCTTTCCAGTTTAGAAAGGAAGATATTTCCTTTTTCACCATAGCCTCATGGGCTTCCAAATATCCTTTGCCAATTCCACAAGAAGAGCTCTAGCGAAAGGCTCTTGAAGGGAAAGATGTAACTCTGTGAGATGAATTAACAGAACACAGAGCAGTTTCTCAGAAAGCTTCTTTCCAGTTTTGAAGGAAGATATTTCCTTTTTCACCATAGCCTCATGGGCTTCCAAATATCCTTTGCCAATTCCACAAGAACTGCCTTAGCGAAAGGCTTCTTGAAGGGAAAGATGTAACTCTGTGAGATGAATTAACAGAACACAGAGCAGTTTCTCAGAAAGCTTCTTTCCAGTTTTAACGGAAGATATTTCCTTTTCACCATAGCCCTCTATGGGCTTCCAAATATCACTTTGCCAATTCCACAAGAACAGCCTTAGCGAAAGGATTCTTGAAGGAACTATGTAACTCTGTGAGATGAATTAACAGAACATAGAACAGTTTCTCAGAAAGCTTCTTTCCAGTTTTGAACGGAAGATATTTTTTTCACCATAGCCTCTATGGGCTTCCAAATATCCCTTTGCCAATTCCACAAGAACAGCCTTAGCGAAACTCTTCTTGAAGGGAAAGATGTAACTCTGTG